>JAYESA010000019.1:6375387-6841643 GCA_036927795.1 Iris macrosiphon | reverse complement strand
GAGGTTTTGTGCATTTCAGAAAGACGTAGACATGTGCCGAATCATAACCACAGTATACTCTTTTTTTTATACTGACGGAGAGATGCGTGCAGAACCTGTCCACTGGCGAGAATCCATCGGCATATATTTTATACAACCGTGCTGTTGCATGTACAGTATTCGTACACGGTAGTCCGATCAGACGGCGTGACGGTCGGACGCGGAACAGAAGGAGTGAGAGACGGGAGGACCGGACGGAGCCGGCACAGCGGGTGGACGCGGCGGGCTGGCCTGCTGGACAACGGAAGCAGGATGAGGGAACTGGAAGAGGGATGCGGCGGCGGACGGTGGCTTGCGAGTACTGCGCGAGCCACCGATCATTTTTGTATATTATATCACAACTGCTATTTTGGACCGTCTGGAGAAGGAGACCGCCACTGGTCCGAGTCCACGTGACGGTCAGCCATTGGCTCATCCGTCCGGGGTGGGCCCATACTAGCAGGAGGGGGAGGGAGACAATGGCTGGCGACCACGTGGACGCGGACCTAGCACGGTGCCACAAAGGGACGATCATAATAATTTTTCCAAATTATATACTATTAAATTCACGTGCGTATTGTACGTAAGATAAATATTTTTAATGATATTGTAAAAAATAGTTCATATATTTAAAAATATTTGAATTAAAATTTTCAGAAAATTACGTATACTGGACAAAAAATTTCCAAAATTACCAGTGCAACATAGAAGTTCAAAAATTGCAACTAAAGCATTAAATGCCCTTAAAAAGAACGTTTTGAGCAATTGTGCAAAAATGCTCCTTTTAAGGACATTTTTGGAGCAAACTCACATTTTTTTCTCCTCCTATAAATCCTTTGATTTTATGCTAAAACTTTTATTTAAATTTTTTTGCAAAAAACGTCCTTATTAAGGGCATTTTGGGCATTAGGCTGGTAAATGTCCTTTTTAAGGACGTTTAATGCTTTATTTGCAATTTCTAAACTTTAATGCTGTCCAGGTAATTTTTTAAAACTTCAATGCTGATATATACGTAATAATTTTTTTGTATAATTTATTAATTTTTTTAAATATTTTTGAAATTATTTCTTTAAATTATTTTAGTTTTTAAACAGTTTTAAATTTAGTTTCCAAATATATATTTGTGCGAAAAAAAGAAAAGAAAATAATTTTTTTTTTGTCGTAATTTCTTTCTAATATACGATGGAGGATTTACAAAAGGCTTAGACGCTAAATTTTGAACCATAATTATAACATTTGGAGTATTTTGGAAAAATAAAATCAAATGTTATATTTTAGAACCAATATGATCTTTTGGGGAATTTTTTACCAAAACACCTTCATTATTTAGCGGCCATTAAAACGTAAATCAAGAATATTTTGGTCATTTTTACTAAAAATGACAAAAATATCGATATAACATCTAAATTCTAAGAATATTTGCAGTGATTTAGCACCCAAAAAATTCAAATAATTAGTGATTAATTTATCCAAATTTACAACAACAATATGCCTTCCCTCTTTTAATACTTTCATTCAGTCTAGTGTTCTAATCGATCGAATTAGCTGCTTTATGGAGGCTGAAATACAAAAAAGGTCGTAAGAGTTCGAAAAATCTGATTTTTTAGGTTTTCAGTTGACCGACTCCCACCAAGCTGTAATAATTCTACCTATGAATGTGGCATGTATATGCCGAATTTACCATATTATTTTTTAATAAATTTAATTATTTTTCGTACACTTTTTGGATCACAACAAAATTTGTGTTATTAAATGTGCAACATCGATCTTGTCCCACAACGTTAGTTTTATCCAATTCTTAGACTATTCGATCGAATTGTTATTTTGTGTCAGGTCCCTTGATGAAATATTTAGCTACACCATTGATTACAATTCTAATTATTTAGATTGAAATGAATTGACACTAGTTGGCGAGTTGCTTCTCCCCTCTTGAGTTTTAGTTTCATTTTCAGTGCAAGTCTTAATTTGTTTTCATATTAGGGCATGTTAGTTTTTTTTGTCGGAATGTGCTGTTTTTGTTGAAAAAAAAAAGACTGGATCTCTAGATCCACTATTTGGTTACAGTTAAAAAAATGGTAGGATTTTACTTTGGCAAGAGTGATACAGTTTATGTCTCCTTCACTTTTTCTTTACCCCACATCCTTCGAAAGTGAGTGGAAGGAGAAAAAGAAAAAAGAAGAAAAGTTTTTTGGAAACTCATCGACAAGGAAGAGGACCACCGTTCCCTTCCGTCAGCTCCAATCACGGCACGGTGGTCCCAATCTCCTCCTCCGTCGACCTTGTCCTCTCCCGCGACCTTCGATTTGACTACCACGTCGTCCTCTTCCGTTGGACTCGTGCTCTCTGTCGACACTCCTCTCCGGGGTGGTGGTGGGGTGGAATATATTAATCTGAAAAATGAAAGAAAAAAATAATAATTAATATAAAAAAATAAAAATAAAAATAAAAATAATTATAATAATTATTAAATAATAATAATTGTTATTATTGTTGTTGTTTATTATTGTGTAATTACGAATTAACTATTTATAAATAATTAATAAGTGATTAATTTGTTTTTGTTTTTTTGTTGTTGTAAATATTAACTTTTTTGACTTCTCTATTATAACTAAACACAATTTTCTTTTACTGGAAAGACAAAAAAGGACATGAACCCATTCATTCATGAAAGTGTAAATCTAAATATTTACTTACCAACCAGACCCTTAACTCTTGGTAAGCTAAATATTAGCTTCTCTTCTATAGAAAAGTCAATGCCTACTATTATGCCACGACAATGGGGTTTGACTTGACATGTAGCCATGTCTTGTTCCTGTAGGCAGTCATCAATCATTCATTCGAGTGTTGCTATTTCCCTAGATGCTAATTCAATCAAGGAGTACATGGGATCCCGAAATGGTGATATAATTAACAGTCTTTCTTTCTGCTCCTTTGTCGTTTAAATATTCACGTACAAGCCTTAATCATTTATATAGCCTTCACCTGTCGGCTATATATATAGTGTACACACACCATGGATTCTCATCAATTAATCATCGTTGAAATTAGGACGTGTTTGATGGTAAACAAATAGAGTGAGGTGGTGAAAAAAAGAGAGGTAATTACTGATAAACAGATTCAGTTACCAACTCTATCTCCTGCTAACAAGGAGTCAAAACAACCTGTAACCTCTTCTCCTTAAATCCCTCCATACCAACAACCTTATCCCTTGTAATCCCAACAATCACTTGTAATCCCAATATACAGGGAACTATTGTACTCATGCTTTCTATATATATTGACAGAAACAACACTGGAAGATGTGTGGTTTGAAACCATATTTTCTTTGTATTTCAAAAACTTTCATGGTATCAGAGCCATAAAGTCCAAAGACTTACTGGTTGCATTTTGTGCTCTTCATCTTGTGTTCTCTCCGTCAATAGCTTTATTGGAATGGAAGGATTCAGTCCAAATACGGTTGTCTCCAACACGCCCGGCTTCACACTAATGAAGCTTGACAGAAACAACTATCCCTTGTGGCTTGCCCAGATCTCTCCCATATTAAACAGCAAAGGTTATATGGGGTTTGCAGATGGTACCAATAAGCGTCCATCAAAGTTTAAGACAGGCGCAGATGGCGAACCTACGACCGAAGTTGATCCGGCATATGTTACTTGGCAGCAGAAGGATCAGAAGTTTTCTTTGTATTTCAAAAACTTTCAATTACATGATAAAAGTTTAAAACAAAAAATAATTTTTAAAAAAAAATTGTTTGGTTATTTCGAAGTCTTCCTTTTCTTCCATCAAGTTACTAGTTTGGTAAGGTATAAATAAAATGACTTGCAGTGCAGATTTGTTCACATATTAAGTATTTTTTTTTTTTTTTAGTGTAGTCTAACTTTCGTACCATATCAAATTTGAAATAGATGATATTATATTCATATTTTAAGGGAACATAATTCAGTTTATGTCATCAATGAAAAGTGCGATTCATACTACATGAAAATGAGAAAAGTGCAACAACAACAAAAAGAAAAGGTAAAAGTTGATACAGTTAGCACTTTGACCTATCTCACGTCACTTATTTGCAACCAAATATACTCTTAAATGAATCATAATCAAATAATTTTATTACTCAAATACCAGTTTAAGTGCAAACTATAGAAGTATATAATTAGCTATCATACAATTAGAGACAAAAAATTAAAGCACATATGATAAGATCCAGGAACCATTTTAAGTTTTTCACCCATGGTCTCCAATTAACGTTTGATTGATTCGTGTCCAGAAAATATGCCGATGCCATAAAATTTGTATTGTTCTAAATGATGGTATTGTTAACTTTGCTTTGGGAAGTTTTTCATAGGAGCTTTGCTTAGTATTGATATATGCACATGGGATGTCGATAGAGGATGTCGACAGAGAGGACTAGGTCGAAGCGATGCTTAGTATTGGTATATGCACATGGGGTATTGATATATGCATATGGGAAAACCACTTCTTTGTATTGTCCCACATCGAAAAACCACCAATGTGTATATTTCAATATATAGCTTTGCTTAGTATTGGTATATGCACATGAGGTGGTGGTCGATGTGGGTTAATTT
Source organism: Iris macrosiphon (assembly GCA_036927795.1). Lineage (NCBI taxonomy): Eukaryota > Viridiplantae > Streptophyta > Magnoliopsida > Asparagales > Iridaceae > Iris > Iris macrosiphon. The sequence continues at coordinate 6,837,039 of JAYESA010000019.1, read as the reverse complement.
TTCTAGAGGGATTAAATGTGAACCCCATTATGACAATCTTTATTTTGTCACCACATTTGGAAAGTTTTCCATAAGAGCTAAGCTGAAGTGACTCGGACTCGGACTCGGGCTCAAGGGCGCAAAGTGGCGCTTTGTTGGCGCACGTCAGCATCGTCGCATGGCCCTCGTGTGCTCATCTTATGCACGAGTTGCATGCTTGGGCGCATGCTTCGAGGCACTATGCCAGGTTTCACGCCCCAATCTCCCGCGGAATCGGTCGTCCCCGCTAGGCACGAATTACCGCTCCAGCGCTCCCGCAGGACGATCGTTCTCATCTGGACGTGATGCCGCACGAACTCAAGCTGCACCCGTTCAAGGCTATTAATCGAACATGCGAAGAAATATCTAAGCCACAGAAGCCACATAGTCGCACAGATAGTTCGAGTGTAGCGGAATAAGAAACGAACAGGCGATTGGTAACAAGTTCACAGAGTCGTCATAGCGGAAGCATTAAATAACACAAGTATGAAAGTAAAACAATAACTTTATTGATATTGAATCAGTATTACAAGCGGCGCTAGGCCGAGATTATAAGTCGCTCAAGTCCTCTCTCTCTAAACAATAAAAGCGTACCAAGTGACTACAAGTATGAAATGATACATGGATGATGTTCCAACATTATGTCATGTATAAGTGCTTCAGCTCCGGACGCAACGCTACAAGGCTCCAGAGCGAACTCCACGCCTTAGCACGCATGAAAGGGTTTCCGCACCGAACGAGATTTTTCCACACCCTGCAAGCAATCTGGTGGGTTATCAGTACATGAATGAACTGGTGGGAAGGTTTCTCGCCCGCTCGACAAATCCAAACACGTTATATAGGTTCCGTGCGCCATATATTAAGTTATCTTTCTAGTCTTGCCTTAGGATCAGTTTCATGGCATAATGAAAAGTCTAACTCGTGTAGCAGTACGTTGTACGATATGAGAGAAACATGACAAAACTTACTAACTTACCAACTTACCATCCATCATTCCCTGTCCAAGGTAAACCAAGTTAAACCAATCACGAGTATATATATAATAAAATCCACGAAAATTGCATAAGCAAACATAGTGTCACGAGCGGGACTCTGACTCAGGTGCACGAGTTACACGGATTACTTAAATGTGTTGTACTCAGGAGGGTTGCAATAGATTTCTCATGTGTTCAAATTATGTATAGATGTCTTATACTCATATCCGTTCAAGTATTCCAGATTACTAGGCACGATGCAATGACTCGCACGCGAATTGGCGCTAAGCGAGAATGACTTATCTATATGAACATGAGTCGCTGGTATAGCCATAAAGAGCGAGTTATAGTCATTGAGGATGGTGGTGTACAACAAAAAGTGCACGAGGCACTACATACCATCCCGTCCAGCACACGGGACTATCAGTCTTAGAGCGAGAATGGCGCAGCGTGAGGCGCACACGCTATCCTACTCGCACACGATTAAGACTACATGAGTTCCATCCGGATCGGATCGGCCCCGGTGCCCCAAAGACCGTCCGTGGAACGAGATTCGAAAATCTTCCTTGTGCACCAAGTTGTCCGCGACATGCAAGTCTTGGGTCTTCCAGATTCATAACATGACATGATAATTCTTGATTCTTGTTCTGAACGAGTATTGCTCCACGATCTGTAATTCTTGCTTTACTTGACATAATCCTTATTCAGAGTTCAACTTTACTTGATACATTCCCCTAGTTCAGGAACTGCCTTGACGACCTAGTACGGTCCCGAATACTTGCATGTTCATATTGCACAGAAAGACTATTTGATAGTCTTCTGGCTAACTAGATGCATATACGATATGGATAGTGTTACAGGATCGCGACATTAAATTATGTAACGAGCATTGAAATGATGCAAACGAGTACAAGTTAGCATGTAAGCAGGCAAGCATTGAAACAATGTTGAAACATAAGCATAAGAAAACTTGCGTTTTAGTCTACTTTAGAACATAAGCCTTTACTTTAGCACGGGTCTAAGGGGTAATGAGATGAGTAAAACCGTACAGAGATATATCGGGCTGCATAATCTATAATACGAGCAGTGTAAACATGTGAAGTAGTGTAATACGAAGAGTATATATGAGCTACTCGAAGCAATAGCGGAGTCGACTAGCACGTAGCTAAGGTAGCATTCGAGGGTCCAACTATAAGCCAAGTTTTAGTTCCATGTTCTAACACAAGCAATATAAGATGAGATTATTCCTTTAGCTAGGTGCATTGTATTATTTATTAGCATGCGAAGGGTGATTCACCTAGCGATTAGCATGTATCATTCATATTTTTAAGTGTGCAGGCTAAGCAAAGACAGGTTCATCGTAGTCACCCACCTTAGCGATGATTCGCCTCGATCGATCGATACTCTGAGCACGCCTTTTAAAGTCTAAGTCTGAACTCCTGAAGGGCCAAGTCTGAAATTCTTTGCCTCAAGCAAGCCTTCTTGCTGAGCAAAGCGGATCGGGTCATCGCACTAGCGTCGTTTGAATCGGCTCTCCGCTTGAGCGAAACGGGTCGTTAAATTATACACCACTCAGAAAAAGTCTCATCCTCGAGACTTCTTAAGCGCAAACCGTTCTATCGTATACTATCAAATCTATCTCAATCATAACAATCAGTGCCACGTGTGTGCTGGGTCTGTCTCATTGAATGACTCTATCATTCAATCCAAGCTCTGAATCGGTCTCTAATGCGCCTTAGCGCGGAACATATATCGCTTGATCCATCTTGAATGACGATCTAAGGCTGAGGCAAACTAATCAAAATTGTCATACTCGTCCATGAGAATATAACATATTCACTTGCACTAGCATTCAAGATCAGCATATCGCGAGTCTAGATCATGCAAATATTCAAGGCGTCCCTCAAACATAAGCATGTCAACCAACTTAGCAATAGTAAAGTCTTTGCACTCGAGTTCAACATTTCATTGAGTCTTGGATCATGCACACGTTCAAGGCATCCCTCAAATATATGCATTCAACCAAACTTAGCGATAGTGAATTCGGTTAACTACTCGTGAAAATCTCAAGGTTATCGTCTTACGAATCACAATGATACCTCCAACGGGGTTAATCAAAATTTAAGTCATTTCCAAATCCCACTCAACCAAATATTGCACTACCGTCAAGCACGATCTATCCGATCTACCGACTAGCGTTCATGTCCTATCGTCCATTCTGTTTGTGTAAAACATAGCACACACTTACCGTTCCAAGTCTAACTCTAAGTCTTAATGCCCCAGTTCTATGGCTTGCTCAAGCAATATCACTACCAAAATATGATGAAATAACAACGTTTTTAGCGACGTCATATTAAAACATCGCTAATATTAAAGATTTGAGCAACTCCAAAAATAAACGTCGCTATACGTCGCTGTTGGCGACATATAGCGACGTTTAGCGACTATAATTCAATTTTTTAAAAGAATAGTCGCTATAAGCTTCTTTAAGGTCGCTAAACGTCGCTGAATTTTTTGATTTAGCGACGTTTAGCGATGTATTTAGCGACGTTAGTTTTTTTAATTTTTAGCGACGTCTGTAACGTTGCAAACTTGATAATTAGCGACTTTTAGCGACATCTAGTTATGACGTTGCTATTATTATTAGCGACTTCATAAGTTGACGTCGCTAAACATCGCTAATTTTTTTATATAGGTTTCGATTTCCTCCATTCTATCGAAATCTTCCCACAAATTTTTAAAAACTCCCCCCTCTTCGCCCCCCTCTCCGGCAAAGTGCCCCCTATGGCGTCATCCACAGCCCCCTACTCCGGCGAACCCCCCGAGTGCTCCCCCACAGCCCCCCACCGGCTCCCCCACAGCCCTCTCCGGCGGTACTCGGGCTTCTCCTCCTCCTCCTCTAGGTAAACCCTAACCCAATCTTTCTCTCTCTCTCACAGATGCACACGACATGACACTAACACAAACACGACACACACTGACATAGACACGACACAGACTGACACAGAGGGTGTAAACCCTAACCCTAACCCTAACCCGATCTCTCTCTCTCTCTCTCCCTCTCTCTCTCTCTCTCTCACAGATGCAGAAACGACATGACACTAACACAGACATGACACACACACACTAACATAGATACGACACAAATACTGTCACAAAGGGTGTAAACCCTAACCCTAACCTTATTTCTCTCTCTCTCTCTCTCTCTGACATTTAATATTATACAATTAGTACATAACTTATACTATCATGACTTATTAACTTATAATAACTGCTACTAACTTAATATAACTGATACCAACTTAATAGCAATATTAATGCTAGATGACACTAGACTAACTATACAAACTTAGCTTACTCTAACTGATGCCTGATATTCTAACTTGATATCTAACTCAAATAACTAAAATCTAAACTTCACCCTAGCTGATAATTATACTTTTCAGCCGAATCGAAGTATTAGCTAGGTTTTTCATAATTGAACATTATACTTTTCAATAAATTATAATCTAATGATAGCTTATTTCTATTAGGAACCTCTTCTTTTGTTTAAACTGTATTATCTTTTTGTCACTTGTTCTCAAGTTATGTTCTTATGTCCACTTGATTTGTATTTGTATAATTGTATCATTTTTTTGGTAATATGGTATATTGGATTCTTGGAATTACATATGGTGAATAATGCTTCTTCTTAGGATTCTGAAGTTTCCATGTCCGATTGTAATTAATATTTTTTATTTATTTCTACCATTCTTCTATGATTCAAGATTTGTTATGAGTATGATGGGTGTTTTAAGTATAGTGAGATTTCTCTTGACATTTAAGATCCTACTTCTTAGATGTGCGATGTTGAACATGTAATTCTTCATAATCTAAATTACTTGTATATAAATTTTCTTTTCATTGAATCATTTATTGACACTCTTGGGTTGCATATATAGGAAATTTGAATGTCTTATCTTGGTTATCAACTCTTTAAACCCCGCTATTCCCTTAGTTTTCTTGTATTACTTTACATTTAATCATAAATGAAGATCATAGCAAAATGTTAAGATCCTAGGAGAAAAACCCATCAAATACAATGTGTAACGATACCTATATTAAAAAGTTTGTTTAACCCTCTTTTGGTTAAGTGGGTGTTAAGTGGAGGTTTGTTTAACGATACCTACATCAAATACAATGTGTAACGATACCTATATCAAATACAATGTGTTAAGATCTAGGAGGGGGAGTAATAGAGGGTTAAGTGGGAGTTTGTTTAACCCTCTTTTGTCCATTTTTGTAATCTCCCAAATCGGGAGATTAACGAGGGGGAAGTGAGGAAATTTGTTTAAAAAGTAATAAATACACCCCATTTAACTCTTTTCTCCACTCAAAATCTTCAATCCAAGCAAGGGTTATTAAACACACCCTACTTAACTCTCCCTTAAATCCAAACAAAGTTATAAGTATTGACTCCCCTCTCCCTCACTTAACTCTACCTCACTTAACCCCACTTAACCCCACTTGACCCTTCTTATTTTTGTCCTCCTCAATCCAAGCAGACCCTTAAGGATATATAGTGTTCGAATGAAGTTAGAGGAGACAAATTGAGAACAAGACTAGAAAAAATGTCTTAGGTGGTTTCTGTTGGGATGAGTTCTCTTCCTATCTGGAGAATGCCCAGAGGTTGATGGTCAGCATCCTTTTAAGAGGAGAAGCTTGAGGGGTGAATGTGTATTTTTTTTTTAGATGCAAATTGACGGTTTTTCAATCTCATGTGCTGGTTTTCTACAGAAATAAAACCAAAAATTTGATAGTTGTTCCCGCACTACCGGTTTCTCTTTATCGCACACAACTTGGAGAGAACGACCAGGACTTAGCTCTGTCCAAAGCAAGCAGATGAAGAACATCAAAATATTTACTACACCTACCTTAGATTTTCGAATATAATATCACTATCACATATCGTAGGATACAGTAACCCTAGAACTTAGGAAAATAATTTTGATATAATTTTTTGATAATTCTTTTACATGTTTCATCATTTACAGTTCAATCTAGTTCTAGAATCCAAATTCTTAAGTATACATGACATCATGACTTAAATAGACAAACTTACAAAACTATCATTCTAATTTGTATTTTATTAGATAAACCAATATTTATGAAAATAGTAGTATATCATATCGTACCATAAGATTGTATTGTACACGATACTAACAACATATTAGCTACCTCTTCTTGATGTGCATAAAAGACTCATTTATAACACAATGATATTGATCATTAGCACCTATCTTAGCTCTATTAATTTATTTTTCATTCAAGAGACGAACTACTGACGTTAAGATTATAATTTCGAAAAGAAATATCTAAGATTATATATATATATATATATATATATATATATACACTACCAAAAAAAATATATATATATATATATCCTCCTTCGTCGACCCCTCTCTCAGGCGCTCCTCCTCCCTTCCTCCCGGCTCGGTAAACCCTAACCCAGACCCGGACACAACTAGGACACACACACACACACACACACACACACACACACACACACACACACACACACACACACACACACACATACATATTGGACACAATCAGGACACATAGACACACACTAATTACTGCTACTAACTATAATATACCACTAACTTAACTAACTGTTAGCTCATATCATTTATAACTATCTAACTAATATTACAACTAACTGATATACTAACTGATGCATAATCAAGTGTGCATTCCTCACAGTTCAGTCACCCCCTTAATCCACGCTTCCCCCTGCAGACCTCAACATTCATACTAACACATGTGTGTCATCAGCTCACAAACACACTTAGATACCACCCTATATATTGCACATTATCACACACCCCACCTGTAGTCATAGGATCAATGCTACTGTGGTATCATAACTTATACCCCCCCCCCCACTTCAGATATCACTCTATCTCACTTCACTAACACATAGGTTAATACTTACCTAGTCTCTCTCTCTCTCTCACACACACACACACCTGGTGTTAAAGTGTATCATGAATACACTTGTGTACACACATTTGAAATCAATCCTACCTAGAGGCCACTTGATCAATCAGGAATGACATTCATAGGCAACTATGACAAAACCTAGCTAAATGATAGTGAACTAGAGGCCAACTCACGTGTTTGTGGCACTCCTATTTACCACCTCTTTTTTATCACTATCTCATCAATGTAGTATACTTCAACCTCACAACACTACCTTAATAGATATTTCAGTAGCTACTACTTACTAGCACTATCAAATGCACTGTTGAACCCATACATTATACAATTTTATTTTCCCCATGTTCATTAACAATGTAAAATGTCTAAATTGCAACAAGAAAATACTATCTATGAGTACAATAACATGAACATATAACAACTGAATTTTGTATTATATTTTTAATGTGGAACGTAACATCTATTTTAACTATATGGATACATATATTTATATCTATTATCAATTATATTCTTTGTTTCCATCTATCTTACCATATGGCACCCATGAACCGAGCAAGTGCACGTCGCTTGAGAGAGGCATCTCCTACTATTAAGGAGGAAGAGACACTTCCTACTGTTAAGGAGAAAATGATACCTCCTACTGTTAAGGAGGAAGTGAATATTAAGGAGGAAGAGATACCTCCTACTGTTAAATTGGAAGCGGTTGTTAAGGAGGAAGTATCAACTTCTACTGTTAAGGAGGAAGTGGTGCCTCCTACTTTTGGGCAGGCACCAGCTGAGAGTGGAAGTTCCAGTCATCCAGCACCTATAGCGGAGATTGATGGAGTAGATGCTACTTATGCGAAGTATCTGAGGGACTGGGTTCTGCCCCAGCGTATTGAATTTCCTTGAGAGATTGGGAATTGGATAAGACTTATGGTGTAACTGTGATACTTTTATTGTGGTTATTATGTGACTGTGATACTTTTATATTATGCATTTTGTTTGACTGTGATACTTTTATTTTGTATTTATTGAGTGACTGTAATATTTTATATACTTTTGTGTTATTTCGTATCCAGAAAATTCAATGGAGGGTTGCTCCGGGTCTGTCTATTTTTATGAACTATTACAAGTCTGTATATTTGTTTTATTCATATTAAATGTATGTTAATTTACCGGTGTTGAGTGTTCCACCGAAGGGGTCGGCGAACCCAGAAAATTCAACGGAGGGTTGCTCCGGGTCTATTTATATAAATTAGGAATTCATAAACTGCAGAAAGATTGGTTTGAAAACTATTTTACATTCTTTTTTTTACTGAAAATTTAGCGACATTTAGCGTCGTTTAGCGATGTTTAGCGACTTTTATACACGTCGCTAAATATGTTGTTGAATACGTTGCTGAATACGTCGCTGAATGTCGCTAAATTGCTGACATGACAGTATTTGCCAGGTCAATAAAATGTTGCTAAATGTGTTGCAAAATGTCGCTAAACAGAAAAAATTGAGCGACGTTTAGCGACACAAAATACGCCGCTAATTTAGTGACATTGAGTCGCTAAACGTCGCTAATAAGAAAAATATTTGTGACACAAATACGTCGCTAGAAAACGTCACTATAGCAACATTTTGCGACATTTTCTGTCAGCGACTAGCTTAAATGAGACTTCATTAAAACGTCGCTACTTTTCTTGCGACATTTTTAGGCCATTTAGCGACGTTTCCAAGCGTCGCTAATTTGAATTATTCTGGTAGTATACTTTAAAGTCGGTCACACAAGTTCTTTCACTCGGCACATGGTCGTCTGCATAATTACTAGGTCAGCTCACAAGGTCATATGTACAGTTCATGCTTATGACTCATCGTACAGATTCATCGAACAATGCTCGACCCAATTTCTAAGGTCAAACCATTGTTCATTTTCACGGAATATTCTACCCAAGCTCGTTTTACTCAGAATTTTAAACATCAAGCACAGATCATTCTACTCACATCAACACGTTCGTTTGTACAGGGTCCGAGTCCGTTCAGTCAAATCCATGATATATCCATGTGCATGTCAAGCCTAACAATTCTCATAGTCTATCTCCTCAAACATTTTTGATAGGATCCACCTGCCATTTTAAGTCTAGACCACCAAGTCACGATTCAATTTTTAATCACCGATCTCAATCATAAACTCTAAGTCGTCCAACCAGATTAATATATTCGTTCACAAAACCATCAAGCGTGACTTACTCCATATTCTAGACTAACTCGTCCTTGAAATACTTTGATTCACTTGTATTCTTAAACTCGTCTTATCGCGTTGAACCACAAGTTAAGACGATCCTTCAATTGTCACGCTCTGCTCTCCCATAAGCTCAATCATCCTCACTGGACATGAGATCACCACGCAAGTTCTTCCGTTGGATAATCGTCCTAATCCTGGCGTGACGTATGTACGAGTATGGAGTCACGCTCGCACAAGACAAGAACGTCAAACGTTATAGTTATCATCGATACGATTGAGACACCTTATTATTATACTTCATTCCACCCAAGTTATATATTAATCCACCAAGTCAGGTTCATCCATGCTGTGATCATAATTCGTCTAGCCAATTCGTCCAACTTCAGTATTACCGTTCGATAAACCCGTAGTCTACTTCTAACATTCCTCAAGCAACTAGGTTCAAATCCTTAAGCTAAAGTCTATGTCACTACCCAATTCTAAAAATAGGGTTTTTTTTATTTTTATTTGGTAAATTGTGTATTGTATATAATTAATTATATTTATATTTAATTAGTGATTGTATTATTTTTATTTGATTGTTTTAGGATTTTGGCTAGCCTGGACCCATGTCAGACCCTAGTGGACCCATGTCCGACCCAATCCACACCCTTGTGAGACCTATTTTTGGGTTTGGGTTTAGAAATATTTATTATGTTTTTAGTGGGTTAGTTGGAGAGATTGGGAGTTAGTTTGAGTACTTTTGGAACCCGAAACCCAAACCCAAGTTAGGGGAGGGCATTTTGGTCATTTGGACATTAGAAAAACCTTATTTCTTGCTTGTGGCCGGTTCCCACAGCCCCTATCCCAACCGACCAGCATCACACAGCAGCCCCCCCTCTTCATCTTCACTTCTTCTTCTTCTTCTTCTTATTCTTCTTCATTCTCCATTTCTTCTTCTTTCCTTCTCCCAAGTTCAAGTAAGCACCCTATTTCTTCTTCTATTCTTCATAAATGTGAACCCTAACCCTACATTTTCCCCAACCTAGGTGTTTAGAGCCTAGACTTAGTGTGGAGGCTAGATTTGGAGGCTTGGAGCTCGAGGGAGGTGATTTCAAGTGGATTGGAGACTTTGGCCTTGGGATTCCAACTTCCAAGAGGTAAACCCTAATTTTTCTCTTATTAATTACTCTTATGTAGTATAATTAGTGGTTTAGAACCTTTCTAGACCCTAAACCTACCCGTGGGAGGAAGTTGGAACAAGTTTGGTTGTGTTTGGAGACTTTGACACTAGGTTTTGTGTCAATTTCGGGTGGAATCCGAGATTGGCCCAATTTTAGGTGATGCCCTAGATTAGATGGACCTAGGTAGACGTTGTCAGGTGTCTTGAGGTGTAGTGCGTGTCTCCGTTCGGACATGTGAATTCGTGTCGCGGAGAAACGGATGTTTCGGACGTTTTAGGGGTTTTCGTCGTCGTCGGTTCTAAGTACGTCTGCGTTTTCGCCACGGGCCTAGAATCGATGAGTTATCATTTTTTTTAGGATCTAGATATCGTTTAGAATTCGTGGGTAAATTTTGGGCCGATTCCGAGTTGGTTTAGTGTGCGTTTCAGGAGGTTTTCCGAACCGCACACCGCGTGTTCGTCGAAATGACCGAACGGCCATTTCGACTTGGTTTCTTAGTTTCGGGCTTGTGCGCGCATTGGGTTAGCTTCGGAGAGTGTGTGCTAGAATTCTCGGGTTATATTATATATATATATATATATATATGTATTCGTGTGCATATGGGCCGTTGGGCGTGCGTTGGTGAGTGTTGTGTTGTGTGTTGTGGTGTTGTGTATATGAGTATTTATATATGTATATAAGTTTATATATATATATATATATATATATATATATATATATATATATATATATATATATATATATATATATATATATGTGTGTGTGTGTGTGTGTGTGTGTGTCTATATATATGTATATGTGTTTGTATATCTATATATATGTGTGTATATACCTATATTTGTGTGTGTATGTGTATTAGTGTGAGTGTGTGTGTATATATATATATATATATATATGTATATGTATATGTATGAGTGTGTGTGTGTGTGTATATATATATATATATATATATATATATATATATATATATATATATATATATATATATATATATATATATATATGTGTGTGTGTGTGTGTGTGTGTGTGTGTGTGTGTGTGTGTGTGTAGTGTGTATGTAAATATATATATATATATATGTGTGAATGTGTGTGTTTAAGTGTGTGTATTAGTATATATGTATTAGTGTGTGTGTATATATATATATATAGAGAGAGAGAGAGTTGTATATATATATATATATATATATATATATATATATATATATATATATATATATATATATATATATATGTGTGTGTGTGTGTGTGGTGAGATGGGAGGCCAGTGTGCAGCGTGCAGGGGAGCAGTGCGCTACTGCGCACTCCACAACAGCAGCAGCAGCAGTATAAGCAGCAACAGCAGCAGCAGTATAAGCAGCAGCAGCTAGCAGCATTCGCAGCAGGTGCGTTGCTATAGCAGGGCGTAGCTAGGGGGGAGAGGGTTTATGTATAAATAGATGGATAGATAGATAGATAGTTAGATATATAGATATTTGATAGATATGTATAGATAACTAGATAGATAGATATATAGATAACTATATAGGTAGATAGATAGGTAGAGGGATAGTTAGATATGTATATCTATGTGTATAGATATATATACATATAGCTAGATAGATAGTTTAGATATATACATATATATGAGTTTGGGTATATATATGGGTATATGTGTGTATGTGTGAATAGGTATGTATATAGATACGTAGGTATGTACATATATGTTAGATATATATATATTTTAGCCTAGATTATTAACTAGGAATATGTCTATATGCATAGATAATTAACTAGAGGGGTAGTTAGAGGGGTATTGGAGAGTATCTCAATACCTTGAGATACCGAGGTATCTCAATACCTTGAGATATCCAAGGTATTGAGTTTCGAGCGGGGTTTTTGAGCGTTTGCCTAGGTTTGAGTTTAGAGATGGGTTTTTATGTATTGGTATATTTTTTTATGCGTGCTAGCATAGGTTTTAGCAGGTACAGGCGGGGTGCGTAGCCTAGGTCGAGGTATCGGATACCGAGGGTATCTCGGTATCTCGAGGAGGCGAGTTTGAGGGTTTACTAGCTTAACGAGCTAGTTTTGACCTAGAATTTTAGGGGCACCCTAGTTTGACCTAGCCTTGACCATAATTGTCCTCGTTGACCGTAAAAGTCAATGTTTGACCTAGTTTTGACCTAGAGTTGACTTTTTGGACCCCGGGTTGACTTTTTGACCCGAATTTTACCGGTTTGACCCGTTCGACCTAGGATATCCCTAGAAGCCTATTTTTATTTATTTTATATCAGTTTAAATCCATAGAACCCTGTTTAATTCTGCTTTTCACAATAGGTTCTTGCGACACCGGTCCAGATCTCGATCCTCATCAGTTGCTCAGGACATCAGGCGAGTACCTACCTCTGATAGTTTCCATTTCATGATAGCGTTTATATCACCTGTTCTAGAACTATAATACTTGATTCTGATACATTGTTACACGAGCTGGTACTAGTGGATCCCGTCATGAGATGCTATCCCCCTTACCGTGTTCAGCGGGTACTCTATCACGTGTATTTCATCATGTGCTTCGGGTATTGATTCTCATGTGCTATCATGTGCTTCTTGTGCTCTCGCCTTCGTGTGCGCGAGCTATTATCATGTACATACGTACCGTGGTTGGATCCAATCGTATTAGTGGGGGTGGGGAGTAGGAGTTGGTTATGTGATCAAAGCCAAACAGTATTCATGTATATGTCGGTTATGTAACTAACGCATAACGGAGTTATCGTAGTGTTTTTCATATGCAACCTAAGCCGATCACATAACGAACTTGTGCTCAATGCACTTAGCTAGTATTCATGTTTTCTCACATGCAGTTACTTCTCTACTTGTATTGTTCTCTAGTTTACATTGCAGCTACTTATTCTGCTTCATCATGTATTTATTTCCTGTGCATCTTGTATACTTTTCTATTGCTCGTCATATACACCTTACCATGTATTTGGAGTTGCTTTCAGAGTTATGTACTTCGCTCCAGTCCTGACTGGGCATATTTTTTCTAGAGGATCCTGAGGATTTCTGTCCGACGTTCTATGGGCCGGGTGTCGAGGAGTGCTGTGACCCCGAGACTGAGGAGGAGCCGGGCGTGGAGACGCCGTTAGCGCCCTAGTTAGCTAGGTAGGTTTTCCTGGGTTGTTTCCAGTTGATTATTCTGGATGACTGTACTGTGTTATTATTTTGCTGCTGTGGTGTTGTAGACTATAGACTTGGACTGTATATTTCGATATTGTATTGCTCTCCTTGGTTCTTGTTTCTTTGTGCTATCATATCGTGCTTTTATTCTTCCCCTAGTTATTGTGATTGAGAGTTCATATATATATTGCGTGGTTGCCCTCCTTTTGGAGAGGATATTGACAGGTTTTTGTGAGATAGATTGTGACCTAGATCGAACTTTACAGCGTTCTACCGCCGATTCTGCGGCGTAGGCTGGACGTACCCACGACTCATGTCACGCCCCAGTCCCAAAATGCCGAGGGACTGGAGATGCGTGGCAATGGCCAGCAGCACGCACCGATGGTTAACCCAATTTAATGGAACCATCAGGGCGTACTTAAGCTGTAAATAAGGTCTACTACACAAGTCACACTAATCTCATCCATAAAGATAAATAAATAAACTGCATAATCAAATGGAAATAATGTAGCAACATCATCACAGCAAGTCAGTCGGAGAAACAATCCGACTTGAGTCTGAATAAACTGGCTCTATAGGCCAGGAACAAAAGATGTAAACATGAAATAAATACTGAGTACTGGAACAAGCACTCAGGAGAAGTCATCGGCAGTCACCTCATCTTCAGTGTTCGGTTCAGCTCCAGCAATAGCCTCAGCTCCGGACCCGTATACCTCGGGATACTGTTCCTCAGCTAAACCTGGGGACATAATCCATTCCAGGTCCTCAGTGGACATAGCAAGGCACAAGATAAAAACAAGCCAACTGAATAAGCAGTGCAATAAATAAATGAACAGCAGGGTAAACTAAGTAACTAACCATCTATGTGATATGCAAATGAGAGCAACACTAGTACTCAGGCTGAGACCGCTACAAGCTCTGTGTCGGGGAGCCGGGTAGCAGTAATAACACGTAAAGGGTCTAGCTCTGCTGGAGAGTCTACAACCTCACAATAATAGTAGATATATATATAGAACAGCCTGTAGCCTGTGTGTCTCTCCCCACCCAATGTAATCACGCAAGCCATGACCATAACGTCTCATGTCCATGTCAGCGGGATTATAACTAATGCAACAAGTCATACTGTCTATAAATAAATAACTCTGTCAAGTCCTGTATCCTATTCAGAATCCCCACGAATAACTCAGGGAGATTCTGTCCATGATAGTGTCAAGTGTCCTGGGTTGTAGGGTACTTGAGAGGTCAAGTACAAAATAAGGGAATCGTAAATCCATCTCTAAATGACGAACCCAACACCGCGTACGGTGTCAGTACCCGACTATGATCGGACACTAGGTATGTCATACGTTCCCTAGGTTAAGCAATTTAAAATAGTTTATATGAATTTGCACAAGACATCCAGCAGAGTATTTTTACAGAAAATAGTAAAATAATGACTGCAAGTTTGGCAAGGTGCACTTGCCTGAAGTTTGAATTCCACTTAGGTCCTGGTTTCGGAAATTCCCAGAGATGTCTCCGAAAGCTGAAATAAACAGTACCATCATGCTCAGAAGGTGTCAAACAGCTAGGATCGCCTGTCCTTGGGTCCAATTTGGAGACAAGGGCAGAAACGGCAATTTCGGCCCAAAACGGGGTCCACCGGTGGGCCCGCTTTGCACCGAAAAACGTATCAGGGTCAACGGTCTCAAAATTTACCAAACTTAGTGTCAACAGGTCAGGAACGCTGATACGAACCCAACGGAACTTTCAGATTTGAATTCCGATGAGCCGATCACAAAATCGCCCGTCGAGCGGGGCCTGTGGGGCCCACGACACGCGATTTCGTCAACGTTCTCAGAATTGGACCAAACTTGACCCACAGGACCAGCGTATCGCTACGAGTCCGATGGTGCAAGTTTCGTCTCGATCCGACATGTGTGCACGAAGTTAGGGTGAAATGCAAAAAAGGCGGATACGGAGCGATGTCCGCGGATACGCGTTGATTCCGGTGTGCACGCACACCCGAATCAGCTTCCGCGAAATCTCACACGTCCGTATCGACGAGGCGCACGTATCTGTGAAGACCGCACGCGACCAAGTCGTCCCGTTTGGCGGGGCGTACTCAGTTCCGGGGTAAAACAGGGTCTGGTTTTTCCTGTTTTTGGATCGCGGTGTGCGATCACCACAGGACGCGATGCCCCGAGCGGTTTGTCCGGGCACCGAGAGGGTCATACAGGCTTCGCGTAGAAATTTACGGAATCGAAATCGGGGTTACGAGCAGGAAGTGATGAGTACCTGAAGGGACCCAAAAAACTGGGGTTTTGAACTGTGTCCGACACGCGAGTTCGTGTCCGAATCCTGTGTCGGAGCTGTGTCCGCGTGTCCTGCTGGCTGGGGGATCACCGGAGAAGGCTGGACTCGGCGGGGCGAGCTGCGGCCGGACGGGGGATCGTCGGCGTGGTGGCGCCGGGCTAGGGCTGCTGCGGCGGGGGTCGAGGGGGTCGGCGGAGGTAGGGGAGGCCGGCGTCGGGTCTGCAGACCGCGGAGGGAGGAGAGGAAGGGGCGCTGGAGGTCACGGCGGGGAGGAGGACGGCTGAGAGGGCGGTGGCGTGGGGGTCTCGTTCGTCGGAGGGGCTCGCCGGAGATCGGGTGGTTAGGGTTAGGGTTTGGGGGGAAGAGAGGGCGGAGGAGCGGGTATAAATAGGGGCTGTGGGAGGGCTGAGACCGGGGCGTCATGGCGGAGAGGTCGGAGGGGGAGGCGACGTGGGGGTGACCCCTCCGGCGGAGGCGGCGGCGGGATTATCGGCGGGTCGTGGGTGACAGGGGAGAGGGGGAAAGGAGCGGGTCGGGTCGGGCGGCGGGCTCCGGGCGAGCGGACCCGCCCGACCCGCTAAGGGTGAGGCTGGGCTGGGTCAGCCTAACGGGCTCGGCCCACTGGGCCGGGCCGGGCCCAACTAAAAAAAATAAAATATAATTAAAATAACAGTAATACTAATAATAAAATATTTAAATAATTAATTTAATTAGGAAAATAGTTTTTAGGCTTTTAAAATTAGGTCCGATGTCTAATAAAATCCTAGAAAATTACCCTAAGTCCGGTTTTCTATTTTACACCATAAAATCATATTTTCATTACATTTTAATGTTGTTTATTGGCAATTAAAAATTATAAACTCACTACATGTCCTATGTAAATTGCATATTAAATCCATAAATTGATTTTAAAAATACCAGAAATTTAGGGTGTTTACAATCTACCCCCCTTAAGAGGATTGCGTCCTCGCAATCGAAGGGTAAACTATAAAGGCAAGATTTACATAATTTAAAGAATGCTTAGGTTACCTGATTCTGCAAATAAGTGCGGATAACGCTGCCGCATATCATCTTCTCGCTCCCAGGTCGATTCGCCTGGAGAGTGTTGTTTCCAAGCTACTCGAACCAACCTGATTGTCTGCCCTCGCAGCGACTTCTCGCTGGTGTCGAGTATCCCCACTAGCTGCTCTTCGTATCTCAGGCTAGGTCCCACCGAGATCTCAGAATGATCAACTATATGGCTTGGGTCCGTCACATATCTCCTCAATTGTGAGACGTGGAATACGTCATGCACTCCCTCTAAGGATGGAGGTAATGCGAGACGGTAAGCCACCTCACCAATGCGCTCCAAAATATCAAATGGCCCAATGTACCTTGGGCTTAACTTGCCTCTGCTGCCGAATCTGATAGTACCTCTAGTGGGCGAGATCCTCAAAAATATATGCTCTCCTTCCTTGAACTCCAGGAGTCGTCTGTGTGCATCGGCCCAGTGCTTCTGTCTATCCTGGGCTGCACGGAGATGGTTCTGAATCTGTTTTACTTTCTCCACTGTCTCTGTTACCAACTCTGGACCCAGTATTTGACGTTCGCCAACGTCGCTCCAGCATATTGGAGATCTGTACTTCCTTCCGTACAACGCCTCGAAAGGTGCCATCTGAATGCTTGCCTGATAGCTGTTGTTGTAGGAGAACTCCACTAAGTGCAGGTGATCTTCCCAAGATCCTCCGAAGTCTAGTATACAAGATCGCAGCATGTCTTCTAGGATCTGAATTGTGCGCTCTGACTGTCCGTCTGTCTGAGGATGATAGGCAGTACTGAACTTGAGCCTGGTGCCGAGACTCTCTTGCATGCTTCGCCAGAAGTGAGAAGTAAATCTCGAGTCTCGATCTGATACGATACTAACCGGCACTCCATGTAATTTTACGATCTGACGCATATACATGTCGGCTAGTACTTATGTGGATTGTCCGACTCTGAACGGCAAGAAGTGAGCCGACTTAGTGAGCCGATCCACGATGACCCATACTGCATCCTTACCACTAGGGCTTCTTGGAAACCCAGTGACAAAGTCCATGGTAATATGCTCCCACTTCCATTCAGGGATGGGAAGTGGCTGCAACATACCCGCAGTCCTTTGGTGCTCGGCCTTCACCTGCTGGCAGACTAAGCATTTTGCCACGAAGCGGGCAATTTCTCTTTTCATTCCATGCCACCAGTAATATTGTCTCAAGTCCCAGTACATCTTGGTTTCTCCTGGATGAACCGAGTATATGGAGCTATGGGCTTTCGCCATCAATTCCTGCCTTAATTTTCCATTTGGAATACATAGGCGATTTCCGCACCTTAATGTTCCGTCCTCGTGGATGCGAAGTCCCGTCTGCAAGCCTGCTTCTGTTCTTTCTCTCAGCCTTCGGAATCTGGCATCATTAGGCAAAGCTTCCTCGATTCTCTCCACCAGCGATGACTTTACTTCAAGGTTAGCCAGCAAACCATTTTGTCCAGGTAGAACAACCTCTATCTGAAGATCTTGCAAGTCTTGTAATAGCTGAGGCTGCTCTGTTAAGAAATAAGCCGAGGGTTTTCTGCTGAGGGCGTCGGCTACAACATTTGCTTTCCCCGGGTGGTACTGCAGATCGATGTCAAAGTCCACCATCAACTCAAGCCAGCGTCTTTGCCTCATGTTGAGCTCCTTCTGTGTATAAACATACTTCAAGCTCTTATGATCAGTGAATATTTTGACCTTCTCTCCATACAGATAATGTCTCCAGATCTTCAATGCAAAAATCACTGCAGCTAGCTCCAGGTCGTGCGTTGGGTAGTTCTTCTCGTGGACCTTCAGCTGCCTCGATGCATAAGCGATAACCTTGCCATGTTGCATCAAGACACAACCTAGTCCACTACCGGACGCATCACTGTAAACAACAAAACCTCCTGACCCTGAGGGAAGAGTCAAGACTGGTGCTGTCGTTAGACGCCTCTTCAATTCTTCAAAGGCATGCTGGCATTCTTCCGTCCATATGAACTCTTGATCCTTCCGTGTCAGCTTAGTCATCGGCTCTGCGATTCTTGAAAAATTTTCTACGAACCGCCGGTAATACCCAGCAAGTCCAAGAAAACTTCTCACTTCCGCAACAGAGGTAGGGGTAGGCCAGGTTTCTATTGCAGTGACTTTCTCTGGGTCCACAGACAGTCCTTCTCCCGAGATAATATGCCCTAAGAATGGCACCTTGTCCATACAGAACTCACATTTGCTGAGTTTGGCATTCAGCTTCTCCCTTCTCAAGGTTTCTAGCACAATTCTAAGGTGTTCCTCGTGCTCTTCGTGGTTCTTAGAGTAGATTAGGATATCATCAATGAATACCACCACGAACTTATCCAAGTACTGATGGAAGACCCCGTTCATCAAACTCATAAATACGGCGGGTGCGTTGGTTAAACCAAACGGCATAACTAGGAACTCATAATGCCCATACTTAGTTCTGAAGGCCGTCTTTGGGATATCTTCCTTCTTCACCCTAATCTGATGATAACCGGATCTAAGGTCAATTTTTGAGAATACCTTAGCACCACTCAACTGGTCAAACAAATCATCAATGCGTGGTAATGGGTACCGGTTCTTAATAGTTACAGCATTAAGGGCTCTGTAATCAATGCACAGCCGTACAGATCCGTCCTTCTTGGGTACAAAAAGTATAGGTACTCCCCATGGTGAAACACTGGGCCGGATAAATCCTTTCTCCAGAAGGTCGTCAACTTGTGTTTTCAGCTCCACTAACTCCTTAGGTGCTAGCCGATATACCGATGAGGTGATAGGTTCGGCTCCTGGAGTTAGGTCTATTGTGAATTCTATCTCCCGATCAGGTGGTAAACCTGGAAGATCGTCGGGACACACATCCACAAATTCCGTTATGACTCTTGGGTAATTTGAATCTTCTTCTACAGTCAATACCCTAAGAGTTGGCTGGACCCCTTGTTCTACAGCTCCTCTAAGAAATTCAAACTCAGGAAGGCTAGGGGGTCTAAATATCACTTTTCCAAGCCGGCAATCCAGTGTCGCATGGTACTGACTTAACCAGTCCATACCAAGTACAACATCGTAATCAGGCATAAAAAAGATCAGGAATTGGGCTCGCATCTCTCGGCCACAGACTACTACCGAACATGATCTACAAGTATCACTAACCGGGATAATTCCACCTCCCGTTAGTATTCTCTTCATCTTCGAGAGAGGTGCGGTAGCTATTCTATGTGTGGCTACGAAGCTAGCAGCAATAAATGAAGGCGAAGCTCCCGAATCAAATAATGCTACAGCAGAAATTGAAGCTACTAATATGGTACCTGCTATCACTTCGCCTGCAGTGGCTTCCTCAGTGACTGCTAGTGCATATGCCTGACCTCGTCCCTGAGCGGGACCCCTTTGCTGACGAGCTTGTTGGAACAGTGCTGCCTGAGGTGGTAGAGGTGGCCTGGCTCCTCCAGGCCCTGTCTGAGTTGCTCCCCCAGCTGGAAGAGCTGCAGGTGGAGCTGGTCGATTCGGAACTCCCTCTCGACGTTCCGAGCAGTCCTTTGAGAAGTGTTGTCCAGATCAGCAGACCAGGCAGAGTCCCAGCTTGCGTCTGCATTCCTTTTCAATATGTCCTACCTTGCTGCAGTAGTGGCAAGTAGGCAGGTTCTTAGTTGCTGCTCTTGGAGGCGGACTCTTCTGGGGCCGTTTAGCAGATTCCCCTGGTGATGACTTGGACGGTGCTGAGGAGAAGGGACGTTTCAGGCTTGATTCCCTCCGAGTAACACGCTCCAGCCGACGTGCTGCAGCTAGGACGTCGGTGTAAGAGGTGGGCGCGACCGATCCGATTAACTTCTGAAGCTCGAACCTGAGCCCATCAAAGAACTTCTCCGCCTTCTCCTCTTCGGTAGGAATTAGCGAAGGGGCGAAGCGGCTCAGGCGAATGAATTCGGCGTTATATTCCTCCACCGTCATGTTGCCCTGGATCAGGCGGTTGAATCTGTCTCGGAGTTCTGACCGAGCCACAGCAGGGATGTACATTTCCTGGAAGAGTCTGGAGAACTCCTCCCAGGTAACCTGATCATGTCCGAGCCTTCTTTCTTCGGACAGCCACCAATGATGTGCGTTGTCCGTCAGTTGCATCCTGACGGCAGTCATCCATTTGTCCCTTGGTAGTTCGGCGGCCTCCAACTGATGCTGTGTGTTTGTAAGCCATTCATGCACTTCAGTTGGTCCTTCCTTGCCCGAGAAGGTACGGGGCTTGAGTTGACGGAAATCCGTAATAGATCCCGTCGTTGGCCGCCTATTTGGTGGATTTGCATGCTCCAATGCTGCGACCAGGCTGTTCCTTAGGTTCTCGGCCTCTCGACGTTGGGTCTCCTGTTGAATATGTTGTTGTGCCTGCATCATGGCGTAGAACATCTGGAACATTTGCTGGCCGTCCATTGCCTGTCCTGGGGGAAAGACAGGCATCGTTGGAGGGAACTGGGAGAAGGCGGGATGTCATCACGCCTGAACCTGGAACTTGGCTGGCCAGTTTGATTGCTCTGAGAGGATTGTCCTCTAGTATCTGGCGTCGTTCCTGCCTCGCAGGTAAAACCTGCTTCAGTCGGTGTACCCAAGGGGGTCTTGTCACCACGTCTGGGATCCATAATTCTGCATCAAAAGAAAACAATGAGAACGCACAGAGGAATCAAACAGGATGCAGTTCAAGCAATTTAATTGAATTCGACATAGGGTTCAAAAAAGATTAAATCAATGGATGAGATCCTGTAAACTCCCTCGACCAGATTTTAGTATTTTAATATTATTTCTAGTTAATTAGAATTAGTGTAACTTTTTAAAAATTTATTTATTAATATATTCTATTGATTGTGCACCTGTTTGTTACACAATAAATTAGGGCACCACACTAGCTGTTAACCCTAAACTAATTTCACATCCCTGCCCTAGACTTGCTAGACTACATTTTCTGTATTTTTAGCAACTCCCAGAAACCTCGTTTTGTGCTTCGTTTTAGTCGCACAAATATCGTTACAAACGTACGTATTTAATTCCTATTTAATTTTCTGCTCTTTACCAACCTCTGTACCCTAGAGATTTGAGGACCAGTAGGCACCTGTTTTGCCCAACCAAAAATACGATAATATTCTACACTAATTGTATTACAATTATCGTATTGACACCGTAGAAAAATTATGACCCTAACTGTCCCTAAATAATTAGTGAACACCGTGCGCAGTATTTATTAAATAATAAATACGGTGACCCGTATCACCTGCAGAATCAGACCCTGACCCTGCCCAGGCTCATCCCCACAGCCCAGGACAATTCCTCAGCATTTTCCCTCAATTCTGTGAATTTTAGTAATTTTTAGAACCAGGTGATTTTCCAGACAAATTGCATAATTGCGCAATTTCCCAATTTTTGGACTTTTATGCAAATTGTGAAAAGATTAGGGTTTTTATGCAAAAATGTATGTGAGGTGGCCTAACCTCATTGGCTAGACAACCTAACACCTACATGTGGCATTATTATCCAGAAAAATCTATTAGAAAATATCCAAAAATTCAAATTACTAAAATACCCCAACATTTCCCTTTAATTACCAAAATGCCATTGGGGTAAAACTTATATAGACCCTAGAAACACCCCCCCTCTCTCTCATTCCCCGACTCCCCTCGGCCAGCTCCGACCACCGCCCACCGCCGGACCACCGCCAACCCCTTCGCCCCTCCCTAGGCCACCCTCCGGCCAACTGCCTCCCTCCCTGGCCGCCTGCTCCGCCGTGGCAAGCCCCCGCAGCGACCTTCCCTTCACTGCACCACAGCAGCTCCCCGACCTCCGACCGCCCACCACCGCCTCCCTAGCCCTCGCCGACCACCGCCACCACCTCCACTCGCTCCGCCTCGACCTCCCCTACCAATCCACCACCATCCCGCGGCCCCACGACGGCCTCCGCCGCCGGCAACTCCCCCGCAACCCCCACCGCCTCACCGCACAGCAACTCCCCTCCCCCACTCCGACAGACCCCCACCGCCACTCCGGCCACCCCCGACCTCCGCCACCATCACCAACCTCACCGCCACACCACCCTCCACCGGTTCCCCACCCTGCCCGGCCACCTCCGCCACTCCCTCGCCGCCGGCAGCCCCCGCGAGTTGCTGTTACTGCTGCTGCTGCTAGGAGCTACTGCTACTGCCGTTGCTCCTCCGGCCGGCCGCCGGCGACTCCGCCCCCGTGCTTCCGCCGACGGCAAGCCCAGTGGGCCCCCTGACAGTAGGTATACCCCCCTAGTATTTATACGTATATTGGTATTATTTTATATATGTATATATGTATATATATATGTATATATATACTTATATATATATGTTATATATATATATTAATATATACTGATATATTAATTATACTGTATAAATACAGTATAATTATACTAAATATATATTGTATTATTATATATCTAATTGAGTATTAATATATATATATTTATCTATAAATATATGTATATTTTTATACATATATTGTTTTATAATTAAGTTATTTTATATTTATATATATATTGTATATTATATTTACATTAAAAATATATATACAATATATAAATATTCATTATGTATTTTCATTATTTAAAAATATACTTATTTCATTGCTATTTTTGTTATATATATTATATATATATATATATATATATATGTATATATATATATATATATTTGCTTTGCTATTTCTGTTATTATATATTATATATATATATATGTAATACATATAAATATATGTATATGTATATATATTCTATATGTATATTGTATATTATATCATAGTACTAGTTATACAGTACCTAAATATTATATTTATACTATATATTTATTATAATACAGTATATATACGTATTCAAAATTTCTGCATTTTTTCTTTCTTTTATATATATGTAAATATATATAATTCCTGCACTGTCTTTTATTTTATATTTATATCAGTGGATAAAACCCTGCTATTATATATTATTATATTTATCAGTGGTCACATATAGACCCTAATAATATTATTATAAATACTGTACATAACAGTGGTCACATATAGACCCTGATATTGCTGAACAGTACAGCATCTATATATGTATTTAAATTCCTGCAATGTCATTTTATTTTATCTATATATATTTATATCAGTGGATACCCCCCTGATAATATTATAGTACTATATATAAACAGTGGATATACCCTGCTATTATATCATTTACATTCCTGCATTCTCTTTTCTGTATATATATATGCTATATATATACTACTACTACATACTATATCTATAAGAATATATATATATACTATATGTATATATATCTGTGGTGTGTATCCTATATATACATAGGTATATATACTTTTATATTACAGCCTTGATATTCACGAACCCTGTCTATTTTAACAGAAACCAACTCCAGCACAGCCAGTGACCCCTTGTCACAAGCACCCTCAAACCTGACTGTGAGATCAGGTTACCAAACACTATCAGGGAGTAGGCAAGTATACCTTGCCAAGTTTTATTGCTTAAATATTAAACTATTAAATGTTCTTATTTAAATTAAATTGTTGTCATATGAAACTGCTCCTGAAATTATATATAACAGTATGTATCTGAGATTGCCTTGGGTACAGTCAACAGATACGTTGACTTAGGGTTAATCAACGTAGTAGTTACAGACTTACCAACAACTGTGAGAATATCCTGATATTCTCCTAGACCCTATCACGGGAACACGCAACATGGTTGCAATGCATATTGGGATGCGAGCTGCGTAGTTGACTAGCTACCAGTACGTGTGACCGCATCACGGATTAGAATAATTCAGGAAATATACGACTTGACATTTAGTTACATTGGGAGGGGAGAACAACTAAAATACGTATGGGACACCCACCTCTTTACCATGTGCCGCACTCGACGGAGTGATACGGATGATATAGATATGTATTCATGTGACCATTCTCATCGTAGATGGAAAATTGTATAGTGCCCTTGAACGGGGGCATATGTGGCATATACTAGCCTGTCACTACAGATTGGTGAATTACGTCAGCATATGTCTAGCCACACATTTCCCATACGTATTAGGTTGTCTCAATTTGCATTCACTTAGATGGTTAGCACCCTGTATTTATTTTATTCAGTAGTTTAATTCAGTATTTACATACTTGGCATGTTATTTTCTTGTATCTTATTACGTCCTTCTGAGGACCTGGTTCCCTGCCAGGTTTAGCTGAGACACTCCACCCCACAGTATCTGGACCTGGACAGGAGTCTGGACATGCCCTTGAGATGGAGTCAGAGGAGATGACGTCAGAGTCTACCTGAGTGCACCTGGAGTTGGAGCTACATATTTTTGAGGATGTTGTGCTAGTTTATCTTATTTTACTCCTGCTTACTTTTTGTAGTGGGATTGTTCCCACCTGACTTTATCTGGGTTGTATATGACATTTCAGATTTAGCATCTATATATATATTCAGCACTTTCCCTGTTATTCTTGTGGATGAGATAGTTTTACCTGAAATTAGACTTGTAGTATTTTAGGACAGCGTAGCACATCACTTTGGGTCCATTAAATTGGGTATTCCCTTAGTGACGTGTCAGCTGGCCAATGCCACGTGGCCTAGTTCCGTATATTTTTGGGACTGGGGCGTGACACGGTTTTAGTGGTGGCCCATGCAGGTCGAGTTAATTGCTAATAACATGATATCATGTTCAGCAAACCTGCAATAGGATAGGAATACTATGTCTCATCCACACTGACTCCATCCATAAATTTTGTATCCTGCTTGATTATCATCTATTAAGTCCTTCGTACTTTTCTAAAATTTTCAATTCTTTTCAGAAATATGGACATACCCGGAGAAACTGCGATTGATGGAACTGACCAAGCAACAGACTTCTCGCCAGATGTCCAAGGGACACCAATCCCGAGAGACCAATCTCCGAGAAGAATGCTGGTCAATCCAACAACCTCGTACCTACACCAGGATCCGACCCAAGAAGCAACACCAGTCCAGCAAGAAGGGCAAACTTCTCAGGCACCAACACTGCAGGCCGAGATACCTTTGTCTCCACCTCCAGTTCTCGCAGCCCTGATGCCACAACTTGAGGAACAATCTCAGATGTTCCAAGCCATATTGCAGGCTAAGTGGCAACAGAATGAAGTCCTGAGACAATGCCTAATGACGGTTCTGGAGAAGACAGCTGCCCCAGTACCAGCCCCTGTCCAACCAGCTAGCACTGTTCAAGGCTTTAGTCGGATGAGCCCGAGAACCTTTAAGGGCAATGAAACTCCGGAAAAGATCTCAGACTGGATCTCCAACACGGAAATACTGCTAGAAGGTTCACAACTTTACCCTGACCTATGGATGACCGCAGTAAGGACCCTACTCCTCGGCAACGCCCATCACTGGTGGGAATCTATAGAGCGCAGCACGGGCAAGAACCATACTTGGGAGCAATTTCTGGAATATTTTAATGCAAAATATTTTCCAGCCACGGTCAGAGATGATCTGTATTCCCAGTTCCTGCATTTGGAACAAGGAAATTTGACCGTCGACGCCTATGATGCAGAATTCAGTCGACTAAGTCAATTCGGTGCCATCTTAATACCTAATGAGCTGAAGAAGGCCATGAAGTTCCATCACGGTCTTACCCCCGAACTTCAAGGGTATACTACGGCACAGTCGAGGATTTCATACGAAGAAGTTCTTTCAGAGGCAAGGATACAAGAAGCCATTGGCCGAGAAGCAAGATGCTCAAATCCAACCATATCAGCCATAGACCAGACAGGAGCAGGAGGACCAATCCGTCACCTGGGAAATCAGGCACAACACAAGACAGGGCCATATCAATACAAGGAACTTCCGACTTGTCACTATTGTGGCAGGAAAGGACATTATGCCAAAAACTGCCGAAGGAAGTATAGACTATGCTTGATATGTGGAGATAATCAACATAGGGCCAGAGACTGCCCACAACACAGAGAAGCAACACTTCGGACTGGGCAAGAACCAGCAGCACCAGCCCAGAGAATGCAACCTCCTACTAGAGGTCAGCATTCCCCAGCATCTGGAAGATTTCAGAGGGGACCACCCTTAGCCACCCAAGACACGCAGTACTACCTAGCCAGACAACAAACCATTAGACAAAGGCACGAGCAGGCCTTTGCACTAGCTGCAGTTGCAGAAGAACCGAAAGGTGAAACCATCTCAGGTACCCTTATAGTTGCATTATTACCAGCAAACCGCATATTTGATTCTAGAGCTACACTGTCTTTCATATCTAGTAGTTTCGTACCCATGCAAATAGTCAGGTTTACCGGAAGAGGCATTGTTCCAGTTACCAACATTACTAAAGCATGCTAGTAGTCATGTATAGTAGCGTAATGAGGACGCGATTCCCGGTACTTTCAATACCAAACTTCGATGTTGTCTTAGACATGGACTGACTAAGCCAGTACAAATGCTATCCTAGACTACAGGAAGAGAAGCGTCATCCTTAGACCACCAAGTTACCCATTCGGATATCAGGATTAAGCAAACACATCTAGGTAGATTGCTAGACGTTGATTGTTAGGCTCAAAACATGTAAATGTAGTAATAGCTAAATACTACAGGTAGTTTCCAAATTAGTTTTGATATACATGACTTATTAGGATAGTCAGTAACTTCTAATCTTGTGTTTTCACCTACCCGAGAAACTATCAGACTTGAAAGAAGAGGAAAAACTAAGCTCGAGGTACATCAGACTCTTCGATGTGTTGGAACGCATCAAAGAAGTTTACAAGATAGCATTACCTCAGACATTGGAAGAAGTACATGACGTCTTCCACATATTCCAATTAAAGAGGTACGCTCTGGATACAAGTCATGTGCTTAAATGCAGACAACCTATAGTGTATATTAAGGTTGTAGAACTTAGAAACCACACCTCTTTTGGGTCAACTACCAACCTAGACTAGAAGCTAGAGATTATAGAATCTTGTCTAATTATGAATTTGAATTGTTTTGTACTCCTCATATCCTAATCTAGCGTACTTATATTTGCTATACTACCTTAAATGATACTCTGCTATTATAGCCTAGTTTTGCAAGCTTATTCTTTATCAAGCTTGTTCATTAATTATGTATTATTGGAGTACTACACTAATACATTTCAGAATCAGAGTATTACGGTCTGATCAACCATAATGCACTTGATTCGCCTTCGCATAACTACTTTACATGGATTGAGATATATAAATTCGTAGACAGATATACTTACCCTCTGCGCATATCATATCAGCTACATAACTGTGCGAATACGAATATGTGAATAGGGAGTACCAGAATAGCATTTCCATCCACAACTGCCTTGACAATTCCCATTGAATTCTTAAACGCCTTGAATCTCCATACTTCTAATCCATTACCCCCTTGAACTCTTGATTACTGTTTTCCGTCTTTCCTTATTTCGGAAAGAAGAAACCTCGTATATAGTATAAATATGAAGTGTATTGTTTCCATAGCCATTTATATAGTTTCTTGGAGAATTACCAAACCCTATTATTAGATTAGATTGCAGTTTAAAACTGTTCTTATTTTCTTAGAATGACTTTCGTTACCTACCTTACGTTGTATTACGTTCCTCTAGTTCATATTGCATGAAAACATCATGCACCAGGTAAATCAACCTGGAAAAGTGTAGAGGATATCCGATAATGTTTCCCCCATCTATTTCCAGATCAGGGTATGTCCAATATTTCAAACTTAATCTTTCTTAATCTTTATATCAATCTTTCGTTCTCATTATATGTGTGTTTTTATTTCGAGGACGAAATATTCTAAGGAGGGTAGATTGTAAACTCCCTCGACCAGATTTTAGTATTTTAATATTATTTCTAGTTAATTAGAATTAGTGTAACTTTTTAAAAATTTATTTATTAATATATTCTATTGATTGTGCACCTGTTTGTTACACAATAAATTAGGGCACCACACTAGCTGTTAACCCTAAACTAATTTCACATCCCTGTCCTAGACTTGCTAGACTACATTTTCTGTATTTTTAGCAACTCCCAGAAACCTCGTTTTGTGCTTCGTTTTAGTCGCACAAATATCGTTACAAACGTACGTATTTAATTCCTATTTAATTTTCTGCTCTTTACCAACCTCTGTACCCTAGAGATTTGAGGACCAGTAGGCACCTGTTTTGCCCAACCAAAAATACGATAATATTCTACACTAATTGTATTACAATTATCGTATTGACACCGTAGAAAAATTATGACCCTAACTGTCCCTAAATAATTAGTGAACACCGTGCGCAGTATTTATTAAATAATAAATACGGTGACCCGTATCACCTGCAGAATCAGACCCTGACCCTGCCCAGGCTCATCCCCACAGCCCAGGACAATTCCTCAGCATTTTCCCTCAATTCTGTGAATTTTAGTAATTTTTAGAACCAGGTAATTTTCCAGACAAATTGCATAATTGCGCAATTTCCCAATTTTTGGACTTTTATGCAAATTGTGAAAAGATTAGGGTTTTTATGCAAAAATGTATGTGAGGTGGCCTAACCTCATTGGCTAGACAACCTAACACCTACATGTGGCATTATTATCCAGAAAAATCTATTAGAAAATATCCAAAAATTCAAATTACTAAAATACCCCAACATTTCCCTTTAATTACCAAAATGCCATTGGGGTAAAACTTATATAAACCCTAGAAACACCCCCCTCTCTCTCATTCCCCGACTCCCCTCGGCCAGCTCCGACCACCGCCCACCGCCGGACCACCGCCAACCCCTTCGCCCCTCCCTAGGCCACCCTCCGGCCAACTGCCTCCCTCCCTGGCCGCCTGCTCCGCCGTGGCAAGCCCCCGCAGCGACCTCCCCTTCACTGCACCACAGCAGCTCCCCGACCTCCGACCGCCCACCACCGCCTCCCTAGCCCTCGCCGACCACCGCCACCACCTCCACTCGCTCTGCCTCGACCTCCCCTACCAATCCACCACCATCCCGCGGCCCCACGACGGCCTCCGCCGCCGGCAACTCCCCCGCAACCCCCACCGCCTCACCGCACAGCAACTCCCCTCCCCCACTCCGACAGACCCCCACCGCCACTCCGGCCACCCCCGACCTCCGCCACCATCACCAACCTCACCGCCACACCACCCTCCACCGGTTCCCCACCCTGCCCGGCCACCTCCGCCACTCCCTCGCCGCCGGCAGCCCCCGCGAGTTGCTGTTACTGCTGCTGCTGCTAGGAGCTACTGCTACTGCCGTTGCTCCTCCGGCCGGCCGCCGGCGACTCCGCCCCCGTGCTTCCGCCGACGGCAAGCCCAGTGGGCCCCCTGACAGTAGGTATACCCCCCCTAGTATTTATACGTATATTGGTATTATTTTATATATGTATATATGTATATATATATGTATATATATACTTATATATATATGTTATATATATATATTAATATATACTAATATATTAATTATACTGTATAAATACAGTATAATTATACTAAATATATATTGTATTATTATATATCTAATTGAGTATTAATATATATATATTTATCTATAAATATATGTATATTTTTATACATATATTGTTTTATAATTAAGTTATTTTATATTTATATATATATTGTATATTATATTTACATTAAAAATATATATACAATATATAAATATTCATTATGTATTTTCATTATTTAAAAATATACTTATTTCATTGCTATTTTTGTTATATATATTATATATATATATATATATATATATGTATATATATATATATATATTTGCTTTGCTATTTCTGTTATTATATATTATATATATATATATGTAATACATATAAATATATGTATATGTATATATATTCTATATGTATATTGTATATTATATCATAGTACTAGTTATACAGTACCTAAATATTATATTTATACTATATATTTATTATAATACAGTATATATACGTATTCAAAATTTCTGCATTTTTTCTTTCTTTTATATATATGTAAATATATATAATTCCTGCACTGTCTTTTATTTTATATTTATATCAGTGGATAAAACCCTGCTATTATATATTATTATATTTATCAGTGGTCACATATAGACCCTAATAATATTATTATAAATACTGTACATAACAGTGGTCACATATAGACCCTGATATTGCTGAACAGTACAGCATCTATATATGTATTTAAATTCCTGCAATGTCATTTTATTTTATCTATATATATTTATATCAGTGGATACCCCCCTGATAATATTATAGTACTATATATAAACAGTGGATATACCCTGCTATTATATCATTTACATTCCTGCATTCTCTTTTCTGTATATATATATGCTATATATATACTACTACTACATACTATATCTATAAGAATATATATATATACTATATGTATATATATCTGTGGTGTGTATCCTATATATACATAGGTATATATACTTTTATATTACAGCCTTGATATTCACGAACCCTGTCTATTTTAACAGAAACCAACTCCAGCACAGCCAGTGACCCCTTGTCACAAGCACCCTCAAACCTGACTGTGAGATCAGGTTACCAAACACTATCAGGGAGTAGGCAAGTATACCTTGCCAAGTTTTATTGCTTAAATATTAAACTATTAAATGTTCTTATTTAAATTAAATTGTTGTCATATGAAACTGCTCCTGAAATTATATATAACAGTATGTATCTGAGATTGCCTTGGGTACAGTCAACAGATACGTTGACTTAGGGTTAATCAACGTAGTAGTTACAGACTTACCAACAACTGTGAGAATATCCTGATATTCTCCTAGACCCTATCACGGGAACACGCAACATGGTTGCAATGCATATTGGGATGCGATCTGCGTAGTTGACTAGCTACCAGTACGTGTGACCGCATCACGGATTAGAATAATTCAGGAAATATACGACTTGACATTTAGTTACATTGGGAGGGGAGAACAACTAAAATACGTATGGGACACCCACCTCTTTACCATGTGCCGCACTCGACGGAGTGATACGGATGATATAGATATGTATTCATGTGACCATTCTCATCGTAGATGGAAAATTGTATAGTGCCCTTGAACGGGGGCATATGTGGCATATACTAGCCTGTCACTACAGATTGGTGAATTACGTCAGCATATGTCTAGCCACACATTTCCCATACGTATTAGGTTGTCTCAATTTGCATTCACTTAGATGGTTAGCACCCTGTATTTATTTTATTCAGTAGTTTAATTCAGTATTTACATACTTGGCATGTTATTTTCTTGTATCTTGTTACGTCCCTCTGAGGACCTGGTTCCCTGCCAGGTTTAGCTGAGACACTCCACCCCACAGTATCTGGACCTGGACAGGAGTCTGGACATGTCCTTGAGATGGAGTCAGAGGAGATGACGTCAGAGTCTACCTGAGTGCACCTGGAGTTGGAGCTACATATTTTTGAGGATGTTGTGCTAGTTTATCTTATTTCACTCCTGCTTACTTTTTGTAGTGGGATTGTTCCCACCTGACTTTATCTGGGTTGTATATGACATTTCAGATTTAGCATCTATATATATATTCAGCACTTTCCCTGTTATTCTTGTGGATGAGATAGTTTTACCTGAAATTAGACTTGTAGTATTTTAGGACAGCGTAGCACATCACTTTGGGTCCATTAAATTGGGTATTCCCTTAGTGA
Source organism: Iris macrosiphon (assembly GCA_036927795.1). NCBI lineage: Eukaryota > Viridiplantae > Streptophyta > Magnoliopsida > Asparagales > Iridaceae > Iris > Iris macrosiphon. Next base: position 6,804,513 of record JAYESA010000019.1, on the reverse strand, counting down.
CGTGTCAGCTGGCCAATGCCACGTGGCCTAGTTCCGTATATTTTTGGGACTGGGGCGTGACAGATCCTATAACTTATCTTATTGCAGGCCTGTCCGGTCCCTAAGTTGAAACCGAATAATTTAGTTAGGACCTGCATGGGCCACCACAAAAACCATGTCACGCCCCAGTCCCAAAATGCCGAGGGACTGGAGATGCGTGGCAATGGCCAGCAGCACGCACCGATGGTTAACCCAATTTAATGGAACCATCAGGGCGTACTTAAGCTGTAAATAAGGTCTACTACACAAGTCACACTAATCTCATCCATAAAGATAAAGAAATAAACTGCATAATCAAATAAAAATAATGTAGCAACATCATCACAGCAAGTCAGTCGGAGAAACAATCCGACTTGAGTCTGAATAAACTGGCTCTATAGGCCAGGAACAAAAGATGTAAACATGAAATAAATACTGAGTACTGGAACAAGCACTCAGGAGAAGTCCTCGGCAGTCACCTCGTCTTCAGTGTTCGGTTCAGCTCCAGCAATAGCCTCAGCTCCGGACCCGTATACCTCGGGATACTGTTCCTCAGCTAAACCTGGGGACATAATCCATTCCAGGTCCTCAGTGGACATAGCAAGGCACAAGATAAAAACAAGCAAACTGAATAAGCAGTGCAATAAATAAATGAACAGCAGGGTAAACTAAGTAACTAACCATCTATGTGATATGCAAATGAGAGCAACACTAGTACTCAGGCTGAGACCGCTACAAGCTCTGTGTCGGGGAGCCGGTAGCAGTAATAACACGTAAAGGGTCTAGCTCTGCTGGAGAGTCTACAACCTCACAATAATAGTAGATATATATATAGAACAGCCTGTAGCCTGTGTGTCTCTCCCCACCCAATGTAATCACGCAAGCCATGACCATAACGTCTCATGTCCATGTCAGCGGGATTATAACTAATGCAACAAGTCATACTGTCTATAAATAAATAACTCTGTCAAGTCCTGTATCCTATTCAGAATCCCCACGAATAACTCAGGGAGATTCTGTCCATGATAGTGTCAAGTGTCCTGGGTTGTAGGGTACTTGAGAGGTCAAGTACAAAATAAGGGAATCGTAAATCCATCTCTAAATGACGAACCCAACACCGCGTACGGTGTCAGTATCCGACTATGATCGGACACTAGGTACGTCATACGTTCCCTAGGTTAAGCAATTTAAAATAGTTTATATGAATTTGCACAAGACATCCAGCAGAGTATTTTTACAGAAAATAGTAAAATAATGACTGCAAGTTTGGCAAGGTGCACTTGCCTGAAGTTTGAATTCCACTTAGGTCCTGGTTTCGGAAATTCCCAGAGATGTCTCCGAAAGCTGAAATAAATAGTACTATCATTCTCATAAGGTGTCAAACAGCTAGGATCGCCTGTCCTTGGGTTCAATTTGGAGACAAGGGCAGAAACGGCAATTTCGGCCCAAAACGGGGTCCACCGGTGGGCCCGCTTTGCACCGAAAAACGTGTCAGGGTCAACGGTCTCCAAATTCACCAAACTTAGTGTCAACAGGTCAGGAACGCTGATACGAACCCAACGGAATTTTCAGATTTGAATTCCGATGAGCCGATCACAAAATCGCCCGTCGAGCGGGGCCTGTGGGGCCCACGACACGCGATTTCGTCAACGTTCTCAGAATCGGACCAAACTTGACCCACAGGACCAGCGTATCGCTACGAGTCTGATGGTATAAGTTTCGTCTCGATCCGACGTGTGTGCACGAAGTTAGGGTGAAATGCAGAAAAGGCGGATACGGAGCGATGTCCGCGGATACGCGTTGATTTCGGTATGCACGCACACCCGAATCAGCTTCCGTGAAATCCCACACGTCCGTATCGATGAGGCGCACGTATCTGTGAAGACCGCACGCGACCAAGTCGTCCCGTTTGGCGGGGCGTACTCAGTTCCGGGGTAAAACATGGTCTGGTTTTTCCTGTTTTTGGATCGCGGTGTGCGATCACCACAGGACGCGATGCCCCGAGCGGTTTGTCCGGACACCGAGAGGGTCATACAGGCTTCGCGTAGAAATTTACGGAATCAAAATTGGGGTTCCGAGCAGGAAGTTATGAGTACCTGAAGGGACCCAAAAAACCGGGGTTTTGAACTGTGTCCGACACGCGAGTTCGTGTCCGAATCCTGTGTCGGAGCTGTGTCCGCGTGTCCTGCTGGCTGGGGGATCACCGGAGAAGGCTGGACTCGGCGGGGCAAGCTGCGGCTGGGCGGGGGATCGTCGGCGTGGTTGCGCTGGGCTAGGGCTGCTGCGGCGGGGGTCGAGGGGGTCGGCGGAGCTAGGGGAGGCCGGCGTCGGGTCTGCAGACAGCGGAGGGAGGAGAGGAAGGGGCGCTGGAGGTCACGGCGGGGAGGAGGACGGCTGAGAGGGCGGTGGCGTGGGGGTCTCGGTCGTCGGAGGGGCTCGCCGGAGGTCGGGTGGTTAGGGTTAGGGTTTGGGGGGAAGAGAGGGCGGAGGAGCGGGTATAAATAGGGGCTGTGGGAGGGCTGAGACCGGGGCGTCGTGGCGGAGAGGTCGGAGGGGGAGGCGACGTGGGGGTGACCCCTCCGGCGGAGGCGGCGGCGGGATTATCGGCGGGTCGTGGGTGACAGGGGAGAGGGGGAAAGGAGCGGGTCGGGTCGGGCGGCGGGCTCCGGGCGAGCGGACCCGCCCGACCCGCTAAGGGTGAGGCTGGGCTGGGTCAGCCTAATGGGCTCGGCCCACTGGGCCGGGCCGGGCCCAACTAAAAAAAATAAAATATAATTAAAATAACAGTAATACTAATAATAAAGTATTTAAATAATTAATTTAATTAGGAAAATAGTTTTTAGGCTTTTAAAATTAGGTCCGATGCCCAATAAAATCCCAGAAAATTACCCTAAGTCCGGTTTTCTATTTTACACCATAAAATCATATTTTCATTACATTTTAATGTTGTTTATTGACAATTAAAAATTATAAACTCACTACATGTCCTATGTAAATTGCATATTAAATCCATAAATTGATTTTAAAAATACCAGAAATTTAGGGTGTTTACAACGTACCCACGACTCATGCCCGATTTTTGGGTGCGGGTCGTGACACGTTTTTGGTGGTGGCCCATGCAGGTCTAGTTTTTAGGTTTACCTGTAATAGGATATAGGATATAGGCTGAGAGTGTGTGTGCTCAATCATAACTAGGACCCTTCCTGATTTCTTTTGCTATCTTTAATTTTCCTGAAATTATTTTCTTTTGCAATATTTCTGTCCTTCTTTGATGATATCGTTTCTTGCACTGTATTGACTTCTTTTGGTCTGTGTTCAGGATGCCTCCGAAGACACGGTCTCAGCGTACCGTTCCAGCAGCTGCCACCGAGAGGTCTGCCACCTCTCGTCCTGCTCGACTTCCGGCAGCCGCTACCGCTCCACTTGCCACTCCTGCGGTCGAGGGAGCATCCTACTCAAGTTTAATCTGCTTTGATTTAATTCGAAATCACACGTACGATCCACCAAGTTTTCTCGACCAAAATATTGATTCCATTACCTTGAGTCCCTATTCGATATAAGCTTTTATCACTTATTCAACACATTCTCAATCGTTCAAACCAACTATCGAACGAGATCTTCAAATTCGCTTAAATATTTCTAAAATGATCCATACACCACTCAAGAATTGAGTCATCCAATTAAATTCTCAATCGTGTTTGCACCACTCGCTCGCATATTCACCAAGTCGTTCCTTAGAACTCATGCGCGATACCTAAGCGTCGTATGTTAAATCTTAGTCTCATATATATCCTGTTGATAGTCATCCAAGTAAACCATATTTGATTTTTATCTGTCGACACAAAATATTGTCTGTGTCACGCCCCAGTCCCAAAATATCGAGGGACTAGACATGTGGCAATGGCCAACAACACACATCGATGGGCAAACCCAATTTAATGGACCCATCAAAGTGTACTTAAGCTGTAATACAACAATAAGGTCTAAATAACAGGTCACAAACTAATCTCATCCATAGAAGATAAATATGATCAATAACAACAAAATAAAATATAACCATCATCAAGTCTCCATAAAGTAAATCGGGGAACAACCCGATAATAAGTCTGATACAATGGTTCAAAAGACCAGAAATGAAAGAGTCTAATAATGACAAATACTGAGTATAGATGAAACAAATACGCAAGAGAAATCCTCGAAGATAACCTCGTCCTCGAGGATTGGTTCAGCTCCGGTATCTGCTCCTGCTCCTGCTCCATATACCTCGGAATAGTACTCATTTGCTAAACCTGGGGACATAATCCGGATCCAGGTCCTCAGGGGACATAGCAAGGTACAAAATAACTCAAGCAAAAATAAATATAGTGCAATAATTAATAAAATAATAGGGTAAACTATATAACCAGCTAAGTGAAATGCAAGATGAGAGCATCACTAAAACTCAGGCTGAGACCACTACAAGCTCGGTGTCGGGGAGCCGATAGCGGTAATATCACGTAATGGGTCAAGCTCGGGTTTAGAGTCTTGAGAACCGCATTAATAAGGGTTTATATATATAATCAGCCTGTAGCATGTGTGTCTCTCCCCAACCAATATAATCACACGTCTCAGGTCCACAACGTCTCATGTCCATGTCACGCAAGATCATATCTAATGCAGCAAGTCATAATGATAGCTAAGCATGTATAAATTATATGTCACAAACCTGTATCCTATACAGAATCACCATGAATATCTCAGGAAGATTCTGCCTCATGAACAGTGTCAAGTGTCCTATGGTATGACGTACTTGATAATGCAAGCACGAGAATGTATAGGGTCTCGATATCTATGTCTAGGTGACGTTACACAAATCCGCGTACGGCGTTGACATCCGAATATTATTCGGACGTTAAGTAATGTCACACGGTCCTAGGTTGAACAGATATATCATAAAAAATAATCAAGGAAATAACATGTAGCAATTACTGCAAGATTGGCAATGTACACTTGCCTGGGGTTCTGACTCCAACTATTGCTCTGGTATCAGCGGGATCTGCAGGTACTCCTCCGAATGCTATAATAAACGTTACCATCAGGTTCAGAAGATATCAAATAGCTAGAATTGCCTGTCCATGAGTCCAATTTTGACACAGGGGCAAAGTGACAGTTTCTGGTCAAAGCGTGATCCACATATGGCCCGCTTCGCACCGAAAAACATGCCAGAGATAATTTTCTCCAAATTCGTCAAACTTAGTGTCTACAAGTCCAGAACGACGATACAAACCAAACAAAATGTCCAGAACTGGATTCTGATGAGCCGATCACAAAATCGTCCGTCAAGTGGAGCCGCGGGGCCCACGATATACGATTTTGTCAACGTTCTCATAATCGAACCAGACTTGGGTCACAGGACCAGCGTATTGCTACGAGTCCGATGGCGCAAGTTTCGTTTCGATACGACGTGCGTACACGAAGTTACAACAAGTTCTAGAGCAGGGCCGATACGGGGTGTTGTCGACGGATACGCGTTGATTCTGGTGTGCACGCACATCCAAATCAACTTTCGCAAAATCCTACACGTCCGTATTAACGGCGCGCACGTTTCGGTAAAGTCCGCACACGACCAAGTTATCCCGTTTAGCGGGGCGCACCCAGTTACGGGAAAAACTAGGATATTTATTTTTCTAATTTTGCGTCGCAGTTTGCGAACTCCACATGACGCGATACCCCGAACAAGTTTTACGAGGTTCGAGAGGGTCACGCAGTCTACGCATCATAGCAGACGAAATAGAAAATGGGGCAGCGAGGAGAGAGAAACAGTCACCTGAACAGGACACCATAGATGACTGAAATACGCGATTCCGCGAGGTGGCGCGACGCGGCACGGCCGGCGGGGCACGGCGGCTAGGACTGATGCGGGCCGATGCTGCTGCTGTCTGAGATTTATTGCCGGCAGAGCTCATCGTCGGAGGGGACGGGGTCGGACGGGGTATCACCGGAGCTGGTGGTGGCAGGGTTAGGGTTCGAGGGTGGCAGAGACAGGGGATCGTCGGGGCTCGGTCGAGCAGAGGGGAGTTGGGTTCCTCGGGGTACCAGAGGGCGGAGGACAATGTGGTGGTGGCAGAGGAGTGGTCGAGGGGTTCATCGGTCGTGGTAGATGAAGATGGCGGGGTGGCCAAAAATGGCAGTGGCGGAGGAGAGATGGAGATGGTGGTGAGGTTCAGGGGAAGCCGGGGTTTTATAGGGGAAGCCTTGGCCGGCCGTTGCGGGAAGGTGGAGAGGAAGAGGCGGCCGTTGGGGAGGCGAGACGGCGCTGGGGAAACGGTCGCGAGGATCGCGGCGGCCGAGATCGGCGGGCAGCGGCGGAGAAAATCGGGGGTCAGCGGTTAGGGATTCGAAACAGTAGCGGGTTTGGGTTAACGGGTTTTGGGTCGGGTTCAGACCCGACACGACCCGACCCGCAGGATTGGTTTAGGTGTTCGGTTCAGGGTCGGTTCACCATGGTTCGGTTTGGTTCAGGGTTTAAAAATAAACCGAATTTATTTTGGTTTATTTAAAATATTAATTTTTAGGTCTTTAAAAATAGTTCTTGGGCCCAATAAATTCCAGAAAAATTATCCTATGTCTACTATTTAATTTTACACCCAAAAATATTATTTTTATAATATTTTAATATTTAATAAAAACATTTAAAATTATTTAAAATTAGAATACCTTAATTTTAATTAGTTAAAAATTCCAGAAAAATTATGAAAATTTGTTTTTAAAAACCTAAAAATCTGGGTGTTTATAATCTACCCCCTTAAGAGGATTGCGTCCTCGCAATCAAAGAAATAACCGGTCAGAAGAGATGACACGGTTGCAAGCATTGTTCGAAGCATGACATAATCAAAGAATCATGATCAAGGAGAATTAAAGGATGAGGGTTAAGCAAAACACCTATGTCACGCCCCAGTCCCAAAAGTACACGAGAACATGCCACGTGGCAATGGCCAGTTGTCACGTCTCCGAGGATATCCCAATTTAATGGATCCTAACAAAGAGTGCTACGCTATTCTAAAATACTAACAAGTCCAATCTTAACATCAAACAGGTAATCTAATCTCATCCACAATATAAACAGCAAGAAAGTATTAAAATAAATGCTGGAAGATAAACGCCAGTCTCAATTATCATAGTACAACCAAGAATGTCTGGTGGGAACAAATCCACTACTATGACGAATAAAATACTGAAATGATAGATAAAAATAATGACTAGGGCATCGATTGACTAGATAATGATGCTCCCAATCCTAGGCAGAAAGCCTACCAACTGATCACGAAAACTTTGACGGTAGTACCTCTAGCTCCTCCGCGGTAGCATACCTCGTCTCCTGTCCTGGGCCGTACACTGTGGGATAATATGCCTCATCCAAATCTGGAAAGGTACCAGGTCCTCAGAGGGACGTAATAAGATACATAGAAGTATGCCATATATATAAATACTGAATAAAATAAATAAAGGGTGTGCTAACCATCTAAGTGAATGCAATACGAGAAAAAATTGGTACGTATGGGTAGACATAGGCATATAACGTCCACACTCCGAAGAGAGTGGCGTCTGCATAATATATCGTCCATATAGCTCCGAAGAACGTGGCATCTGAATAGTATATCGTCCATATCGCTCCGAAGAACATGGTATCTGAATAGTATATCGTCCATATCGCTCCGAAGAACGTGGCATCTGAATAGTGGAAGTCATTGGATCCGTGGCTCCTCCGGATACTACGGATCCTAATGTGTGTGTCCCATACGCCTACTAGGTGTCCTTCCCGCCCAATGTAGATACACAAGTTGAATACTCGACGTGCATACCACGTATCTATATGCCAAGTATCTACAAATAAAATAATCCTGAGTTATATACTAACCGTGATGCATGTCACACGCACCGATAGCTAGTCGAGTACGCGAACCCGTATTCCAATATGAATTTGTCACAGTGATACGTGTAAGAGTGTCAGGTCTCGGAAAATACCAGAGTATCCTCCCAAGGGGTGAGTCTGCTAGCAACTAGGTCAAGTACACTACTCATCGACGCATCCGTCGACTGCACCCGAGTCAATCTCGGACGCGCACAGTCATATAAAATAAAGCAACAAGATATCATACAACATATGCATAATTTAAATTAGACAGTAAATATGGCAAGGTATCTTGCCTGGGTCCTCAAGCTGTGAATGCCAATAGCCTGCTCCTGCAGTCTCTCCTGGCTGGTCCAAAGACCCTAAACACACAATATAATATAGCAAATACTGTTATCAAACACTAAAACAATACATACACAAACTACGACGCTGCGCTTAGGTACTGACGCTAGGGTCACGGCTAGTCGACTACAGTGGCGCGTGTGTACGTAGCTAAGGTGCACACGTGTCCTGTCCTCAGTTACCGTGTACCTCACGACAGTAAAATACTAAGTTATGGGTCACGAAACTGTTTACGTTTAGTACAATTGTATGTCCTTATTTTCCATGTTTGAGCATACATGTAGAGGTCCAGGTTTTTAGGTGAAATACAAGTTCTTATAACAAGTCATATATTTAGGGGCATTTACTAATTTATTAATTGTTACTCTAACCTAATTGCATACCTACATACAAAAATAGATTTCATATTAATTTACTCGTATCCTTTAGGTGATACCATGACACGATGACTCGACGACACATGAAGCTATTACTAGCACAACAGGTATTACCTGGTCGTGGCCGAGAGAGGGAGGTCTGGCTCGTCAGTGACTGTCCTCTGGCGTGGGTGGAGCTCCGGCGTCAACGACGGCAAGCAAGGCAGCAGCGGCAGCGACAGTAACTGTAATAGGTTGCAGCAACGGCAGCAGCGGCTGGGGACGATGTTGGGTGGTGGAGACGGTGGTCAAGCGGGGGTAGGCGGTGGAAGAGGCTTGTGGAGGTGCTGCCTGAGGTGGTGGTGGTGTTGAGGGGGTCGGGTAGATCGGGTTGGGGTGGTTGTTGATGATGGTGAAGGGGATGGTTGATGGCGGTGGTGCAGCCGGTGCAGGCGGCCTGAGGGGAGGGGTCCGATGACTAGGGGTGCAGACGGCGGTCTAGGCTGCAGTGGTGGCGGCCTGAAGTTGGTGGTGGTATTGCGGTCGGGGAAGGGGAGAAGGGGTGCTCGGTTGGATGAAGGGGTGGCCAGCTAGGGTTTGGTAGGTGGTGAAGAAAATTGGTTTTTAGGGTTTTTAAGTTAGAGAATATGTATTTATACATATATGAGAGAATTAGGGTTGACCTCAGGATTTGGGCCGGTCTGGCTCCTCGGGGTGGGGGCTAGTCCACATGAAAGGTGTACATGGGCTTGGTTAGGTCTTGCTTTGGGGTGAGTCTGGCCTCCAATTTAATTTAATTAAAATAATGCACCAGTTGTTCTTTTTGTCAATTGGAAAACACAAGGGGTTAACTTTTGGGTGAAACACAAGAGTCATGAGCGTAGCAGGCTCAGAGTAGGCTAGTACCCTAATTTGGGTTATAGGGAATTGGGTTGTGGTTGTGCATCAAATTCAAGTAGAAATGGACAATTAAGGGAAATTGGATTTATTGGGATTATACATGAACGTTTGCAACGAATATTACGCAGCTAAAATGAAGCACAATATTGAGTATCTAAAAGTTACACAAGGGTCAGATGGGTAGCCTGGCATGTATAGGAGATGTGTATGAACTTGGTTTGAAGGTAACTACTAGTGTAGCTCTCCAAACATCAAAGCAACGGTGAGGTGTATTAAGTCACATATTTGTTGTACATTAATCCTAATTGTATCCAAATTAATCCTAGTCTCTCAATTTAAATTAAATAAATCCTAAATTGGTCGAGGGGGTTTACAACCTAGGGAAGGAATAAAGTATTTTCCTAGAAAATAAAAGTTTGGTAATTCAAGAGTAAAGGAAAAATCTGGTTAGAGGAAAGAAAACTACAGTTTTTAGAAAAATTAGGTTTATTAATTATTAACAAGTTCAAAATACTAGTTTATAGCTAAGGTCACGAACTAACAGGCACGAGCTAGAGCATTACTAGGAATAACATCAATGAATAACTTACGCGTATTTGCTACTCCACGAGTCTGCGTGTCCTCCAAGGTCATCGCAAAAGCATGTCCGCGTCCTTGCGGTGGTGCCCTTTGCTGTTGCTGGGCCTGCCGGTAGAGTGCTGCTTGTGGTTCCAAGGGTGGCCTCGGCTGATATCCTCCCGGAGCTGGTAGTATGACTCCTTCAACTCTCGTTTGTGTTGCTCCTAATGCTAAATAGGCTGGCCTTGGTACTGGTAAAGCTTGTTGGTTTGCCATTAGTACTCCTTGACGCTCAAGGCATTCCTTCACTAAATGTTGACTGGATCCGCAAGCTAAACATAATCCTATTTTGCGTCTGCACTCATTCTCAATATGGCCTCGCTTGCGATAATATTGACAGATAGGTAGTGCCTGCGGAGATGCTCTGGGTGGCTGGTGCATGTGATTTATCTTTGCAGCTTCTTCCTGTGGTGCTCTGACTGGTGCTGATGTGGCTGGTTGATGAATCATCAATGCTTTCTCTCGACGTTCAGGGCAATCCCTTACCGAATGTTGTTTGGATCCGCAAGCTTGACATAATCCCAATCTGAGTCGACATTCTTAACGAGATGGCCTACCTTGCCACAGTAGTGACAAGTAGGAAGGACTAGTGCTATTGGTGTAGATGCTCTCTGTGTTGGGTTTATCTGTTGACGCTTTGCAACTCTTTCCTATTATGCTTGATCTGATGCTAATGCATACGGCCGCTTCTGGCTGGACTCTATCCTTGTGATGCACTCCATGGGTTGTGTTGCAGCAAGAACGTCCGTTGCAACGGAGCTGATTAACTTCCGTAGCTCAGAGCTAAGTCTGTAAATGAACTCCTCTGTTTGGCTTTGCTGGGCTTCTTCATGAACCTTCTGATAGGCTTGCATCATCACGTAGTACATTTGAAACATCTGTTGCCCGTCCATAGCTTGCCCTTGTGGGAATACAGGCATTGGTGGAGTGAACTGCGGCGGTGGTATGATGTCATCATGCTGGGACCTTGAGGTATGCTAATTGGCTTGACTGCTTCGGTGAGTGGAGGGATCTCTACTCAATGGCGTCACTCCATCTTCTTCGTGGGTGACTACAGCACCTTGCGGTGATCCTGCAGGAGTCTCGTCGTTTGCTCGTGGATCCATTACTCTGCATTCAAAATAAACTATAAAAGGCGCACAGAGGAATCAAGGCAGGATTCATTTCAAGAATTTAATTCGAATCCGATATAGAGATCAAGAACGATTCAATCAAGTGGATGAGATCCTAAAAACTTATTCTATCCTTTATTGTAGGCTTGCTCAGTTCCTAAGTTAAAACCGAAGCAATTTAGTCGTTGACCTGCATGGGCCACCACAAAAATTATGTCACGCCCCAGTCCCAAAATATCGAGGGACTAGACACGTGGCAATGGCCAGCAGCACACACCAATGGGCAAACCCAATTTAATAGACCCATCAGAGTGTACTTAAGCTGTAATAAAAAAATAAGGGCAATGGTACTAATCTCATCCACAAAAATAAATACAACAATATCAGAATATAAAGCAATAACAAGTCTCAATAAAACATAACTCGGGGAACAACCCGATAATAAGTCTGATACAATGGTTCAAAAGACCAGAAATAAAAGAGTCTAATAATGACAAATACTGAGTATAGATGAAACAAATACTCAAGAGAAATCCTCGATGATAACCTCGTCCTCGGGGATTGGTTCAGCTCCGGTGTCTGTTCCTGCTCCTGCTCCATATACCTCAGAATAGTACTCATCTGCTAAACCTGGGGACATAATCCAGCTCCGGTGTCTGGTCAGCGGTTAGGTATTCGAAACAGTAGCGGGTTTGGGTTAACGGGTTTTGGGTTGGGTTCAGACCCGACCCGACCCGCATGGTTGGTTTAGGGGTTCAGTTCAGGGTCGGTTCAGCATGGTTTGGTTTGGTTCAGGGTTTAAAAATAAACCGAATTTATTTTGGTTTATTTAAAATATTAATTTTAGGTCTTTAAAAATAGTTCTGGGGCCCAATAAATTCCAGAAAAATTATCCTATGTCTAATATTTTATTTTACACCCAAAAAATTTATTTTTATAATATTTTAATATTTAATAAAAATATATAAAATTATTTAAACCAGAATACCTTAATTTTAATTAGTTAAAAATTTCAGAAAAATTCTGAAAATTTGTTTTTAAAAACCTGAAAATCTGGGGGTTTACAGTCTGAGTTATTTCTCAAAATTCAAGCACGGTCCTCTATATTCGCCTTAGCGATAAAATTATAAGGTTTCTATCGGTTGCCATTCTAAGTCTGACTTATCCTTATCTGAACGATATCCCAATCTCGTTCGCAAACTAACTCGCACCAAAGGGTCTTGACACACGATACTCAACATAACTTAGCCGAAAGGTAGTGTGCATAGCTAACCGTCCGAACGATATTCTATCTCGCACACTAACCAACTTGATAATCACGTATAGGTGTTCGAGTTCGCATATAACTTACAAATTCTAGCATGAGTCTATTCCCACAAAGTCGTACACAGGTAGGAGCATGGGTCTTCGCATAACTATCCATTTCAAGCAATCATACCATTCACATATAATTTTTGAAATTATTTAGACTTATTGTATGGAATATCCCAACGGGTCAACGAGAGAGAGAGAGAGAGAGAGAGCATATGCTCCAAGGCTCCGGAGTGAACTCCATGCCTTAGCACTCACGAAGGGGTTTCCGCACCGAACAAGGTTCTCCCGTACCCTACAAGAAATCTGGTAGGTTATCAGTACATGAATGAACTATTGGGGAGGCTTCTCGCCCGCTCGACAAATTCAAACACGTTATATAGGTTCCGTGCACCATCTATTAAGTTGTCTTTATAGTCTTGCCTTAGGATCAGTTTTATGGCATAATGAAAAGCCTAACTTGTGTGGCAGTGCGCCGTGAGATATAAGAGAAATACAATGAAACTTACAAACTTACCATCCATCATTCCCTGTCCAAGGTAAACCAAGTTAAACCATGCACGAGTATATATATAATAAAATTTACGAAAATCGCATAAGCAAACACAGTGTCACGAGTGGGGTTCTGAGTCAGGTGCACGAGTTACACGGATTACTTAAATGTGTTATACTCAGGAGGGTTGCAATAGATTGTTCAGGTGTTCAAATTATGCATAGATGTCTTATACTCATATCCGTTCAAGTATTCCAAATTATTAGGCGCGATGCAATAACTCGCACACGGATTGCTGCTAAGCGAGAATGACTTATCTATATAAACATGAGTCACTGGCATAGCCATAAAGGACGAGTTATAGTCATTGACGAGGATGGTGTGTAATGAAAAGTACACGAGGCACTACATACCATCCTGTCCAGCACACAAGACTATCAGTCTTAGAGCAAGAATGGCGCAACGTGAGGCGCACAGGCCATCATGCTCGCACACGATTAAGACTGCATGAGTTCTATCTGGATCGGATCGGCCCCAGTGCCCCGGAGACCATTCGTGGAACGAGATTCGAAAATCTTTCTTGTGCATCAAGTTGCCCGCGACATGCAAGTCTTGGGTCTTCTAAATTCACAACATGACATGATAATTCTTGATTCTTATTTTGAACGAGTATTGCTCTACGAGCTGTGATTCTTGCTTTACTTGACATGATTCTCGTTCATATTTCAACTTTACTTGATGCATTCTCCTAGTTCGGGAACTGCCTTGGCGACCAAACGGTCCCGAATACTTGCAGGTTCATATTGCACAAAAAGACTATTTGATAGTCTTCTGGCTAACTAGATGCATGCACGATATGGATAGTGTTACAGGATCGCGACATAAAATTATGTGACGAGCATTAAAATGAGGCAAACGAGTATATGTTAGCATGTTAGCAGTCAAGCATTGAAACAGTGTTGAAACATAATGTAAACCCCATCACCCAAAAATAGGTATCTTGTGTGTAATTTGAATTTCTTGTATCTGTCTTAGATTTTTTTTATTATCAATTAAAATCCAATAATTTTATTAGGACACTTTACCGTGGTTTGGAAAATAATAATATAGGATGGCTCCAAAATCTGTATCGTCCATCATAGGAAGTAGCCCACACAAGAGATACTACCGGTAGGATCTTTTCGTGGCACAAGAATTCGACTCCTTGGCATTAGTATGACATTAGTGTAACGACCGTAGATTGATTGTTAAATATTTAGATTTATATATATAATTTATTTGCGGTTTTTTTTTCTATTCCAACTTTTCTACAATTAGCATCCCATAATTCTCTGTGCCAAGTTAGGCATTTTTTTCTTTTTATAAAATGTGCACATTATTTACTATTACCTATTTTGTGGATAACCATTTAATTATTTACTTAGTTAATTAGATAATATAACTATTTTATTTATTATTACTAGATAAATATCTAATTATTAATTATAAAATATTTTATAAAGTATTTTGAGTGTAGAATTTAAATAAATCCTTACAAAATAATTTTTTAGAATTTATTTTGTGTGTGCAAATATTATTTTGAATTTTTTTTACCTCATTTATATATGTTACTATATATAAATAAATATATGGTTAATAATAATAATAATAATAATAATAATAATAATAATAATAATAATAATAATAGAAAACAAAAGAAAAACAAAAACAAAAGGAAAAGGAAAAGAAAAGAAAAGAAATAAAAATAATAAACAAAACCTATTATAAAACCTAAAATAAAACCTAAACTAAAACCTAAACAAACTAACAACTACTTACTATTCCTAAAACCACAAGCAGACCCATCCCCAGCAACCCAGCGGACATCCCCCCGAGCAAACCCAACTCTCCAACTCTCTCCTTCCTATCTATATATATATATATACACAAAACCAAACCATCTAAAACCCAACAAAACCCTAAACCGTACCTCAGTCGTCGGCCGACCTCCGAATCCCCCCCCCCCGACGCCGCAGCTCACCGCCGCCGGCGACCGCAACGGCAGCCCGAGCGCGTGCCCGCAAGTGCACAACAGCACCACTCCGACCCCATCTTCAAGGTGATGCATCTCTCTCATCTTTGATCTTTTTTTCGAGCGGTTTGTTAGTGTACGTTCACAACCTAACCCTCTAGGATTTTTATTCAAGCGGGATGTCGCACCCCAGTCCTAAAATACGTAGGACTAGGACACGTAAGCATGCCAGCCGCCTGTATATATGGCAACTCCAATATATGGGAACCATAATACAAGCGTACGCTGTATAATGAGCAATAATTCATAAGTGGTAAGACTAATCACAAGTCACTGGGTAATATCTAAATCTCATCCACAGAAATCACATAAACATGAATAACCAATAATCATGTAGCTAGATCTCAATAATAAGTATCTAAAGAATGACAGTTGGATGGAAACAAATCCACTGTCGAAATAGAATATAAAATAAACCAGATACACACCATATAAGAACAGCATCTGACAATCACGAGGCTCGAAGAGAAGACCTCCTCGAAATATAAGTAGCATGTCCGGATCTGCGCTCCCGCGATTACTCATGAACATCTACCCCTGGAAAGGGACCAGGTCCTCAGAGGGACATAACAAGATACAGAAAAACAACATGCCATGTATGTAAATACTGAATAAATAAAGGGGGTGTGTTAATCATCTAAGTGAATGCAATTTAAAGACCTTGTAGTACGCATGGAAATGTGTAGGCTCGACATATGCTGACGTAATTCACCAATCATCGGGACTGGCTAGTATATGCCACATATGCCCCCGTTTAAGGGCATTGATGCTATTCCCCATCTCCTAAGAGCCTGGTAACTTGAAATATATTGCAACTTCCCATCTCCGAAGAGCATGGTAACTTGAAATATATCGCAACTCCCCATCTCATAAGAGCATGGTAACTCGCTATATATACCGTAATCCCCATCTCCGAAGAGCATGGTAACTTGAGTATATATAAGGGGGGGTGTCCCATACGCCTACTAGATGTCTTTTCCGCCCAATGTAGATATACAAGTCGTGAAAACGATGTGGACATCTCGAACTATGATGCAAGTCTCAGTAAAATAATCAACTAAGCTAAATACCGTTACACGTGTTGCTCACACTGATGGCCAGTCGCGCATGAGGCACGCGTCCCTACATGAACTCACTCTGTGACGTGTAATGATACGTGTCAAGGCCTGGGAAGTTATATCAATAACTTCACAACTTTTAGGTGGGTCTACTAGACACTAGGTCAGACACAAGTTCTAACGTCAACGCCTTCGTTGACTGCACCCGAGTTTTCTCGGACGCGCACATTTATATTTAAAATAGATAAACATGTAACTAACAATAACTGAATTTAAACAGTACAATAAGGCAAGGTATACTTGCCTGGCAAGAGAGCTGCAAATATAGCGTCCAGATGTCAAATGCCAAAAGTCAGAAACTATGACCTCAGAATAAATGTCTCCGGATGCTGAAATAAACATCACCAATAGTCTCAGAAAATATCAAATAGCTAGAAACGCCTGTCCTTAAGTCCAATTTGGACACAGGGGCAAAAATGACAGTTTTCGGTCAAAGCGGGGTCCACATGTGGGCCGCTTTGCATTGAAAAACGTGTCAGGGTCAAAGGTCTCCAAATTTGCCAAACTTAGTGTCAACAAATTCAGAACGTCGATACGAATCCAACGAAATGTCCAGAACTGGATTTCGATGTGCCGATCACAAAATCGTCCGTCAAGTGGAGCCTATGGGGCCCACGATACGAGATTTTGTCAACGTTCTCAGAATCGAACCAAACTTGGATCATAGGACCAGCGTATTGCTACGAGTTCGATGGCGCAAGTTTCGTTTCGATCCGACGACTGTATACAAAGTTGCAGCGTGTTCTAGAACAAGCAGATACGGGACGGTGTCGGCGGATACGCGTTGATTCCGGTGTGCACGCACATCCGAATCAACTTCTGTGAAATCCCGCACGTCCGTATCAACGATGCGCACGTTTCGGTAAAGACCGCGTGCGACCAAGTCATCCCGTTTGGCGGGGCGTACTCAGTTCCGGGGTGAATCGGGACATTGTTTTTTCTGTTTTTGGATCGCGGTTCGCGATCGCCACAGGACGTGATGCACCGAGCGGGTCACACGGGCATCGAGAGGGTCACATAGCCTACGTGTCACAACTGACGGAATTAAAAACGGAACTACGAGGAGATAGAACGGGTTACCTGAACAGGGCTCCGTGGAAACTGAATATCCCGTGTCCGTGTGTCGATTTGACACAGGATTTGTGTCCTGGACGTGTCCGGGCTGTGTCCAGCTGCTGCGTCCGGTCTGAGTTCAATGGAGACTCGCCGGGGCTTCACCGGAGGCGCTCAGGCGGAGCTCGTCGGTCAACGGGACGTTCGGGCAGGGCACGGTGCTTCGGGTGCTGCTCGGGTCGTCGAGTCTGAGAAGGAGGAGGAGTCTCTGGCCACCGGGGGGGGTGGTTCACGGTGAGGAGGAGGAGGAGGAGCTGCTGTGTCCGGCAGGGGAGAAGTCAGGCCGGAGCTCGGGTGGAGGTCGAGCTCGAGGGCTGGGAGAGGGGAAGGGGTGGCGGTGGAGACGTGGGGGGAAGGGCGGCCGGCCGGAGAGAGGGGGAGTGGCTGGTGGAGGGTGGCAGAGTGGGGGTGGGGGTGATGAAGGAGAGGCGGCTCGGGGAGAGGGACTCGGGGGGGGGGGGGGGGGAGTTCGAGATCAGGGAGGGGTAGTGGTGGCGAGTGGCGGGCTGCGGGGGAAAGGCGGAGGTCGGGGTAGGGGAAGTGGCTCGGGGGGCAAGTGGAAGAGGAAGAGAGAGGAGGAGGTGCTGGTGGTGATGGCGAGTGGTGGTGGCGGCTGTGATGGTGGTGGCGGTGGAGATGGGGGGCCGGAGGAGGAGGCTCGGGGAGAAGGAGACTGAGGAGAGAGGAGGTCGAGGCCGGCGGCGGGGGGGGGGGGGGGGGAGGCTCGCCGCGGGGGGGGGGGGGGGAGTCGGCTGCTCCGGCGAGGGGGCTCGCCGCTCCGGCGGGGGGGTCGGCTGCGGCTGGGATTAGGGATTGGGTTTTTAATTTTTTTTAATTTTCTTTTTCTTTTATAGAAAAATAAATAGATATTTTAAGTAAAATATCTAAAGATATTTTCGGGTGGGTCCCGCCTCCAAATGGACGGTGCAGGTTCACCGACCAATGAGGGGGTGACACCTCGCAGAAAATTTTCCGGAAAAGTCCCTGTAATTTTATAAATTGCACAGAGGTCATATTTTGGGAAATTACGAAATTTACGAATTTGTCTGAAAAAACACCCGATTCCTAAAAATACTAAAATTCACAGAATTGAAGGGAAAAGCTGTGTGAGGGTCCTGATGGGGTGGGGGTGAGTCTGGGCAGGGACTGGATCTGGTTTTCTTGGGTGACACGGGCCATCGTATTTATTAATTAATAAATACTGCGCACGGTGTTCTCCATTTATTTAGTGGCAGGTAGGGCCATAATTTTAACACGGTGTCAATATACTAAATGTAGTATACTCAGTGTAGAATATTAACGTATTTTTGTTTGGGCAAAACAGGTGCATGTTGGGCCTCAAATCTCTATTGGAACAGGGATGTGTAAAGATCTAGGAATTTAAATACGTATGTTGGTAACGATATTTGTGAGTCTCATACGAGGCTCAAAACAGAGTATCTGGGAGTTGCACAAAGTGCAGAATAATAGACTAGCATGTCTAGGAGATGTATGTGAACTTTGTTTGGGGATAACAATCAAGGTAAAGCTCCAAATAATTCGGTAATGGACAGGTGCTCAAATCAATAGGATATGTAAGCAAAATAATTTAAATATTGCCATAATCCTAAATCATTAAAAATAAATTCTAAAATACTGGAATCTGGTCGAGGGGGTTTACACGGGACAAGTTTTCGTGTCCCGGATCGGTCAAAAAATCGACCGAAAACCGACCGAAAAACTGACCAAACAGTTCAGAATTTTAAATCCAAAATTTTATGTTCACACCTAATTTGCTATCAACCTGTTTAATATTTTAAAAAACTAATTAAAGAGTTTTTCTTCTCCATATAACCAAAAAAAATTCTGTTCTTTTAGTTTTTGTTAATTTGTTCTATGTGTTAAATTATTTAACCTCCAAATCGACCAAAAAATTTGTTTTTAAAATATTGGAAAATTGTGATACGAAGCGCGCCCCTCCAAACGGGACCGCCTCGTCGCATACCAATTACACCGAAAGGCGCGTATGGTATATTCTGACGTGTGAACTTTCGCGGAAGTTGATTCGGACGTGTGTGCGCGTCGGAATCAATCTGTATCCGTAAAAAGTCCCCGTATCGTGACTTTTGCAAAATATCGCACCATTTTGTGTACGCTCGTCGGAATGCGACAAAACTTGCGTCATTGGATTCATGGTATCACTCTGGTCATGTGACCCAAGTTTCACGCTATTCTGAGACAGTTGACCAAGCCGCCTATTTACGGGCCCTACGGTTGACTTTTAGGACGAATTTGTGATCGGCTCACCGGAATCCAAAATTGGATATACCGTTGAGTTTGTATCGTCGTTTAGAATTTATTTGACCTATAATTTATCCCATTTAGAGACCTTTACCTCTGACACACTTTTCGGTGCAAAGTGGCCCACATGTGGACCCGCTTTGACCCAAAATTACCGTTTTGCCCCTTTGTCCAAATTGGACAAAAGGATAGTCTTTTTTAGCTGTCTCGCTTATTCTGGGAATGTTGGTGATATTTATTTCAGCATCCGGAGACGTTCATTCTGATGCCATAGTTTCTGATCCATTGTGCCTGACGTCTGGACGCTTACACTTTGCAGCTTTCTTGCCAGGCAAGATACATTGCCAAATTGCTTATAGTACTTTTGCATGCTTATCATATTTTATACATTCATTATATATGTGTTTTCTTTCAGTCATAATTATATACTATATATATGTTGACACACACTTGACACATAGTATCGTGGGAGGAGAGGACAATCAGTAGGCGTATGGGCTATGACCACTTTGGTAAACCGTAGTAACTAGCACGCACTACGGTAGTTGTGTCGCGCTGGTCGCAACCCTCGCGGTATGTCGATTTCTGGTGTCGCGCTGGTCGCTACCCTGGTGGTATGTCGATTTTTGGTGTCGCGTTGGTCGCTACCCTCGCGGTATGTCAATTTCTGATGTTCCTGACGTGTGTGTGAGTTGTGAGATTAGATAGAGTAACCTACCCATGTCCATATGTCGCAAAGTTGTCCTCATTATGCATTTCATATAGATTGTCTTGTACAGCGTACTTATATATTTTCTATCTATTATGCATGTTTACTGTATTCAATAGGCATGCTTCTATGTATCTTGTTACGTCCCTCTGAGAACCTGGTCCCTTTCCAGGTGTAGACGATCATGACTATTCGCAGGAGCACGGATCATGAATTGCTACTTATCTCTTTCGAGGAGGTCTTCTCTTCGAGTCTCATTGTTCATTAGATGTACACTACATGGTTTCTCTTATATTCTAGTTGGTAGTGGATTTGTCTCCACCCAACTACTTGTTCTTTTCAAGCATTTTATACTTGATTCAGTTATATAGTTGATTGTTTATTTGATTCTGTAGATGAGATCTAGTTATGTCCTGTGACTTGTGACAATATATATATACCACATGTGAGTTAATATTCATATTACAGTGTACATGTGTATTATGGTGTCCATATATGAGAGTTGCCATATACATACGGCTGACATGCTTACGTATTTCTAGTCCTACGTATTTTGGGACTGGGGCGTGACACATAAGCATAAGAACTTGCAGTGTAGTCTACTTTAGAACATAAGCCTTTACGTTAGCACGGGTCTAAGAGGTAGTGCGAGAAGTGAAATCGTACAGGGGCATATTGGGCTGCATAATCTATAAGACGAGCTGTGTAAACATGTGAAGCAGTGTACCACGAAGAGTATATATGAGCTACTCGAAGCATTAGCGGAGTCCACTAGCACGAATCTAAGGTAGCATGTGAGGGTCCAATTATAAGCCAAGTTTCAGTTCCATGTTCTAACACAAGCAATACAAGATGGGATTATTCTCTTAGCTAGGTACGTTGTATTCTTTATTAGCATGCAAGGCGTGATTCACCTAGCGACTAACATGTATCGTCTATATTTTTAAGTGTACAAGATAAGCAAAGACAGGTTCATCGTAGCCACCCACCTTAGCGATGATTCGCCTCGGTCGAGCGATACTCCGAGTGCGTCTTTGAAAGTCTAAGTCTGAACTCATGAAGGCCAAGTCTGAAATTCTTTACCTCAAACAAGCCTTCTTGCTGAGCAAAGCGGGTCGGGTCATCGCACTAGCGTCGTTTGAATCGGCTCTCCGCTTGAGCGGAACAGGTCGTTACACCAGGGGCTATGCGGCCTGGAGCTATGCGACCACATGAATTGCATGCTCGGGCGCATGCTTCAAGGCACTATGCGGCGAGGCACTATACAAACAGGAGCTATGCGGCCAGGGGATATGCGGTCTTGAGCTATGCGGCCAGTGAGCTTGTATGAGTGAGTCGCATGTGGATGACACATGATCAGCTGTTGGCGGCGCATGCGATGCATGGTTATGTGTGCTATCCGGATTATGAGGCGTATGCGGCGTGGTGGTGTCTATGCACAGTGGTTGCTGCTTTCGGCCCTTGGCGGAGTTTGACGACGCTATCCTGTGCAGTGTGACCGACGGCGGCGGCGACGCATGCGGCTACGGCTCCGCATGCGACATGGTGTCGGATAGCGCATATGCGGCCTTGAGCTTTCTCAGGCCGCCTATGTTTTGTTCTCCTCTTTATCTAGAGGAGATTCTCTTTCTTTCAAAGAAGAGAAAACCGAGAGCACCAGAGCGTTATGCGGCAGTAGTGAGCACCCTTCCACAAAGTGTTTTCGAGTGATCCGAAATGACCAAGAGCGTTCCAGAAGTTTTTGTGTGGACTTACTGGATCCTGGGGACAGTTCATTGCATAGCGCGAATCTTGCCTTGAGTTCCGGTGGTTTTGATCACCCTAGCAAGGAGTTACATTCTTTGTTTTTCTTTTCTTGTTACCTTTTCTTCTCGTTGTAGCGTCTGCGAACGTAAAGAGAAGAACGAGTGTCTGATTCTTGTTGTATTTGCATTTTCTTTGGGTCGTCATTTTGTAACCTGTTCGTGGCTTAATGCTGTTGTGGAGTTGTGTGTCACTGTAGAGGCGCTCTCGAGTGACTTGTAGTACACTAACTTTTGTAGAAGATGAACTCTTGACTAAGTCTCTACTTTGTGGACCTCCTCTACATTGATTTGGCTTCGAGACTAACACTATTTTTTTTTTCGTCTAGTGGTTAGTGCTATGTGGGAAAGTTGGACTACTGGTGGTCGCAAGGATATTCGGTTATAGCCGGTTACGATTAGGTAATTGTAGTTGGGTATATGTTCAAATGAGCGTGTCCAATCTAGTTTGTTGATAATAAAAATAATGAAACAATTAATATAAATAAATAATGGACAAACTCAAATGTACAAAAAGTGTCTAATAGATTCACAATATGTCAGTATCCAAATGAATGCAATTATTTGGAAAACTGTAACTGTCAACGCAATTTTTACGATGTTTTAAAAATTTTAAAATGTGCTACCAAAATTATTGTTAAAAAAAGTTATACATTTTATTTTTAAAATTGTAATAAATTAAAAATAGCTTTAATAATCTACCTTAAAATTTGAAAAAATTGTAAAAATCACCGGGGCAATTACAATTTCCTTTACTTGTGACCACTATGAACGTTAATTTCTACATCCTACAACATTAATTTGCTCCAATTGTAGGACGAGTTGTTGACCCACTAAAATGACTTGGTCTTGTCAATCTAACAAGGGATCTTGATCGGTCAAATTGTAACTCAGTGTTCGTTTTTTTATGTTATTGTACACTGAAAGATTGATTTTGTCCGCAGGGTGTCACAAACAAGTTGGACATATCTGTCGAAAGTGACATACAAATTCCAAAAATTATTTACGACACAATAATCAAATAGTTAAGAATCCTTGCTTCTATCTCACTATTTTGTACAACATGGCTCATATTTCAATTAATGGCATGATACTTACGATTTAATCAATCCTCTATTTTTTTTCTGTTTGGATAGAACTTTTCGAAAGTGTGAAAGTGACACTTGCAATATGTTGACTTACAGTATACTTACAGCAAGTGGTACTTTTTAAAATATATTTGGATATAGTTCTTTTTGTTCTCCGCAAGTGAAAGGATGAGTTTCAGTGTTTGGATAGTAACTCCTCTCTACCGTATTAGTCACCGTGTCCTTTTCATTTCTGTGTCCAGCACAAATTTTACCAATATTTCTGCTCTTGTGTCCAACACAGGAACCACAACCAGGAATCCAAAAACAAATACAATCAGATCCACTTGGACACTGTGTCCGATACAAACCTCGACACACCAACCCGAATCTTAACCCTAACCTCTCGGCTGTCCTCCTTCGGTAGCCGCCACCTACTCTGGCCAGATCCGGTGTTTCACGAATTTTTTTGGATGAAACCAAAATTTAATATTTTAGATTTCAAGTTCCCACATCATATTGGAGGGGGGTTTCTCGGATCTAAGACACCGTACTCCAAGACACCACATGATCTTTGATAAATGGAATTGATGTTGTAAATTTTGACGATGATCGTGATCTACATATGTTCTCTAAATTGAATCATCCTATAAAAAATTGCTTGCGATTGTGATCGTTATTGTTGTTTGTGATTGTAGTTGTGATTTATGAATTGTTATGACTTAGTTATAGGACGAACACCGACGAATTCACTAGAATAGAATCGAGTCAGAGTCATAATTCAAGTTTACACTATAATGAGTCATAGGAATTAAATATTCAAATTCTTAATCATGAAATTCGAGAATCCAATTATTCTCATATTATTTTATTTATTTACTTGTCCTCGATTGAGGACTTGCATGTCGTTTGACGACCTAGTATTGTTCACTAGATTTGGAGAATTATTCCAAAACACTTGCTATTATATCTTGAAAAGAGGATATGAAGAACAAGAACGAGATGCTGCAATTAAGTTGGAACCATATTTCTTCTTATCATCTATTAAAGGTATAAATGTATTATATATATTGGGTTAATAGTTGTAATTTTGTAGATTAGTAAATTTTCTATTTATAGTTTAGAATATCCTTTAACTAAATTGTTATTGTTATATTATGCACCCTTGTATCCTGTAATAAACTTATTCTAAAATTTTACAGACGACAATCGCGAGTATGGATACTGGAATATTCGTATGTCGCGTAGACTAGAGATGATGTTACGTACTAGACTCATTGTATATTGGGAGCGGAATGTGACAATATTGCTTAAACCATCTGAAGTACACTAAAAAAAAGACACAAAATGCAATATTGAATGCTCTAACGCTTAGTTGCCTGACTTGCCTTTGAATTCTTTTGTTTTTCTCACAGAAGAATATCAGATTTACACAGAGCCTTCTTCTGCTGTTCCCTGATTTGAAGTTGCAAGGAACCCTCATTATACTATTACTACAATTTCACGAAGAAGAGTATATTAATGTTCTTAAAGGCTAGTATTGTTCCAAAATCTCCTTCTTCAGCAACAACAACGTTCTCTTTCCTCTTTGAGCTCGTTTGGTTCACAGAAAAGAAAGAAAACCTATTAAATTATTATTCCTATTGAAGGCTAGTATTGTTCCAAAATTTTCTTCTTCAGCAACAACAACTACAATTCTTTGCTATTTTTTTCTATGGAAAATTATTATTTCTTTTAATTTTTTTTTTTGTTTGGAAAGACCAAAAAATTTAAAATATATATATTTTTTCTCCTAATTTATTTTTCTTTGAAAATTATTTTTCTTTTCTTCATTTTTTTTTATGCATTCAAATATGAAAAAGAAATAAAAAAAAATTCCAGAGGCCACCGTGAACCAAACGTGGCCTTTTGTGTAGTGTTACCTATTATGAGTGAGCCAGTTACAGGTAAATGTGTGTGGTGTTGTGTACGTACGATGGGAGTTCTTAGGCTTTTGGAGCTTCTTGGGACAAGATACAAGTTGTTGGCTCTAAAAAAATGTCAGGTAGTAGGAAAAAAAAAAGTAATGGATGAGTCAGTTACAGGTAATCATGTGTGTGGTGTTCAGGGCCGGTCCTGGCTCTGGTCCAGGACAACCATGACGATCGTTCAGGATCCCATGAACAAGAAGGATCCAAAAAAATTCAGTTTAAATATATAAATAATTTTGTACCGAAAATAAAACTAGTATGTAGCATGAATTTTTCTTATTAAAAAAAATTTGTGGTGTAGTGGTTATTATGTTAGACTTGCACATAAAAGATTCTTAGTTTAAATTTTGATGATTTTTATTTTATTTTATATTATGTGTGGAGGTCTCACTTAAAAAGTACGTCTCGGCCCTAGTGGTGTTGTGTACGTACGGTGGGAGTTCTTTGGCTTTCTAGAGCTTCTTTAGCTTTTATAGCCCCCTTCACTGGTTGTTGCCCTTCCTTGTCCTCTTATTTTTTTCTCTTATTATTTTTGATATAAACAAACAACTCTCTCTCTCTCTCTCTCTCGTTAATGGGGTTAGATTTGTAACTGAAAAGTGTAGGTGTATGTTTTTTTCCCCTACTCACCAAGTGGTACTGTACGTGGATTAACGAGAGAGGAAAGACAGTAGTCGACGGTTACTCATTTGGCCTCTTGGAAAACACTAGAGAAATGGGTAATAATAGTTGTTTGTTTAGAGAGTGACATGAGCAGGAATATACGGTAGCGAACCATATTGATGAATTTGGTTTCGAAGTCTCATATATTGAGTTTGAATGAAGTTTTATTTTCTTATACCAAATTGTTGAATTGGTATTGGTTGTCGAGCTTGCGACCTATCTTATCTCGATGAACACCTCATGTTTTTCTTGTTCCACAACCCGCTGGCATTATATCCCATGAATTTTGGGAATCTGCTGCTAATACAACACGACATGATACTAACACAACTAGAGTAATCGTTTTCATCTCGACCATGTCCGGTGTGTATAAGTTCTGCTCTAGTAGAGTAAAACACGACAGTACTGATAGTTGGGCATATACGTACACATGAACATGATACTGATTTTGGCGTGTCTCTCCATTCACAATCGTGTCTCCTTTACCCTGGCCGCGACCAAAGTCAGGCTCATCTTTGCCCTTACTCTGAAAGAAAAAAGGAAGTAACCGTTAATTTCAATCACTTTCGGCCAGACCTACTGATTGAGCCATTCCTGATGTGAAGAAGTTGCTGATACTTTTGAGTTGTGACCCTTTTCTGACCAACTTTCATGAAAACTAGCTTTAACCTTTCTCCTGCCTGGAAAGTGACCCCCCAAATGCATGTGGTACGAAGAAGATCATACCGAATTGATTGCATTCTTTCAGTGACCTTTGGCCCAAACTCATATATTTTGCTTCTTTCAATCTTAACAAGTAAATTCCATGCATAATTTACAAGGAAATAAGAGGACTATTGAAAGGGAGAATTACGTACAGTCTTTATAATATCGATCATTGGATCTATCAAATGCATATATATATATATATATAGAGAGAGAGAGAGAGAGAGAGAGAGAGAGATTTTCAATTGAAATCTCATATTTTTATACACAGGCAAGCTAGGTCCAGGAGCGGAACCGTAAAGTTTAGCTTTTCCTAATTTTAGAAACTAGCTCCGTCACTGACTACCTCCATGCGTTAATTTAATTCCTAGCCAAGTTAGTGACGTCTAAGCCAAATTTCCTCAAACACCTCGACAATGATGTCGTGGTAGTCGTTGGAGTTGAGCGCCAAGAAGCAAGCAAGGAGGTCCTCGAGGTCCTTGGAGGCCGTGAGGTGGTTCTCCAGTATCATCTCCATCATCGACTCCCTGAAGTCGGTCTTGGGGTCCGAGGAAGACTTCACCACCGCGAAGCTCTCGCGTATCCCTCTAGTCCTCCGGCTCCGGCTCCGGCTGGGGCTGGAGGCGGGGGCACGCCTTACCCCCTTTCTGCTGTTAACGGGAGAGCTCATGAGTAGCGCACGTGTGCTGCTGCGGAGACGGTACTGGACCGCCTTACTCCTTGCTGGACTAGTGCTCGGCAGTTTGGGATTATGATCTTGTTTCTTGGTCACGGTCACGGTCTTGGCTGCTGCTGCTGCTGCTGCTGCTGGTGGTGGTTTGGTGAGGATAGGACGGAGCAAGAGCTCGGAGCCAACGACGTCGAAGTCGACGATATCGTCTTTGGGAGGGGGGGTGGTAATGCTGTAGTAGGAGTGGAAGTCGGAATCGGATTCGGATAGGGAGGGTCGGGTGGTGGTGGATGAGAGTGGGTGGTGTACTCTCGGGTGGAGCTGGGGGGAGTTAGAAGGGAAGTAATAGGAGGCTCTGTTGGGGAGTTGGGGTTGGTTTGGAGTAGGAGGAGGAGTAGGAGCTGCTGGTGGTGGTGGTTGTTTTTGAGTTTTCCTTGTGTGGGGGTGGTGGGGTTTGTTCATGTCTCTGAGCTTGTAGAACCAGGCATTGGGCATCATGTCTGATAATCTGAACCTATGGTTGCCCATCTTCAGCTCAAGAATCAGCAGAAGAAGAAGAAGAAGAACAAGAAGAAGTAGCACCTAAGGTTTTTGTTTCTTACAGGACGAACGTTCCTCTCTCTCTCTCTCTCTCTCTCTCCTCTCTTCTCTTCTCTTCTCTTCTCTCTCTCTTACAACAAAGTATTGCTTATTCTAAGGGGATGTGTGAGGAGGAGTCAATATGGTGGGGGGAAATGTAAGGAGAGGAAAGTATTCGGTGGCGGAGAGAGCGCGCCATACAATACATTTTTATTTATCCACCAAAACTAGTTAGATGTTTATACTTCCACTTAAAGATTATCAACCTGGTTTTGCTTTTATTACAAAAGCTCAATTTTCTCTTCCTTTCTTTAGTCCCACATCGGATGGGCCAAAGCTCTCTTGTGTACATATATTAGTTTCTCTCCTTTGCTCTATAAAGTTGTTGTGTGGGGAACCCCTTGGGCCACATGCGCGCACCGCCGCCGCTGCCCGGCTCGGTTCGGCTTGGTTCGGTTCGACACGCGTAATGGGTGCGGGTACGCGTCCATATCTGCGGGCGCCGAATGCCGATTCGATTTCCTCTTCGAGCTGGGACCTTCATTTTTATTTAATTTTCTGAATGTTACAATTATTTCTGAACCGTTATTGTGTCCAGGTTCATTCTTTATTTTGTGTAACGGCTGAATTAATTGGAGAATTAATTCAGACCGTTACATATGAGTATTATATATATCGGACTGATTTCTTTGTAAAATCCATCAGAAAAATTCTTACTCCAAACCTCTGTCAATATTCTGTTCAATATTCATCGTCTCCAAGCTCTGGGCAGAGCTAAGTCCTGGTCGTTCTCTACAAGTCGTGTGCGGCAACGAGATACCGTTAGTACGGAGGTTTTACCACTAGAAGCTTCGGGAACGTCTGCACACAGATCCCGAATCAACTCTTAGGGCAGTGCTTCGTGCACGACTTCCCCAGAGGCCGGTAACATCTAATTTTATTTTTTGTATTCTGATATTTTTCAATAAGAAAAGACAACAAAATTCTAACAATCTAAGAGTTTATTCGATTTTGTTAGAATTAATTTTTCTAATTATTTGTTACTGTTTGTTTAAATAGTTACTGTTAGAATTGATTTATTTCCTTACTATACTGTTTGTTTAATAAACTATTGTTACAATAGATTTATTTGTTAACAATAGATTTGTTAAATCAAAACAGTAACTAGATTTATTTGTTAACAATAGAACTGTTTGTTTAATAAACAGTTGTTACAATAGATTTATTTGTTAAACAATAGATTTGTTAAATCAAAACAGTAACTAGATTTATTTGTTAACAATAGAACTGTTTGGTTAATAAACATTTGTTACAATATATTTATTTGATAAGAATAGATTTGTTAACTCAAAACAGTTGTTAGAAATTTTCTTCATTTCCTAAATTTAGTTATTTGTTTACTTATCAAGTTGCTTACTATATTGTCAAATTGCAAATTTGTTTAAAGTGTTTTAAAAAAAAAAAATTTGTTAGCACATTTGGTAATTTTATCAATTACAATTTTTTTATCACAAAATTTCTTTCAATTGTAACATAAAATTTGCTTCATTTTTTAATCACTTAGTATTTTGAAAACAATCTAGGATCAAAAAGAAAATAGTTTAGTAAAAAGGAAATTGCAAATAAAATCTTCAAATCTAAAGTTTCAAAGTAGAGACAAACTCGGGCACAAGCCGAAAGGGTCCTTCTGTCAACCGGGTGTAAATAACCCTAAGCGACACGGTATTTAAGAGTCTTCGGACCACCGCTAGCTGGGAACCGGCCCCTACAGCTAACCTGAGTTGATCAACACTTGAAAAACTAAAGATTTTAAGATTGATTAGCAAAGACCACCTAAACTATTATCTTAGACATTGTTATTAAATAAATTTATATTTTTCAGACTGCAATCATGACTGGTAAGGAGGAATCCTCTACTGCAAAATCTGCTAAGTTTGATGGCTCATACTTTAAGAGATGGCAGAGCCAAATGAAATTTTGGCTCACGACCTTAGGACTTATTTCTGTCATTGATGGGTCCACACCCATCACAAATGATTCTGATGAAACTGAGTCTGACATAGGAGTGTCCACCTCATCGAAACCAAAAACCCCCAAAGAGATAGACTTCCACTGCTTTCATAGAATTCTAAGCGCATTATCTGAATCCTTGTATGATATATTTTTTGAATACAAGAGCGTTAAAGAACTCTGGAAAGCCTTGGAAGATGAATACGGCTATGATGATGCCGGAATAGAAAGGTTTAATTCTTCAACCTTTAATAGGTATTTCATGGTAGATGACAAACCAATGAATGACCAGCTCCATGAATTTCAAGAATACCTTAGGCATATTCAAGCCAAAGGCACATCTTTCTCCAATGAGCATAAAATAGCATGCCTAATAGACAAGCTACCTCCCTCTTGGTCTGATATGGCTAAAAATCTTATCCATACACAAGGAGATCTTACCTACAATCAAGTCCTAAAGAAAATTAGAACCGAAGAACAAATTAGATTGAGGTCTAAGCCTAAGACTGAATCTAAATCTAAAGTAAACCTTGTAGAAGGCCAAGGAAAACCCAAGTCTAATTTTCCCTATAAACCCAAAAAGAATTTTGTCAAGAAGAAGAAAAACTTTCAGCCTAACCACCAAAACCCTCATCACCAAAACCAAAAACCTAGAAACTTCAGTCAGACTCAGGATCAAAAAAAATTTTGTTTTGTGTGTGGTAAAACAAACCATATGGCCATCAACTGCTACCATAGGAAGAAGGAAGCTGTCCAGACCTCCTACAAAGGAAAGGGCTCAGTTAGACCAGAAGCGAACATGCTTCACAAAGGTTCTTCGAGTTCCTTCAGGTCTGTAAGCTTTCAACCCCTTATTAACCTCTCTTACCATTCTGATGATTGGTGGTTGGATTCTGGAGCTAATATTCACGTTTCGTTTGATCGCTCCTGTTTTTCAAACTATCAGGAATCAAGTGGAGGAGGTGTGACCCTAGGAGATGGCTCAACGGCACAAATTGTTGGAAGAGGAAAAGTTAACCTGAAGATGACATCAGGAAAAATCTTAACTCTTCATGATGTTCTTCATGTGCCGTCTGTCAGGAGAAACCTAGTTAGTGGATCCCTTCTTGTAGCCTCAGGATACAAAATTGTAATGGAGGCTAATAAAGTTGTTGTTTCTAAGCATGACTCTTTTATAGGAAAAGGCTTTGTAAAAGACGGTCTTTTCATTTTAAGTACAATGAATAAATTTTTTGATTGTTCTCTCATTGTCTCTAATATAGAATCTTCAAATATTTGGCATGGCAGA
Organism: Iris macrosiphon; assembly: GCA_036927795.1. Taxonomy (NCBI): domain Eukaryota; kingdom Viridiplantae; phylum Streptophyta; class Magnoliopsida; order Asparagales; family Iridaceae; genus Iris; species Iris macrosiphon. The sequence continues at coordinate 6,773,424 of JAYESA010000019.1, read as the reverse complement.
CTAGATCATGTGAACCTAGGTTCTATTAAAAGAATGATGACCTTAGATCTTATTCCCAAGACTCCAATAGATGACAAACACAAATATGATATTTGTGTTCAAGCCAAACATACTAGATTACCTTTCAAATCTGTAGAAAGAAATTCTGACCTTCTAGAACTTATTCATAGTGATGTATGTGACTCAAATAGGATTTTGACTAGAGGCGGTAGAAAATACTTTGTTACATTTATAGATGATTATTCAAAGTATTGTTATATCTACCTTCTCAAAACCAAATATGAAGTTCTAGATAGATTTAAGGTCTACAAATCTGAAGCTGAAAATCAATTAGAAAGGAAGATTAAGATCCTTAGATCTGATCGTGGTGGAGAATATACCTCAAATGAAATGATTAACTTCTGTGAAGAACATGGAATAATTCATGAGGTAACTGCTCCATATTCACCTCAGCCTAACGGAGTTGCTGAACGCAAGAACCGCACTCTGTTAGATATGGTGAATGACATGCTTCTCAGTTCTGGTGCTCCTGATAACTTGTGGGGAGAAGCCCTTTTAACTGCCTGTTACATTCTTAATAGGATTCCTAGTAAGACAAAAGATAAGACTCCCTATGAGCTGTGGAAATGTAGAGCACCTAGGATTAATTACCTTAGAGTTTGGGGATGCCTTGCTAAAGTCGGAATTCCTGAACCTAAAAAGAGAAAGATTGGTCCCAAGACTGTAGACGCTGTTTTCATAGGATATGCCTTAGACAGCTATGCCAATAGATTTCTAGTGACTCACTAAGAAGTAAATGAAATCTCTAACAATACCATTATAGAAGCAAGAGATGCAGTTTACTTTGAAAACATATTTTCCTTTAAGGATAGAAGTTCAATCTCTTCCTCCATACCCTCTACTAGTTCTCATGTCCAAATACCTAGCTCACAATCTGAACAAGACTTAGAACCAAGACGGAGTAAAAGGAATAGGATTGAGAAAAATTTAGGAAAAGGATTCTTCACCTTTTTGATAGAGGGTGATCCCTCAACTTATGAAGAAGCAATGTCGTCTCCTGATGCTCCCTTCTGGAAAGAAGCCATTAACAGTGAATACAACTCCATCACGGAGAATAACACTTGGTTTCTAACAGATCTACCTTTAGGGAATAAACCAATAGGTTGTAAGTGGATTTTCAAGAAGAAACTCAGAGCCGATGGTACTATAGAGAAATACAAAGCTAGATTAGTTGTTAAGGGTTTTACCCAGAAGAAAGGGTTAGATTATTTTGATACCTACTCTCCTGTAGCTAGGATCACATCCATTAGAACTCTCTTGGCCTTAGCATCCATTCATGATATGCTAATCCATCAAATGGATGTAAAGACAGTATTCTTGAATGGAGATCTAGAGGAAGAACTCTATATGGACCAACCTGAAGGTTTTATTGCTAAAGGTCAAGAAAAGAAAGTCTGCAGACTAGTGAAATCTCTCTATGGCTTGAAACAAGCTCCCAAACAATGGCACAATAAATTTGATAAAGTAATTTGTGAATATGGTTTCTTGTCAAATGAGTATGACAAATGTATATACTCTAAAGGTACATGTAAAAGTTGTGTCATTTTATGCTTGTATGTAGATGACATTCTTATCCTAGGTTCATCACTGGAATTGATAAATACTACAAAGAACTATTTGTCCAGCCAGTTTGATATGAAAGACCTAGGAGAAGCCAACTTAATTTTAGGAATGCAAGTGACCAAAGGCAAAGAGGGTTATACTCTATCTTTAGCACATTCAATTGAAAAAATGCTAAAAAGATTTAAGTTATTTGATAAGAAACATGTCCTTACTCCTTATGACAGCAGTATTGTACTGAAAAAGAATGAAGGATCACCTTTGGAACAACATAAATATTCACAGATGATAGGCTCCCTTATGTATATAACAAACAGGACAAGACCTGATATTGCATTTGCTATTGGGAGACTAAGTAGATATACCAGTAACCCAAATCAGTCTCATTGGACTGCCTTGGATAGGGTTTTTAGATATCTCAAGGGCACCCTAGATTATAAACTTCATTTTACTAGGCATCCTGATATCATAGAAGGTTATTCAGATGCAAACTGGGTAACTGACTCACATGATATAAAATTTACTACTGGATATGTATTTACTCTAGGAGGAGCTGCAATCTCCTGGGGCTCTTGTAAGCAAACAATCATAGCTAGGAGTACAATGGACTCCGAAATGATAGCTTTGGATACAACTTGCACAGAAGCGGAATAGCTTAAAAATCTTATTATGCATATACCTGTTTCCCTTAGTCTTGTTCCTGCAATTCCTATAAATTGTGATAATAAATCTGTTATTGAACTACTAAAGCATGATTCTGTGAATGCTAAGATGAACAGGCACCTGCAGCTGTGCTTCAAGTCAATAAAAAGTCTACTAGGCAAATATGTTGTTCTTGACTATATAAAGTCAGAAAAGAACCTTGCAGATCACTTGACGAAGGGTCTGTCTAGGACTTTGATCCTAGAATCATCGAGGGGGATGGAGTTAAGCCCATAAGTTAGTCACCAGCAGTGGCAACCCAACCGAGTCTGACTGGAGATCCCAAGAAGCCGGTTCAATGGGTAGAAATAAGCTGAACTTAGGTGACTTTATGGAACACTGACTCGAGATTAAAGTCTCATTAAAATAAAGCCCAAGCGGCTGTACATGTGTGTCACGCCCCAGTCCCAAAATACGTAGGACTAGGAATACGTAACACGCCAGCCGTATGTATACGAACTCCAATATATGGAAACCATATACACACGTACGCTGTACATGAATATCCAATCCACAGTGGTAAATATATGTCACAACAAGTCACACGCAGTTATATATCTCATCCACAGCACAAATAATAGAATAATGGAAATCAATAACTGAATATCAAAGAAGCAGTCTCAAATAGTAATCTCAAAGTGCAATAGTCGGGTGGAAACAAATCCACTGCAAATCGACTATAATAAACTACTAAAGAGAGAAGAGAATAAACTCTAATATAAGAATAAATGTCTAGAAAAGAATAGCAACTAGAATCTCTAAACAGCTGCAATGAATCACATATAATCAGAAGATAAGATCGTCTCAGACTGATAGGTAGCGTCAGGTCCAGGTCCATACTCCTGCGGGTACTCCTGCTCACCTATATCTGGAAGGGACCAGGTCCTCAGAGGGACGTAACAAGATACAAAAACACATGCCAATAAAGTACTGAAAGTAAACATCCATTGGGTCGCCTAACCGTCTAAGTGAATGCAATTAAGAACACCTTTCCCCATAAGTGAGCTATCTGGCTGAAAACCTGGGATTTGGCATGGTTCTCTATTGGAGATCCAGGGGCCTACAAAGGCACGACGACTTTCGAACGCCGGAGGCCCGTCTGATAATAATATAATATATAGTGGTCATCACCACCCGTATCTCCGGCGGAGAATCCGGGCGCACAATAGATAAAAGTGCAAAGGAGCTCAAATGTGGTACTTGTTGTTCTGCCCACCCAATGCTCTAAGCATGTCATGTCCATGACACGATAAACCTCTAATAACCGCCAGGTCTACTAGCATGCAAAGTTTCTATTGGCAGTTATCCCTATCCGTCGCACGATCTATACGTACCAGTGGCCAACCGAGTACGCAAGTCCGTGTCCTACATGTGACTCACACTCGTGTAAGAATAGTGTCATGGCCAATGAAACATAAATGCCTCATGAAGATGGGGTAGTCTCATAAAGTAGGTCCAATGCATATACATAAATAAAAACATAGTACGACGACACCGTCGTTGCCCCCAAGTTTCCTTGGACGCGCAGTTTATATAGCAGTTAAAATAAATAAATTAAATAACCAGAAAATAAACATGCATGCCTCATATGAAATGTAAAAACAGTACAATGGCAAGGTATACTTGTCTGGCAAGAAATCTGTAAAGTGTACGCGCCCAAATGTCAAGGACACTGAACCTGGAACTAAGGACTCCGAACAAACGTCTCCGGATGCTGAAATAAACATCACCAACGTTTTCGGAATGAGCAAAATAGCTAAAAAAATATCCCTTTCGTCCAATTTGGACACAGGGGCAAAACGGTAATTTCGGGCAAAAGTGGGGTCCACGTGTGGCCCACTTTGCACCGAAAAATGTACCGAGGGTAACAGTCTCTAAATGGGACAAACTATGGGTCAAACAACTCTAATTGTCAATACGAACCCAACGGTATGTCCAAATGTGGATTCCGATGAGCCGAACACTATTTGGTCCAAAAGTCAACTGTGGGGCCCGCCAATTGGCGATCTGGTCAACCGTCTCAGAAATGCGTGAAAATTGGATCACAGGACCAGCGTATTACCACGAGTCCAGTGGCGCAAGTTTCGTCGCAATCTGACAAGCGTGCACAAAATATGTGCGAGTTCCACAAAAATTATGACACGGTGTGTGTCCGCAGATACGGTCTGATTCCGGCGCGCACACGCGTCCGAATCAGTCCCCATAAATTTTCACGTGTCCCGTTATGCTGCGTGCACCGTTCGGTACACTTGGCACACGGCAGGGTGGTCCCGTTTGGCGGGACGCGCTCCGATCTCCAACTTTTGGAAAACCGGAAAAAGTGGGTGCGCGCAGTTTTGTGACGAATATAATTTTGTCCACAGCAACTAATAGCACAGGGTTATTATACAGAAAATAAACTAGGTTAAGTAATCTACAGGTATCAAAAAGAATCATCGAATTCGGATCTCTGTGGTGGGAGATACGAACTCGGTGGTCATCGCAAGTTTCTGCGATTTCAGAATTGGGTAAGTCCGGCCAACTTGGGCGCTGTTTTGCACCTAGGGGCACACGTTATCCGAGGTTGACTATAAAATAAGTATTGGAGAGGGTTAAGGGATGATCATACCTATGAAAACGGAACAGCGTTTGGTCGAGCGAGTCGACAGAAAATTACGCCGGAACGAAGGTGCCTCGAGTGGAAAACTGCAGTTCGCGAGGTCGGCGTCGACGGGATGGTTGGATGGCTTGACGGGGCTTCTCTGGCTGCGGTGACGGCTCTAGATGGGAAGAGGAAGTCTGGAGTTTTAGGTTAGGGTTTTGAGAGCTAACTATATATATATATATATATATATATATATATTAATAATTAGGAGAGAGAGAGGGATATGGAGCGGGTTTTTGGTTTGGCCGAAGGGAAGGATCGGGTTGAAAGGGGATCTGTTTGGCTGCAAGGGCCGGGTTCCTTAGCAATGTTGCTAATGCTAAAGGCGTTGAGCAAGGGAATTGGCTGAATGGAATTTGGCTGAAGGGAAAAGAATGATTACTTAGTAGTAGTAAACTAAGTAGTATTATTACTATTATTATTATCTTATTATTAAATTAATTCTTTTTCTTTCTTTTCTTTTCCTTTCTTTCTTTATAAAATATATATATATATATATATATATATATATATATATATATATATATACTCATAAGAAAATTTATAGGTTAGGGTATTGCACATCGTTAGGCTAGCAACAGCTCAAGGGGGTCTCCTACATGGAATAAAATTTGAAAAATTCCTGATGGTCCCACAAGTCCTCTAAGGGCCCGAACACCTAATATAAAAATTATTAAAAATCTATTTCTCCTATTTAGCCCCTAATTACTACAATTTAATTAATAATTAATAAATAAAGGGTATATACGATTTTCTAGGAAGGGGGTTTTACATTCTACCCAACTTGTAAAAATTTTGTCCTCGAAATTAAAATTAAGCCACGATAGAATGCAAGGATGATATAAGATATAAATTAACAATGTAAATTCATACCTTGGTCTGCGAATAGGTTCGGAAAACGCTTGCGCATGTCGTCCTCGCGCTCCCAAGTTGATTCTCCTGGCGCGCCATGCCTCCATGCTACGCGAACCAAGGGAATAGACTGGTTCCTCAACACTTTCTCTCGACGATCAAGGATTTCCACGGGTTGCTCTTGGTAAGACAAGCTCGGCCCAATGGTGATCTCTGAATGGTAGAGAACATGACTGCTGTCTGCCACGTATCGCCTGAGCTGCGACACATGGAATACGTCATGTACTCCCTCCAGTGAAGGTGGTAGCGTAAGTCGATATGCCACCTCTCCGACTCTCTCGAGCACGTCAAATGGTCCAATATACCTTGGACTCAACTTGCCGCGCCCTCCGAATCGGATGGTGCCTCTGGTCGGTGATATCCTCAAGAAGACGTGATCGCCCTCTTTGAACTCCAAGGGACGACGATGAAGGTCTGCCCACTGCTTCTGTCTGTCTTGCGCCGCTCGCAAGTGTCCCTGAATCTTCTTGACTGTCTCTACGGTGTTGACCACCAACTCGGGTCCCAAAATCTGACGTTCTCCCACGTCACTCCAACACACAGGAGACCTACATTTTTTGTAACGCCCGCAACCGCACGGTGCGTTACGCTGAGTCGGACTGAATGAATCAAATGCTGGTTACATTTGAAAAGTTGGATTTTGGGAAGAAAGGATTAATCGAGTTGGTTTAATGTGCAGATGGCTAGCGGGTTCGATGGAAATCAGGTGTTCGTTCAGAACAGTACTGAATAGCTGGATGGAAGCGATAATGCCGTCTTCCTTAGTCCGATCGGTCGGATGATTTGGAAAGCACGGCCTGCTCGCACGGTCATACCAGTTGAGTAGATCGCGCTTGCATCGGACCACGGGTTCAAGGAATTGGCCGTATCGGCAGGACAGGATGCCTAACGGGATCAATCATTGTGAGTGGGCTCTTTCCCTTCTCCTCTACTCCTTCATGCCTAATAATATGGAAAACACGTAAAGGCTTGAACACTTGGGCTGAAACATTGGAAATACTACACTGAGGCGTGCATAGAGTGTGCGTCGTTGGCTTGGTAGGATTGTGGCTTGAAATAATTTATGCGTTGGATAGTTGGTGCGATAGTTGGATTATACATTTGAGGCAGTCGGTTGGATACATTAGGATTATGCTTGGATGGTTGGAATTATACAAGTTGGAATGATACATTGAGGCAAATAGAATATCGGGAATTCGGGCGAGCGAGCGTGCATCCGTGCACGAGTATCACTTGGTCGCTTTGTCTTGCAAAGCGAGCAGTTGTGGTTTGAAACCGAACAACTGCATCGACGAGGGCGTTATACCACGGTTGGGGCATTTTGCCATGGGTTTGTCCCGAGTTGGGGTGTTGCATCCAATATGAAATATTGAGTTGAGCAGAGGCATTTGCCTATGGAAACACTTGATATTTTGGTGCCTTGGGCTATATATATTGAGGTCGAGATTTGGATTCTTTGGTTGGGTATGTTGGAAGAATGGTTATGGATGTTTCGGTTGGATATTCGGTTGAACGAGTCTAGGATCGCTTGGTGGGGCGAGAATATTCGGTCCTCTCGTCATACCTACTTTCTGTATGTCACGGACAACCTGTGTACACAGGGTTTGACATTTCCTCGAAACGGCTTCCCGGGGCACTAGGACCGTATCGATCCGGAGGGAAATATTGATTCGTGCTAGTCACGATGCATTGTGGGACCTCCAGCGGGGCTTGCATCCCGGGCTGATAGGGCGCACCGTTAATGCTCGGAATATGTCCTTTATGGCTTTGCCAGTGACTTCATATAGATAAGAGTTGGCTTGCTTTTCTTTCGTTGGTTTGGCTTTCGTGTAGGCGCGGCCACTCTTGCCTCGGCAAGAGTGTGCACTCGAGATGGGAATATAAACTTTGGTTGAGGATGGATATTGAGGCGAGGCTGATGGTTCAATATGTTATCGTGCAAACGATGGCATTGAGTAGGACGGATTGCATGCTAGTTTACTTCGGGTTAGATATATATATAAATGCTTGTCGCTTGGTTTGAGTTGAATGCTTGCATGCTTAAACTGCTTTACAGCTTTCCTTAACATGTCATTCATATGCCATGAAACGAATCTAGGATTCAAACTAGAAAGATCACCATATAACTGTTTGCATTCACTATTTTACTTAGTGTCGGCTTAGACGAGTGGGTTATCCCGCTCACCAGTACGGTTGTGTACTAACCCACGTTTGTGGGCAATATTTTAGGTACACAGGCGTAGTGGCGCTGCTTGGATATACGAGGCATGATGTATGAACTGTAAGTACCTTTGTGGGCTAGAGAAAAGAGCAAGAGCATTTCATCGTCTCCGTGGCATCGCCTTTGTGGCATTGTCTTCGGGGCATTTTATTTGGACCCTATCGTGAGCTTCGCTGCGTATTACTCTGATGTGTGCTTGGTACACAATACTTCACTTTCGTTGCAACTTGGTTGTTTCAATGATAACATTTGGTGTTTAACAACATCGCCTTGTACGAGCGCAACTCCAGGCTCGTACGGCATCACGTCCCGAAGAGAACGATTGTCCCGTGGGAGAGCTGCAACGTGGTGATTTCACGTTCAGCGGGGACTATTGGGCTTGCGGGAGATTGGGGCGTGACAGATTGGTATCAGAGCGCCCGGTTCATTTCTTCGGACTTGGTCCTTCACTTCATCACAAACTCTAAATAGCTTCCGCGTGTCGTCTAGCTCTTGACTCTACTCGGTGCCGCATTGGATATTTCATGCAATAAGTCTATATATTGCTGGTTGTGGCTGCATTTCATTTCTTAGTTGTGTTGCCTTGGTTGGTTTTTATAGGATCGCTTAGCCTCGTTGGGCGTTGTTGCATTCGTGCAGCAGTTGGTTGGCGTTGTTGCATTCGTGCAACAGTTGTGGGCTTTCGTTGGGTTGGCTTGGCTTGTCGTTTGGAGAGATTCTGATTGCCTCAATGGATCGGTTAGTTGGCTGACAAGATTTGGTAATGTGGCATGTTTTGAGTAGAAACATTCGATGAGAATGAATCCTTGCACGAGTTGCTCGTCTAGCGATTGTGTTGGATAGAAGTTAGAATGTTGGCTGTGGCGCATCGGTTGGGCAGGTTTGAGTTTGGCTCAAAAATATCAGAATAGTTGGCACGAGTTGCTCGTATAACAAACGTGTGGAACCATTGGGAATTGGGTTGGACTACTTGGAATACAATCGTTCAGACGATTGCTTGTGTTGCGAAAGTATCAGACGGTTTGAGAATAGTTGGAAGCATCGAGAATGAAACATAGAACGAGTCGCATCACAAGATTTATGGGAATAGTTGGATAATTCAAGCATTGCCTGAGTTTTGTGTTGGACTCAAGTTGGGAAAGGCAGGATCATGCATGAGGGATGGTTCGAACGGATTCTTGGATCGGTGCAAGAAATCGTAGTGTGAGTAGCGACTTGATTCGGAGTGGTATATGGGATACCACATAGTGCAAGGCATTGAAAGTATTTTTGGTTGGACATCAATGGGAATTGCCTGAACGGACTCGGATAACAAATACAAGTCGGTTGGCACAAATCGACTGAGTTGGAAAGAATGAAAATGGAACAAGCGAATATTGAGTTGTGATTCGACAGAATCACCTCGGAATAGTCGGTTTGGGATAGGCGCTGGTTGACGCAGAGTAAGCACGAGGGCAACTATATTTCCAAGTGGTATATAGTGCAATAAAAATTTGACTCGGGTATCCTTCGATATATTAGACTTGAGAACTCAAGAACGGAATCGTGCAAATGGAAGTATCGTTGGGCTTAAGAGATGGAGGGAATCGGAATGAGCATTTGGGTTACGCTTGAGCAAAGTGATGGGATTATCGGAATGATATCGAGCACGGACTACGATTTTGGGAAATATATTTGAGCTATTGGTTGAGTAATAAAACACGATCTGGTTTGGAGGAACAATAAGATGGATTCACACAAACTTGAAAGATGTTGGATATTGCTGCTCGAGAAAGTCGACTCAGGTTTAGCGAAAATAGAATTTTGGGCAAAATGGTGCAACAATGGTAGGCGGATTCTCTGTAAGACGTGGACGGATCGTGGCAACAACGGAAGGCAAAAGATTGTGGCGGATTGACTTTTGAAGATAGCTAAATGTGGGAGCGACGTCGGAACAAATCACTGTACTGCTCGAGTAAGTTGGACGTACATTGTGGAACGTGGCAAACAGATAGGAATTTGGGCAAGTCTTGAATTTTGAGAATCATTGAAATTGATGGTGCGAGAATCGAACATACAATTCAGAAATTTAATGGATTCAGGGTAGAACGACGGATTGATGGAAAACGGTATCAATGAGCGTGGTTCTCGGATTCGAAAACTTCGCTCGGATGAATGGTTGGAATTTTGATTCGGATTTGGAGATGAGATATAGCATGGTTTATAGTAACTGTCCATCGTGATGATTACAATTATCGTGCGTAGCTTCGGGACAGCTGACCCTAGTGACTTGACCGTCGAATCAGAGATTGAATATGGTAAACCCATAGAACGACCCTTGAGGCAGCGTATTTGGAAATGCGTCGAGGGCAGATGTGAGCAATGAGATTTGGCTTATTGACTGAGTGTTGGATTTGAGAGACCCTTGGGATAGTCTTCAGCTGAAGATACAGCCGGAAGATTGGCGCAATGGTGGAAGTAGCCTAGTCAACTGATGAGATTCAGAGTCACAGATTTTTATCGATGGCATCGCCTCTGACTCATCGTGCCCTGGAAGGGAATAGCATTCATATGAATTGACGACTGTGAAACTAGCTTGCGAAGTTAAAGCAACGGCTCGTTCGAATCAAATCCTTGCGAATACTGGAAGGGGCAGATTTGCCTCAGATTTACAAGATGTCTCGGAACTTAGTCTGGGAAGCGTGCTCGTTCGGAAGGCAAAGGTGATATTCTATGCTTCGAGGCAGTGGAAGCAGCGCGAAGAACTATTCCATACGCAACCTAAGAATTATGGCGAGTGTGTCCACGTTGAAATCGTGGCGACACTATCCCTTTGGCGTGGCGGCGAGATCTTCGTGGATCACACGAACCTCGATATAGATATTCACCCAGCGAGGTATTGAGATGGCAGGAAATGTGTTGGACTGAGCTGATCTAAGCAAAGTTGATATTTGGGTAAGTTGCATAGCTGGGGTAGTATCAGTTGAGTTGATCGTTCGGTGCACGAGATAATATTTGGAGATGTTGCTAGTACGGATTTCAGAAATAGTGGGATGGATTGAGTTGGAGCACGAACTGATTGAGTTGGTGGGAAATCTTCATATTTGAGAATAGTGCTCAATCGAAAATGTTGGAATGGAAATCGGGATTGATTCAATTGGGAGCAAAGCAAATGGATGCCTCGGACATAAAGATACCCTTGTAACTTGTTCAAATTTGCTATCGCAAAGCTCGGCTGAAATGCATGTATTTTAGGGACACCTTAAATATATGTACGATCCAAAACTAAGCGATACGAAGAATTTGTATTGAGCTACAAGGAGGATGTGGGAATTCGAGAATTTGTACGAGCATTCAGCAGATGAGATGCTGAGTCAGAAATTGTGAATATGAGAGTTGCATAGAGCAGATCAATGGAATTGGGTTGTGGCATACTAGTAAGGAATGAGTACCAGCACGGTTCGTGGACGAACCTGATTTTAAGTGGTATATTATGTAACGCCCGCAACCGCACGGTGCGTTACGCTGAGTCGGACTGAATGAATCAAATGCTGGTTACATTTGAAAAGTTGGATTTTGGGAAGAAAGGATTAATCGAGTTGGTTTAATGTGCAGATGGCTAGCGGGTTCGATGGAAATCAGGTGTTCGTTCAGAACAGTACTGAATAGCTGGATGGAAGCGATAATGCCGTCTTCCTTAGTCCGATCGGTCGGATAATTTGGAAAGCACGGCCTGCTCGCACGGTCATACCAGTTGAGTAGATCGCGCTTGCATCGGACCACGGGTTCAAGGGATTGGCCGTATCGGCAGGACAGGATGCCTAACGGGATCAATCATTGTGAGTGGACTCTTTCCCTTCTCCTCTACTCCTTCATGCCTAATAATATGGAAAACACGTAAATGCTTGAACACTTGGGCTAAAACATTGGAAACACTACACTGAGGCGTGCATAGAGTGTGCGTCGTTGGCTTGGTAGGATTGTGGCTTGAAATAATTTACGCGTTGGATAGTTGGTGCGATAGTTGGATTATACATTTGAGGCAGTCGGTTGGATACATTAGGATTATGCTTGGACGGTTGGAATTATACAAGTTGGAATAATACATTGAGGCAAATAGAATATCGGGAATTCGGGCGAGTGAGCGTGCATCCGTGCACGAGTATCACTTGGTCGCTTTGTCTTGCAAAGCGAGCAGTTGTGGTTTGAAACCGAACAACTGCATCGATGAGGGCGTTATACCACGGTTGGGGCATTTTGCCATGGGTTTGTCCCGAGTTGGGGTGTTGCATCCAATATGAAATATTGAGTTGAGCAGAGGCATTTGCCTATGGAAATACTTGATATTTTAGTGCCTTGGGCTATATATATTGAGGTCGAGATTTGGATTCTTTGGTTGGGTATGTTGGAAGAATGGTTATGGATGTTTCGGTTGGATATTCGGTTGAACGAGTCTAGGATCGCTTGGTGGGGCGCGAATGTTCGGTCCTCGCGTCATACCTACTTTCTGCATGTCACGGACAACCTGTGTACACAGGGTTTGACATTTCCTCGAAACGGCTTCCCGGGGCACTAGGACCGTATCGATCCGGAGGGAAATATTGATTCGTGCTAGTCACGATGCATTGTGGGACCTCCAACGGGGCTTGCATCCCGGGCTGATAGGGCGCACCGTTAATGCTTGGAATATGTCCTTTATGGCTTTGCCAGTGACTTCATATAGATAAGAGTTGGCTTGCTTTTTTTTCGTTGGTTTGGCTTTCGTGTAGGCGCGGCCACTCTTGCCTCGGCAAGAGTGTGCACTCAAGATGGGAATATAAACTTTGGTTGAGGATGGATATTGAGGCGAGACTGATGGTTCTATATGTTATCGTGCAAACGATGGCATTGAGTAGGACGGATTGCATGCTAGTTTACTTCGGGTTAGATATATATATAAATGCTTGTCGCTTGGTTTGAGTTGAATGCTTGCATGCTTAAACTGCTTTACAGCTTTCCTTAACATGTCATTCATATGCCATGAAACGAATCTAGGATTCAAACTAGAAAGATCACCATATAACTGTTTGCATTCACTATTTTACTTAGTGTCGGCTTAGACGAGTGGGTTACCCCGCTCACCAGTACGGTTGTGTACTGACCCACGTTTGTGGGCAATATTTCAGGTACACAGGCGTAGTGGCGCTGCTTGGATATACGAGGTATGATGTATGAACTGTAAGTACCTTTGTGGGCTAGAGAAAAGAGCAAGAGCATTTCATCGTCTCCGTGGCATCGCCTTTGTGGCATTGTCTTCGGGGCATTTTATTTGGACCCTATCGTGAGCTTCGCTGCGTATTACTCTGATGTGTGCTTGGTACACAATACTTCACTTTCGTTGCAACTTGGTTGTTTCAATGATAACATTTGGTGTTTAACAACATCGCCTTGTACGAGCGCAACTCCAGGCTCGTACGGCATCACGTCCCGAAGAGAACGATTGTCCCGCGGGAGAGCTGCAACGTGGTAATTTCACGTTCAGCGGGGACTATTGGGCTTGCGGGAGATTGGGGCGTGACATTTTCTCCCATACAATGCTTTAAACGGAGCCATCTGAATACTCGCTTGATAGCTATTATTGTAAAAAAACTCTACAAGATGTAGGTGGTCCTCCCATGATCCTCCGAAGTCTAACATGCAAGCCCTTAACATGTCCTCCAAGGTCTGAATAGTATGCTCCGACTGCCCATCTGTCTGCGGGTGGTAAGATGTACTGAACTTCAGACGAGTACCAAGACTCTCTTGTATTCTCCTCCAAAAGTGCGATGTGAAGCGCGAATCTCTGTCCGATACAATACTGACTGGTATGCCGTGCAATCTCACGATCTGCCTCATATATAAATCAGCTAAAGCTTCTGTAGACTGACCCACTCTAAAAGGTATAAAATGGGCTGACTTGGTGAGTCGGTCCACTATTACCCATACTGCATCTCTCCCACTTGGACTCTTGGGAAAACCCGTGACGAAGTCCATAGTGATGTGCTCCCACTTCCACTCTGGAATCGGGAGTGGTTGCAATAATCCTGCTGTCCTCTGGTGCTCCGCCTTCACTTGTTGACATACCAGACATTTAGCTACAAAGCGAGCTATCTCTCTCTTCATCCCATGCCACCAAAAATGCTGTCGTAAGTCACGATACATCTTGGTGCCTCCAGGATGAATAGAATAAATCAAACTATGAGCCTCTGTCATCAGCTCCTGTCGAATCTCTCCATTTGGAACATAAAGACGATCACCACATCGTAATGTCCCATCCTCATGAATGCGCAATCCGGTCTGCTCTTCGGCCTCTGTCCTTTCCTTTAGTCTCCTGAATCTGGCATCTGTAGGCAAAGCTTCCTTAATCCTCTCTACCAATGATGATTGTACTTGCAAGTTGGCTAGTGTCCCATCTGCTCCGGGTAGTATCACTTCAATGCCAAGCTCTTGCAAGTCCTCCAATAGTTCCCTCTGTGCTGTCAAGAAGTAAGCTGCTGGCTTCCGGCTTAACGCGTCTGCTACCACGTTAGCCTTGCCTGGATGATAATGTAGCTCGATCTCGAAATCTTTTATCAACTCGAGCCATCGACGTTGCCTCATATTTAACTCCTTCTGCGTGAAGACGTACTTGAGGCTTTTGTGGTCTGTATAGATTTCCACTCGTTCCCCATATAAGTAATGTCTCCATAGCTTTAGAGCAAATACAACGGCTGCAAGTTCCAAGTCATGAGTCGGATAATTCTTCTCATGCACTCGTAACTGCCTAGATGCATATGCAATCACCTTGCCATGCTGCATCAATACGCATCCTAAGCCTTTTCCTGATGCGTCACTGTAGATCACATATCCTCCTGATCCTGACGGAATCGTCAATACTGGTGCTGTAGTCAGTCATTTCTTCAACTCTTCGAAGGCTGCTTGACACTCGTCAGTCCATATAAATTCTTGATCTTTACAAGTCAGACGAGTCATAGGTGCCGCTATCCTTGAGAAGTTTTCCACGAACCGTCGGTAATATCCCGCAAGTCCAAGAAAACTCCTCACCTCTGCTGCTGATTTAGGAACAGGCCATGTCTCAACTGCTGAGATCTTCTCTGGATCAACAGAAATACCATCTCCTGTAATAACATGTCCAAGAAATGAAACTCTGTCCAAGAAAAACTCATATTTGCTGAGTTTAGCATATAACTGCTCTCTCCTCAAAGTCTCTAGAACAATCCGCAGGTACTCCTCGTGCTCCTCGTGGCTCTTTGAATAGACAAGTATATCATCTATGAAGACGACCACGAACTGGTCCAAGTACTGGTGGAAGACTCGATTTATCAAGTCCATGAAGATTGCTGGAGCATTGGTCAATCCAAATGGCATGACCAAAAACTCGTAGTGCCCATATCTTGTTCTGAATGCGGTCTTCGGAATGTCCTGCTTCCGTACCTTCACTTGGTGATATCCCGATCTCAAATCTATCTTCGAGAATACCTTAGCTCCACTGAGTTGATCAAACAGGTCATCAATGCGTGGCAATGGATATTTGTTCTTCACTGTTACTGCATTCAAGGCTCTGTAGTCAATGCACATACGCACTGACCCATCCTTCTTGGGTACAAACAACACTGGTGCTCCCCAGGGTGATGCACTTGGTCGGATGAAACCTTTCTCCTCTAGCTCTTTTAACTCTGCCTTCAGCTCGTCCATCTCCTTCTTCGCCAGTCGGTAAACATGCGATGCTATAGGTGCTGCTCCGGGTGCTAGTTTAATTGAAAACTCTACGTCTCGGTCTGGGGGTAGTCCTGGCAAATCCTCTGGAAAGACGTCTAGAAATTCTGAAATAATAGGGTGATAGACAACATCGTCCATTGCGAGCTGCATACCATCAAGGATTTCTGTGGATCCTCGGGCAAACTCAAGTTCAGGCTGGCCTGGTACCTTAAAAAGAATGCTTCCTCCAAAGCAATCGAAGAAAGCGTGGTTCTTGCTCAGCCAGTCCATTCCAAGCACAATATCAAAAGACGGCATAGGAAGGACTAAGAGTTGGGCATTCATCTCTCTACCACGAATCACTATAGGGCCCGATCTACAAACTCGACTAACTGGTACAACTCCTCCTCCGGTAAGAATTCTAACACAACTGGATAATGGTGTAGAAGCAATGTTGTGTTTGGCAATAAAACTAGATGATATGAATGAGTGGGTGGCTCTCGTATCAAATAATGTCACAGCAGGAAAAGTAAAAGCAAGGGTAATACCTGCTATGACATCCACCTCATGATCCAGGTCATCTACCTCCAATGCAAAAGCTCGCCCGTTCCTCTGCGGCTGTCCATGTCCGGTCCTCATATACTGCTCCTCCTGAGTGGGTAGCGGTGGTCCTCTCTGAAATCCTCCTGCTGCTGGGGGTCGAGGTGCTCCCGGTCCATTCATCTGCTGGGTTGGCTTCGGTGCTGGAAGCGCTAATCTCTGAACTGGTGGTGGAAGTGTCGATGTCTGCATTGGGCAGTCTCTCGCCATGTGCTGCCCGGAGCCACATCTCATACACTGACCCAAGCGAGTCCGACAATCTCTCGATATATGTCCGTTCCTCCCACAATAATTGCAGTAGGGCTTCTCTGGAATCTGGTACGGTCCGGCTCTGTGTTGCTGATGCTGCTGTGCCAAGGGACGTCTGATAGGTCCTCCCTGTTGTGTCATGGCTGGTCCCTGCTGTATCCTTGCTGATCCTTGTTGTGTCCGCAGCTGACCTTCATTTCCTCTGCTAATGGTTTCCTGAAATCTGGCCTCTGTCAGTAGTTCAGCGTAAGAGACTCGGGACTGCGAGCTTGTATAATGTTGTAGCTCCTGGTTCAGTCCTCGATAAAATCTCTTAGCCTTAGCCAAGTCATTTGGTATCAATGCAGCGCCATATTTGCTGAGTCGACTAAACTCGGCATCATACTCGTCCACGGTTCGGTTCCCCTGCTTTAAGTGAAGAAACTGATCATACAAGGTGTCCCTGACAGTGTCCGGGAAGTACTTTCCCTCAAAGCACTCCAAGAACTGCTCCCAAGTCTGGTAAGTACCCAACTGGCGCTCCATGGATTTCCACCAGTGATGAGCATTACCATCTAGAAGCGTCCGTACACCCGTCATCCATAGGTCCGTGGGTAACTGCGATGCCTCCAGTAGCTTCTGTGTGTGAGTGATCCAGTTGGTAGTCTCCTCCGGGCTCTCAGTGCCCTTGTACTGCCTTGCACCCATCTGAACAAAATCTTTTACTGATCCAACCCTAGCTCGAGGTACTGGAGCTAGTGCTTGGGCTGGTACAGTAGCATGTGCAGCCATCCTCTCCAGTGCTGCCAAAAATTCTTGTCTCTGCTCGACTGCCTGCTGCCTCTGCTCGGCTGCCTGCTGCCTCTGTTCCTGTATCATCATCTGAAAGAATTGGAACATCTGCGCTTGGCCATCTTGCGGTACTGGGGCAGGTGGAAGGTTCCCAATAGGTGAAGCGGGAAGATCAGATGGAACTGGGGTGTGAGTCTTTCCATCTGGCCCTGAAGCCTAGGAATCGTTGGGGTCCCTCCTTGAGTCTGACCATTGACTCCAGAAGTTGCGTCGCCATTGGCGGCAGTACATCCATTCTGCGAATCCATCTCTCTGCAGTTGATGTACGAAACGATTAGAAAAAGTACAGGAATCAAACAGGATGCAAGTATTAAATAGGAAGGATGAGTTTCAATCAAGCGTGGATGAGATCCTTATTCTCTATTCCTATACGCAGGCTTGTTCGGTACAGTTACGTAACCGAGACAATATATTCTTGACCTGCATGGGCCACCACAAAAATATGTCACGCCCCAGTCCCAAAGTACGTAGGACTAGGAATACGTAACACGCCAGCCGTATGTATACGAACTCCAATATATGGAAACCATATACACACGTACGCTGTACATGAATATCCAATCCACAGTGGTAAATATATGTCACAACAAGTCACACGCAGTTCTATATCTCATCCACAGCACAAATAATAGAATAATGGAAATCAATAACTGAATATCAAAGAAGCAGTCTCAAATAGTAATCTCAAAGTGCAATAGTCGGGTGGAAACAAATCTACTGCAAATCGACTATAATAAACTACTAAAGAGAGAAGAGAATAAACTCTAATATAAGAATAAATGTCTAGAAAAGAATAGCAACTAGAATCTCTAAACAGCTGCAATGAATCACATATAATCAGAAGATAAGATCGTCTCAGACTGATAGGTAGCGTCAGGTCCAGGTCCATACTCCTGCGGGTACTCCTGCTCACCTATATCTGGAAGGGACCAGGTCCTCAGAGGGACGTAACAAGATACAAAAATACATGCTAATAAAGTACTGAAAGTAAACATCCATTAGGTCGCCTAACCGTCTAAGTGAATGCAGTTAAGAACACCTTTTCCCACAAGTGAGCTATCTGGCTGAAAACCTGGGATTTGGCATGGTTCTCTATTGGAGATCCAGGGGCCTACAAAGGCACGACGACTTTCGAACGCCGGAGGCCCGCCTGATAATAATATAATATATAGTGGTCATCACCACCCGTATCTCCGGCGGAGAATCCGGGCGCACAATAGATAAAAGTGCAAAGGAGCTCAAATGTGGTACTTGTTGTTCTCCCCACCCAATGCTCTAAGCATGTCATGTCCATGACACGATAAACCTCTAATAACCGCCAGGTCTACTAGCATGCAAAGTTTCTATTGGCAGTTATCCCTATCCGTCGCACGACCTATACGTACCAGTGGCCAACCGAGTACGCAAGTCCGTGTCCTACATGTGACTCACACTCGTGTAAGAATAGTGTCATGGCCAATGAAACATAAATGCCTCATGAAGATGGAGTAGTCTCATAAAGTAGGTCCAATGCATATACATAAATAAAAACATAGTACGACGACACCGTCGTTGCCCCCAAGTTTCCTTGGACGCGCAGTTTATATAGCAGTTAAAATAAATGAATTAAATAACCAAAAAATAAACATGCATGCCTCATATGGAATGTAAAAATAGTACAATGGCAAGGTATACTTGCCTGGCAAGAAATCTGTAAAGTGTACGCGCCCAAATGTCAAGGACACTGAACCTGGAACTAAGGACTCCGAACAAACATCTCCGGATGTTGAAATAAATATCACCAACGTTTCTGGAATGAGCAAAATAGCTAAAAAGTACATCCCTTTCGTCCAATTTGGACACAGGAGCAAAACGGTAATTTCGGGCAAAAGTGGGGTCCACGTGTGGCCCACTTTGTACCGAAAAACGTGCCGAGGATAACAGTTTCTAAATGGGACAAACTATGGGTCAAACAACTCTAATTGTCAATACGAACCCAACGGTATGTCCAAATGTGAATTCCGATGAGCCGAACACTATTTGGTCCAAAAGTCAACTGTGGGGCCCGCCAATTGGCGATCTGGTCAACCGTCTCAGAAATGCGTGAAAATTGGGTCACAGGACCAGCGCGTTACCACGAGTCCAGTGGCGCAAGTTTCGTCACAATCTGACAAGCGTGCACAAAATACATGCGAGTTCCAGAAAAATTGCGACACGGTGTGTGTCCGCGGATACGGTCTGATTCCGGCGCGCACACGCGTCCGAATCAGTCTCCACGAATTTTCACGTGTCCCGTTATGCTGCTTGCACCATTCGGTACACTTGGCACACGGCGGGGCGGTCCCGTTTGGCGGGGCGCGCTCCGATCTCCAACTTTTGGAAAACCGAAAAAAGTGGGTGCGCGCAGTTTTGTGACGAATATAATTTTGTCCACAGCAACTAATAGCACAGGGTTATTATACAGAAAATAAACTAGGTTAAGTAATCTACAGGTATCAAAAAGAATCATCGAATTCGGATCTCTGTGGTGGGAGATACGAACTCGACAATATGGGTGGTCATCGCAAGTTTCTGCGATTTCAGAATTGGGTAAGTCCGGCCAACTTGGACGCTGTTTTGCACCTAGGAGCACACGTTATCCGAGGTTGACTATAAAACAAGTATTGGAGAGGGTTAAGGGATGATCATACCTATGAAAACGGAACAACGTTTGGTCGAGCGAGTCGACGGAAAATCATGCCGGAGCGAAGGTGCCTCGAGTGGAAACTGCAGTTCGCGAGATCGGCGTCGACTGGATGGTTTGATGGCTTGACGGGGCTTCTCTGGCTGCGGTGACGGCTCTAGATGGGAAGAGGAAGTCTGGAGTTTTAGGTTAGGGTTTTGAGAGCTAACTATATATATATATATATATATTAATAATTAGGAGAGAGAGAGGGATATGGAGCGGGTTTTTGGTTTGGCCGAAGGGAAGGATCGGGTTGAAAGGGGGTCTGTTTGGCTGCAAGGGCCGGGTTCCTTAGCAATGTTGCTAATGCTAAAGGCGTTGAGCAAGGGAATTGGCTGAATGGAATTTGGCTGAAGGAAAAAGAATGATTACTTAGTAGTAGTAAACTAAGTAGTATTATTACTATTATTATTATCTTATTATTAAATTAATTCTTTTTCTTTCTTTTCTTTTCCTTTCTTTCTTTATAAAATATATATATATATATATATATATATATATATATATATATATATATATATATATATATATATATATATATATATATATATTTGTATATACATATATATATATATATATACTCATAAGAAAATTTATAGGTTAGGGTATTGCACATCGTTAGGCTAGCAACAGCTCAAGGGGGTCTCCTACATGGAATAAAATCCGAAAAATTCCTGATGGTCCCACAAGTCCTCTAAGGGCCCGAACACCTAATATAAAAATTATTAAAAATCTATTTCTCCTATTTAGCCCCTAATTACTACAATTTAATTAATAATTAATAAATAAAGGGTATATACGATTTTCTAGGAAGGGGGTTTTACAATGTGTACAATGACTCCCCATCCCTATGGTGACAGTGTTCCTGTGTGATATGGCTAGGATGAGGTTAAACTCTTAATAGTTCCAAGATGTAATGCTGGGTTGATTCATATCACCAACCATTAAGGGCTTACCTATATGAGAGGTCGTGAAGGCCGCGACTATGGGACAGGACGATCCCAGACAACTCTCATGAATGTGGAAAAGTGCGCATGGCCTTCTTAAAAGCGCCACCCGATAGACCAAGGACCTCTAACCTACTATGTGTGTTATTTTTCTAAATCTGGTTAAAGAAGTCTGATTCAAGGCATAGTCCATCAAGAACTTCTTCAGATTAAGGCAATAGTCACTACGTGAGATTCAAGGCTGTAGTCCATCTCATCTATGCATAGTCTTTTACTGCCCAGATGCTGTAGCACCCCGTTCTCCCGGTGCGGAGAGCGCGGCTAAGAAACACAAGACGGTATCGTTCGATCGGGATAGATTGAATTAAGAACTCGTCCTCGTTATGGATTTGTTTCTTCGGAATCGATTCCCATATTCAGTGGACTGCGCCCCAAGGATCGGCTTAGCGGCAGAGTCAGGAGGGACCTCTCCGCTGCTATCTTTTAATGCCTCGGTTTTCGATGTCGCTTGTTGCTTTCGTGCTTTGAGTTGGTTTTGGGATTTGCTTGTTTTCCTTGAACGGTTTCGATGTTTTCATTGTTTTCGTTCATTGAACTGCACTTCTATTTCGAGATTGGAAAGAGAGGAAGAAGTATTAATCGAGCTGTTCGTGTGCAGGTGAACGAGCAGTAGGTGGCTTGCGAGCGGAGTCGTGAAGCGCCTCTTTACTTCTTCTTTCCAAAATCTAAGTGAGTGGCTACCAACCCGATTAGCTAGCTCTGCTTCCGAGCCTCACTCCTTCGCCCCGATCAAACGATACCAAATAATAATAAAAGAAACCAAGATAAAAGAGAATAGACTTGGTTATTATGCTTGTCAACAAACTCATGAACGGTTATCATCCTGTATGCTAGTTCGTCTATAACTGTTCTATGAATCGTGCTAAGTATGGAAATATATGCTTGTTATGAAATAAACTGTCAGGATGGCTATGCAAACTGTATGCTATGAACACACTCTATGAGTATTCTCGATCACGGACGACTTGTGCACAAGGTATGTTATGAGTTCCGCGGACGGTCACCGGGGCGCCGGGACCGATCCGATCCGGACGGAACGTATGTATAGTCGTATGTTATGGGGCAAAGTGTTATGCAGCGGGGCTCGCCACCTGCGGTGTATATCATTTGTGTCTTGAGACTATAACCCGTCCCTTCGTGGCATCAAGCCAGTGATCCCTGTATATTTAAACCTGTTGCTTACTAACTTGTGTCTCCGTGGCAGGGAAGGCATGGTAAGTATTGTGCAGGTAATTCAGACAGTCAGGTAAAATCCACCGAACGGTGGCACGTTCATTTCAGTAAATTCAATATGCTGCTTAACTGTAAATGAACTAAGGCAAAGATAGAAACCAACCAAATATGCATGCTTCACTAAACAACGTGTTGATTGGTATAGTCAGGCTAGCTCGCCTTCACCAGCATGTTTCGATATGCTGACCCTCGTTGAAACAGGTTCTCCGCACTAAGGCGAACCGAGCGAGGAGCCGAAGTCGTCTTCCCGATCCAGTCCAGCTGTTAGCGCACCTTCACCGCGCCTCGAAGCCTTTTGAAGCCGAAGCTGCAACTCTTCATACACAAATGCAGCTTCGTGGCAAGGCGATCCTCCAGCCGGGAGGTCCTTATCGTTTTGAGTTTATAAAAGGATGTAATGCAAAGGACTGCTATCTCATTTTGAGTCAACCCTTTTGTAAGCCGTTCGGCATATTAGCTGACTCGTTCAAGAGTTTGTAATAGATGTTCATTATCAATAAAGAGAACTTTTCTATGTTTCAATCTGTGTTTCAATTTATCTGCGTACTCTGAGTATGTGCTTGCTATGCAAATCATTAAAAAGCCTTGTGCGGGCGCAAATCCAGGCCCGCACGGCGGTCACGCATCGGGGGACGCCTCGGGGCGTGACATAGTGGTATCAGAGCACAGATTCAAAGTTCCTTAGACTTCGTGCTGGAAAAGTTCCTTTAACGATCAAATTCCTGTGCGAACTCTTGAACTCGCTAGGCCAAAATGAGATACGTTCAGGCAATAAGTCCATAATACATTATGATCCTAATGTAATTTACCTTCTTTTGAAGGAATGGATCAAGCGCAATCTGCAGCGCAGCCACCGATCGAAACACAAGAGAGCAGTTCGGGCAATTCGGGAAGCTCTCGAAGCCAAAGAGGCATGCCTCGAGTCGACCCGCTTGAGCGGTTAATGCAAATGTTAGAATCGCAACGACAACGAGACGATGCTCGCCAAGCTAAGCTCGAGAGTAATCTAGAGACCCGATTCTCAGTCCAACAGAAGCAGGTCGATACCCTGCATCAGATCGTTCAGACTTTGGCTGCCAACCATTCCGCCGCAACAGCAGCGACTCCGGTGGAACAGCCCGTGCTTGAAGTGGAGACGCCTCAAATCCCAAGGCCGAGGGACGTGACTGCCTTCAACTTGGGCCATTTCAAGAAAGTCTGCAACACCCCGTTCAACGGGACTGAGGACCCAGTGGTAGCTCTAGATTGGCTAGCAGAACTTGAAGATCACTTCACTCTGCTAGAGGTCCCCGAAGAAAAGCGCGTCTCCTGCGCGCAACTACAGCTCCGTCTCGACGCACACGATTGGTGGGACGTGCATCGACGATCTCTCCAACTTGATCACGGAGAGGAGGCGATCTCGTGGACGACCTTTCGTGCCGCGTTTGAAGAGGAGTATATACCCCCTCCAGTACAACGTAAGATGGAAAATGACTTCGTGCAACTGAGGCAAGGCAGGATGACAGTTAAAGAGTATTCCGCCGAATTCAACCGACTCTCGAAGTTCGCTAGGGCCTATTTACCTGATGCAGCGAGTCGAGCTAGAAGGTTTGAAGGTGGACTACGCCCTGCCATCTATTCGCACGTGGTCAACAATCAGTATGGAACCATGCGTGAAGTCATGAATCACGCCCTGTCGCTCGAACCACTCTATCCTCACGTTTCCACCGGCGCTGTGCATACATCCAGTCACAAACGCCAAGGCGACGATGGAGGAAACAATGCTGCAAAACGACATAAAGACGGTGGTCGCCACAAAGGAAACCCGAGACCATTCTGTGATTTCTGTAAAAGACAAGGACACTCTACGGAGAGATGTTACAGCAGAAAAGGTCTATGCTTCAACTGTGGCGGGCCTGGCCACGTAGCTCGGGATTGTCCACTCCCCTCTAAGCTCCTGCCTCAACCCAATAACCCCTAACGGTTGGTTCTATTCTTAAGTTTCGGGACGAAACTTCCAATTGGTTGGGTAGGATGTAGCACCCCATTCTCCCGGTGCGGAGAGCGCGGCTAAGAAACACAAGACGGTATCGTTCGATCGGGATAGATTGAATTAAGAACTCGTCCTCGTTATGGATTTGTTTCTTCGGAATCGATTCCCATATTCAGTGGACTGCGCCCCAAGGATCGGCTTAGCGGCAGAGTCAGGAGGGACCTCTCCTCTGCTATCTTTTAATGCCTCGGTTTTCGATGTCGCTTGTTGCTTTCGTGCTTTGAGTTGGTTTTGGGATTTGCTTGTTTTCCTTGAACGGTTTCGATGTTTTCATTGTTTTCGTTCATTGAACTGCACTTCTATTCCGAGATTGGAAAGAGAGGAAGAAGTATTAATCGAGCTGTTCGTGTGCAGGTGAACGAGCAGTAGGTGGCTTGCGAGCGGAGTCGTGAAGCGCCTCTTTACTTCTTCTTTCCAAAATCTAAGTGAGTGGCTACCAACCCGATTAGCTAGCTCTGCTTCCGAGCCTCACTCCTTCGCCCCGATCAAACGATACCAAATAATAATAAAAGAAACCAAGATAAAAGAGAATAGACTTGGTTATTATGCTTGTCAACAAACTCATGAACGGTTATCATCCTGTATGCTAGTTCGTCTATAACTGTTCTATGAATCGTGCTAAGTATGGAAATATATGCTTGTTATGAAATAAACTGTCAGGATGGCTATGCAAACTGTATGCTATGAACACACTCTATGAGTATTCTCGATCACGGACGACTTGTGCACAAGGTATGTTATGAGTTCCGCGGACGGTCACCGGGGCGCCGGGACCGATCCGATCCGGACGGAACGTATGTATAGTCGTATGTTATGGGGCAAAGTGTTATGCAGCGGGGCTCGCCACCTGCGGTGTATATCATTTGTGTCTTGAGACTATAACCCGTCCCTTCGTGGCATCAAGCCAGTGATCCCTGTATATTTAAACCTGTTGCTTACTAACTTGTGTCTCCGTGGCAGGGAAGGCATGGTAAGTATTGTGCAGGTAATTCAGACAGTCAGGTAAAATCCACCGAACGGTGGCACGTTCATTTCAGTAAATTCAATATGCTGCTTAACTGTAAATGAACTAAGGCAAAGATAGAAACCAACCAAATATGCATGCTTCACTAAACAACGTGTTGATTGGTATAGTCAGGCTAGCTCGCCTTCACCAGCATGTTTCGATATGCTGACCCTCGTTGAAACAGGTTCTCCGCACTAAGGCGAACCGAGCGAGGAGCCGAAGTCGTCTTCCCGATCCAGTCCAGCTGTTAGCGCACCTTCACCGCGCCTCGAAGCCTTTTGAAGCCGAAGCTGCAACTCTTCATACACAAATGCAGCTTCGTGGCAAGGCGATCCTCCAGCCGGGAGGTCCTTATCGTTTTGAGTTTATAAAAGGATGTAATGCAAAGGACTGCTATCTCATTTTGAGTCAACCCTTTTGTAAGCCGTTCGGCATATTAGCTGACTCGTTCAAGAGTTTGTAATAGATGTTCATTATCAATAAAGAGAACTTTTCTATGTTTCAATCTGTGTTTCAATTTATCTGCGTACTCTGAGTATGTGCTTGCTATGCAAATCATTAAAAAGCCTTGTGCGGGCGCAAATCCAGGCCCGCACGGCGGTCACGCATCGGGGGACGCCTCGGGGCGTGACAGATGCTCTCTCTCTCTCTCCTTTTACTTCACTCTTATCTTTGTTTCGGAACTTGACCTTTTGGGGGGATTGTTGGTTTTGCTTTTATTACAAAAGCTCAATTTCCTCTTCCTTTCTTTAGTCCCACATCGGATGGGCCAAAGCTCTCTTGTGTACATATATTAGTTTCTCTCATTTGCTCTATAAAGTTGTTGTGTGGGGAACCCCTTGGGCCACACGCGCGCGCCGCCGCCGCCGCTCGGTCCGGCTCGGCTCGGTTCGGTTCGGCGAGCGTAATGGGTGCGGGTATGCGCCCACATCTGCGGGCGCCGAATGCCGATTCGATTTCCTCTTCGGATTCGGGCTGGGACCCTAAAATTCTTTTTGCTCCTCTTCATTTTTATTTAATTTTCTGAACGTTAGAAAATTAAATTTCTGAACGTTACAATTGTTTCCGAACCGTTATTGTGTCCAGGTTCATTCTTTATTTTGTGTAACGGCTGAATTAATTGGAGAATTAATTCAGACCGTTACATATGAGTATTATATATATCGGACTGATTTCTTTGTAAAATCCATCAGAAAAATTCTTACTCCAAACCTCTGTCAACATTTTGTTCAATATTCATCGTCTCCAAGCTCTGGGCAGAGCTAAGTCCTGGTCGTTCTCTCCAAGTCGTGTGCGGCAACGAGATACCGGTAGTGCGGAGATTTTACCACTAGGAGCTTCGGGAACGTCTGCACACAGATCCCAAATAAACTCTTAGGGCAGTGCTTCGTGCACGACTTCCCCAGAGGCCGGTAACATCTAATTTTATTTTTTTGTATTCTGATATTTTTCAATAAGCAAAGACAACAAAATTCTAACAAAAACTAATAATAAAAATCAGATCTGATCAGTAGGTTTTTGGACTGGATTAATATACTATATTTTTTAACATGTTTGATCCTGACTTTTGATTTTTGTTTTAGATTTTACGTACAATCAAAGTTAATATGCTTACTTTTTTTACTAATTCTACTATCGTAAGCATGTATAACTTCTAAGTAGTATATATGTAATTATGTACTATGTAATTAGCTAAATTATAATTTGATGCCCTCAACTATATATTCAAGCTTTCAATTTGATATCATAAATTTTGATAGATATCAACTTGATATCCTACAATTCAAAAAGAACGAAATTATCCTCCTCCCTCCCCCTCATTTCTCCGTCCGCAGCAGAGAGGGGAGGGGGAGGGAGGGATTGAGGACGCTGCGAGGGGGAGGGTGCAGTCGGTGAGGAGGACGGGATAATTTCGTACTTTCTAAATTTTAGGATATCAAATTGATATCTATTAAAGTTTAGGGTATCAAGTTATAATTTAGCCTATATTTAATGTACGTCTCTATTTTGGTTCAATCTGGATTTAACCAAATGATTGAACTAGTTTGACTCAATCCAGTATTCTTGATCGGGTCGACCTCTGGTCCAATTTTTAAAATATTGATTGAGAGAGTTGTGGAGACCGAAATAACCAATCAGTACGTAGAATTAGAGAATTTATCTAAAATTCAGCGACGCCATACTCTGTTTAGGCGATTCCTCCACTGCAGTTCCCTCTGCAACCCCTTCACTTCTTCCCTAAAGACTCTCGGACATTGATTTTCCAACAATCCACGCCTAGTTTCTCTGGCATTCTTCTTCTGTTTGTTTGTCAACCTCAACCTTCCTCCTTACTTACTCTGTTATTCTTCATCTTCCTGCACGACTCATGACTTCAAATTCCTCCTCAACTTATAATGAAGTTCTTGAAAAGTTGGAAAACTTTCTTGTTTTTCAAGCCGCTGAGTCATAAGCACTATCCTACCCATATCATCGCATCGACGAGGCCCAATATTTTGAAAGTTAAAGGCGAAATCAAAATAGCATAATACCACGGAGGATCCTTCTCGGCCAAATTCGAAATTTTGGAAGATCTTGAATCAGTTGTGTGCAACGGGCCATGGAAAATCAACAAGCATCTGTTGTTGATAGAGAGGGGTTTTCCCAATAAACAGCCACATGAGTACTCCTTCAATGAAACCGAATTCTGGATCCAGATTCATAACTTCATTACCACCTTGGCGGCAAGACTAGGCAATGTAATTTGTTTTCCCTCGTTGCTATGTCAATAGAGGGAAAACAAAAGTTCAAAGCCTATGAGGTGACAGTGATGTAATTCTTGCATGTCTAAGTATCCTCCACAAACCAAAAAAGCCTGACAATTCCCTCCCCCCATTATCCCCTGGTCCTGTCTCCGGCCATCTCCTCCCAACTCCGGTGACAGTTATCAACGAAACCATCTACAGTGCGGGCATCGATCCAAAAACCGTATCCCACCAACCAACAGAGAACCAACTTCCAAATGTCAACCCCCCCCCCCCATTTCTGAACTATGTCAGCACGATCCATTACCTTCTCCCAAAATCTACAAGTCATCAAACATACCTTTGCCCACATCAGACATAAATCACCCTCACACTACAACCCCAATGGAAATGCACCTGGACAAAGAAATACCAATCATTGGTGACATGTCTTCAGACAAGCAATTACCCTCTCATAATCCTCCAATCCTCATACATGATCCACCCCCCAACCCCAACACCACCCTATACTGTTTGAGTGGTATGTGAAAAATATTTCGGAGTTGGATTGAGTATTCCTACATATAATAGAAATACCTCAATATATTTGGATTGGATATTCCTACATATAATAGGAATATGTCAATAGATTTAGATTTAAATTGGATATTCCTATATATAATATGAATAATAGTTGTGGGTTTGAGGCTATATATATATATTAGGTGTCTCATAGCCCTAAAATGTTCCATATCTCAAAAATATTACAAAAGAAGGCAAAAATATTTTTACAATATTGGAAGAAGAGAGGAAGAGATTGAAGGCTATTTTGAAGAGGAGATCGGTTTCGGGTAATTCTTTTCTCGTCATCTCCGTTCTTCGCTTGTCTGTGATCTATTTTCTATTCCAAAGAGTTGTGGTGATCCGTTTGGATCGGTGAGAAGTTTGTAAGGAGTCGGTGTATTTCTTATTCCATTAGTGGAAGATTTTCAGGGTTTACTACCAGAATAATTCAAATTAGCGACGACTGAAAACGTCGTTAAATGGCCTAAAAACGTCGCTAAAAAAATTAGCGACATTTTAATGAAGTCGCATTTTAGGTAGTCGCTGACAGAAAAGATATCGCAAAACGTCGCTATAGCGACGTTTTCCAGCGACGTATTTGCATCGCTAATATTTTTCTTATTAGCGACGTTTAGCGACTCAACGTCGCTAATTTAGCGACGTATTTTATGTTGCTAAACGTCTCAATTTTTTTTCTGTTTAGCGACATTTTGTAACACATTTAGCGATATTTTATTGACCTGACAAATACTGCCATGTCAGCAATTTAGCTACAATCAGCGATGTATTAGCGTTAAATTTTCAGTAAAAAAAAGAAAGAATATAAAATGGTTTCCAAACCAATCTTCCTGCAGTTTATGAATTCTCAATTTATATAAATAGACCCGGAGCAACCCTCCGTTGAATTCTCTGGGTTCGCCGACCCCTTCGGTGGAACACTCAACACCGGTAAATTAACATATATTTAATATGCATAAAACAAATACACAGACTTATAATAGTTCATAAAAATAGACAGACCCGGAGCAACCCTCCGTTGAATTTTCTGGGTATGAAATATCACAAAAGTATATGAAATATCACAATCACACAATAAACACAAAATAAAAGTATCATAGTCATACAAAAAGCACAATATAAAAGTATTACAGTCACACAATAACCACAATAAAAGTATCACAGTTACACCATAAGTCTTATCCAATTTTTCAATCTCGAGGATATCCAATACGTTGGGGCAGAAACCAGTCCCTCAGATACTTCGCATAAACAGCGTATAGGTGATCAATCTGATCCGCTATAGGTGTTGGGTGACTGGAACTCCCCCTCTGAGCTGATGCATGTCCAACAGTAGGCACCACTTCCTCCATAACAGTAGAAGTTGTCACTTCCTCCTTAACAACCGCTTCCAATTTAACAGTAGGAGGTATCTCTTCCTCCTTAACATTCACTTCCTCTTTAACAGTAGGAAGTATCACTTCATCCTTAACAGTAGGAGGTGCCTCTTCCTCCTTAACATTCACTTCCTCCTTAACAGTAGGAGATATCACTTCCTCCTTCACAGTAGGAGGTATCACTTCCTCCTTTACAGTAGGAGGTGCCTCTCTCAAGCGACGTACACGTGCTCGGGTCATGGGTGCCATCTGGTAAGATAGATGGAAACAAAGAATATCATTAATAACAGATATAAATATATGTATCCTTATAGTTAAAATAGATGTTACGTTCCACATTAAAAATACAGTACATAATTTCTTAACTAATTCATTAATTTGGGAAATACTAAATATTTTATAAACTATCCGAATACAAAATTGTAAATACTTATTTATCGATACTGCGAACCCAACTTAATTTAGCATCACTCCATAAGCATGTTGCATACTGAGGTAGCCAAGGACTTGATAAATGTGCATCATTGGTGAAATTTTGTAGTTAATGGGAAGTAGTACATAATTCATGGATGGTTGCTTAGGTGTAGTCCATATACATGGGGACTTGTACTGCTTCACTGCCTAGTGCTAGTGTAAACCGCCTGATTTTCAAGATTTTAAAAACTGGACTTTTCAGAATTTTCTGGGATTTTCGAGAATTTTTGTTAATTAAAAATAAGGTATTTTTGGCATTAAATAAAATTAAATATTTTTAAAATATATTAAAATATTATGAAAATAATATTTTTGGGTATAAAATGAAAAACTGGACTTAGGGTAATTTTCTGGGAATTTATTGGACCCTAAAATATTTTTAAAAGCCATAAAACTATTTTTATTATTTAAAATAAATAAACCCAAAACGAACCGGGCTGAACCGGGTTCAAACCGGCCTGAACCGGCCTGAACCCGGTCCAGCTGAACCCGACCGGACCGAACCGTCTAGCGGGTCGGGCCGGGTCAGCCAACCCGCTTCTACCCTCTCCCCTGACCCGTTCTCCCCCGCGTCCACCGCTGGATCCGCCGCCGCTCCCTACGCCGCCTCGCCCGGTCACGCGCCCCGCACCCCTCTGCCGTCCCCGCACCGGTCGCCGCCTCCCTCGGCCTCCCCGACCTCCTCCTCCACCTATAAATCTCCCCCCCATCTCATCCCCTTCGGCCATCCCTCACCCGACGCCGCCACCGCTCCGCCCGATGCCGCCATGCCCAGCCCCGCGTCCCCCAGCCGCCTCTGCCCCTCCGGCGGTGCCCTCCCGACAGCACCCGAGCAGCAGCAGCAAGGGGCAGAACCCCGCCGCCTCCGGCCGCCTGCCAGCGCCGCAGCCTCCGCCTAGCGTCGCCGGCGCCGCCCCAGCCCCCTCCGGCCGGCCTCCCCTGCCGCAGCGCCGCCCAGCTCCGGCCGCCGCCCAGTTTCCCAAACTCTAACCCTAGGCGACTCAGCCCTCGGACACGTGTCGGACACGGAAATTCTGGTTTCCAGGAGCCCTGTTCAGCATCCGGAGACGTTCCTGGAGATTGCACAAATACCAGAGCTACAGTTGGAGCCAGAACCACAGGCAAGTGTACCTTGCCAAACTTGCAGTTCTTGTTATTTATTCCTTTGATATATATATATATATATATATATATATATATATATATATATAATTATGCATGCTTGACCTAGGACCGTGTGACTTACTTAACGTCCGATTAATAGTCGGGTGCCAACACCGTACGCAGTGTTGTGTAACGTCATCTAGACATGGATATCGTGACCCCTTTACATTCTCGTACTTGTCTTATCAAGTACGTCATAACCCAGGATACTTGACACTATTCATGAGACAGAATCTTCCTGAGATATTCATGGTGATTCTGTATAGGAAACATGTTATATGACTTAGACATTATATTCTTAGATCTCATTATGACTTACTGCATTAGTTATGATCTCACGTGACATGGACATGAGACGTTATGGACATGAGACGTGTGGTTACATTGGGTGGGGAGAGACACACAGGCTACAGGCTGATTATATATATATATATAAAATCCATAGTAAACACATAGTAAAACTCATAGTAAACACTGCTACCGGCTCCCAGACACAGAGCTTGTAGTGGTATCAGCCTAAGTTCTAGTGATGCTCTCAACTTGTATTTTACATAGATGGTTATATAGTTTACCCTATTGTTTCATTATTTGCTGCACTGCATTTATTTTGGCTTGAGCTTTTTTGTACCTTGCTATGTCCCCTGAGAACCTGTATCCGGATTATGTCCCCAGGATTAGCAGACGAGTTCGACCCAGAGATATACAGGACAAGAGCATTAGCAGGAGCATTAGCAGGAGCAGGAGTAGACACTGGAGCAGTACCAGATCCAGCAGTCGAGTGATCTCCGGGGGTATCTTCTGAGTATATACTATTTCGATACTCAGTTTTGTTGTTGATATCTTTATTCTTGTATCTTGTCAGTTGTATCAGATTTGTAATCGGGTTGTTCCCCAATTTATTTACTTGAGAATTGATGAGGTTGTTTATATTTCCTTTTGTTGATATTGATATATTCATTCTGTGGATGAGAATAGCAAACCCTGACTATTGTAATACAGCTTAAGTATGCCCCGATGGATCCATTAAATTGGGTTTGTCCATCGGTGCGTGCTGCTGGCCATTGCCACGTGTCTAGTCCCTCGATATTTTGGGACTGGGGCGTGACAGCTAGTAAGTAGTAGCTAGTGAATTTATGGGTTCAAAAGTGCATTTGATAATACTATTAAGTAGTATCTAAGAGTGGTTGCAATAGCAGATCGTTGGCAGTGAGTTGTAGACAAGGCATTAGAAAGAGGGTTTCAACAGCAGCAGCAAACTATGAATAAGATAACTGCAGTAGCAGTAGCTACCTGGGAGCAAAGGGGTCTGTATGATACTGATGTGTATCAGTTGTCGAAGTTCAATGGGGTACATTGGAGTTGAGGGGTGTCCAGGCAACCCATTGTTAATAATATACATGTATTAATAGCAGCAGTTATCATTGTTAGAAGCAGCAGCTAGTATATGTATCATTGTAAATTAGGATATGTATCAGTTAGTATATCAGTTAGTTGTAATATTAGTTAGATAGTTATAAATGATATGAGTTAACAGTTAGTTAAGTTAGTGGTATACTATTATAGTTAGTACCAGTCATTAGTGTGTGTCCATGTGTCCTGATTGTGTCCAGTATATGTGCGTGTGTGTCCTAGTATACACACACACACACACACACACACACACATATATATATATATATATGTATATATATATAATCTTATATATTTCTTTTTGAAATTATGATCTTATCATCAGTAGTTCGTCTCTTGAATGAAAAATGAATTAACAGAGCTAAGATAGGTGCTAATGATCAAATCATTGTGTTATAAATGAGTCTTTTATGCACATCAAGAAGAGGTAGCTACTATGTTGTTAGTATCGTGTACAATACAATCTTATGGTACGATATGATATACTACTATTTTTATAAATATTGGTTTATCTAATAAAATATAAATTAGGCTGATAGTTTTGTAGGTTTGTCTATTTGAGTCATGATGTAATATATACTTAAGAATTTGGATTCTAGAACTAGATTGAACTGTAAACGATGAAACAAGTCAAGGAATTATCAAAAATTATATCAAAATCATTTTCCTAAGTTCTAGGATTACTGTATCCTACGAAATATGATGCATGATATTATATTAGAAAATCTAAGATAGGTGTAGTGTAACACCCCGTTCCGCTCAAGCGGACTGCCGTCTCAAACGGCAAAAGTGCAACTGTCCCGACCCGCTTTGCCTCAAACGAGAAGAAAAGGAATATCCAGACTTGTCCCTTATAGAAATTCAGCTTAGGCTTTCAGAGGCTCACTTGACGTATCGCTCTACCGAGGCGAATCATCGCTAAGGTGGGTGGCTACGGTGAACTTGTCTTTGCTTAGCCAGCACACATAAAATCTGGAATGTTCATGCTAGTCACTAGGTGATTCACCCCCTGCATGTTAATGAATCCAACGCACCTAGCTAAGGGAATAATCCCAACTTGTATTGCTTATGCTAGAACATGGAAATTGAAATACTGCTTATATTCAGACCCTCGCATGCTGAGTCCCTAACGGCTTTATCTCTCGGCTTACCTTCGGGTCCGAGCAAACGTGTTACTTGTGTTCCTTAGAAACGCATGCTTGTCTGCTTGAATGTTGCATTATTTTCATCCAAACCTCGGTAGACTATCAAGTAGTCATTCCGTGCCTGAATAAACCTGCAAGTATTCGGGACCGTTAGGTCGCCAAGGCAGTTCCCGATCCAGGGGACTGTATCATGTCAAGTAAATGAATCATGCAATACTGCTTGTCGTATGCTCGTGTTGCCTTAACTGCATGAAGTGTGAATTAATAATCGTGTTCGATCATGGACAACTTGTGCACAAGGATATAAGTTCTGCGGACGGTGCTGGGGCACTGGCACCGATCCGATCCGGGCAGACTTCGTGTCTATAGTCAATCGTGTGCGGACTGGATAACTTGTAACGCATCATGTTTTATGAGCTCCTCGTGTTTTCTCGTTGCATGTTATCCATGTCCTTGACTAGTCCATAATGGCATCAAGCCAATGATCATCGTGTGTATATGCTTGCAATGCCTCGTGTGTTTATCGTGTGAATATGGCTTGCAATGCATCGTGTGCAATTAAACTTATGGCTTAGTCATCGTGTGCGTATGGGATAACTTGCAGCGCATCGTGTGTTCATCGTGTGCTCTCGTTGCATGTTATACTTATCCTTGACTATGTCCACCTCGTGTGTTTAAACTTGAACAATATAACCATACTCAATGTTTGCATATGCTATCGCCTGAATATTCATACATGCCCGTGCTTGAATTAACAATGTTTGCCTTGGACAGGGAAGGTAAAAAGGTAAATTGGTAAGTCTCGTCGTGTTTCCTCAAACATCGCATGGCGCACTGCCCGACACGTTAGGCTATTCAATATTTGCATGAAACTGATTCTAAGGCAACTAGAAAGACAACTTAATAGTTGTGCACGGAACCTGTATTACGTGTTTGGATTTGTCGGGCGGGCGAGTAGCTTCCCCACCAGTGCATTCAATGTACTGATAATCCACCAGTTTGTATGCAGGGTACGGGAGAACCTCGTTCGGTGCGGATACCTCCTTCGTGCGTACTAAGGCGTGAACATCACTCTGAAGCAACGCACTACTAGAATAAGCGGGATTAGCGACGTATTTTAGCGACTCCTAGTAAAAACGTCGCTAAATTAGCGACTCGGTAAAAATCGTCGCTAGGCGTCGCTAAATGGCAACATTTAGCGACGTTTAGCGACTTTTATTAAGATTTTAAAATAATAGTCGCTATAAGTTCAATTAAGGTCGCTAAACGTCGCTAATATATCTGTTTTAGCGACGTTTAGCGTCGTAATTAGCGACGTATCTATCAAAAATATTTAGCGACGTATTTAGCAACGTCTTTGGCGTCGCTAATTTTTATTTTAGCGACGTTTTTATTTGACGTCGCTAAACGTCGCTAAATTTTGGTTAATTAGGGCTCAGTTTTCTTTTCTCCATCTGTCAAAAATTTCAAAATCGTTTCGATTTCTCCCGCCCCCCCTCCGGCGACCGGGTCTCCACGGCTGCGCCCCCCCTCTCCGGCGACCGGGTCTCCACGGCATCCCCCTCCTCCTCCTCGAGCTCTAGGTAATCTCTCTCTCTCTCTCTCTCTCTCTCTCTCATGTGACACTGACACAAGACACACTTGACAGACACGACACACGCACACAGACACACACGACACACACGACACACATACAGACGCAGACACACACACACGACACACACAGAGACGCAGACACACACACGACACACACACACAGACGCCGACACACACACACAGACGCAGATTAGGGTTAGGTTTAGGTTTAGGGTTAGGGTTAGGGTTAGGTTTAGGGTTAGGGTTAGGGTTAGGGTTAGTACATTCCATTATGTGATTTTATGTCTTCCATATATATAGATAATTTGATATGATTTACAACATAGTATACAGAGTACCAGAAAATCTCCCTTGACTAGTTTCCAAATCGAGTTACTTCTACATATTCAACAAATAACAAAAGATTATCCGAAAACTCTCATTGGCTACGTATCCTTTTTTAATTCAATTCCATTGCTAACATCTGTTAGTTCACATCTAAACCATCTAACCTCTTCATCTTAGCCTCGGTTGAACCTACCACTTCCTGTGAATGCAGTCATGCATTTATTATTTTAATTTTATCATATTATACTATTATTGTTCATTCATCCAAATTTCATGTTTCAGTTTCTGCATACATGTTTTAGATTATCAAACCTCATGGACTGATAAAGCTTTGGAGAAACGTTCACCGTGCTCTAAAGTCAGTAGACAATATATACTTTGAAGCAGCGTAGCCATTAATCAGAATAATGATGAATATGAGAAGTGATCAAATATTGTCGAATATGGTTGCTTTCCAAATGGGACCAAAGAAAATTAGCAACAACTGAATTTCATTAGAAAATTAGCAACAACTGAACATGCTCTACTAAAAATGTCTGTCTCAACACTGTAAAACTACAAGTTGGAATTAAATAACTAGACAGGTCTGTAACACTAAAAATGTCTGTCTCAACACAACACACATGGCTCATAATTCAATTTCAATTTCAATTACAATCATATAATTTAATATTGGATCATATTTTTAAACTAGTTCAATAAATCGGTCATTTTATTTTGTGACACGTAGGATATAAATAAGATATTATGGTATCATTATTATACTGCAACAAACAGCTAATTCTTTGTGAGTCATCTAATTCTTCCGTTTCGGTCCAATAGCTAATTCTTTGCTAATTCTTTGTTTTCATCTATCTTACCAGATGACACCCAAGAGAGCGACACCTCCTACTGTTAAGGAGGAAGTGATGCCTCCTACTGTTAAGGAGGAAGTGATGCCTCCTACTGTTAAGGAGGAAGAGATACCACCTGCGGGGAGTTCCAGTCACCCAGCACCTATCGCGGCTGTATCTCAGACGGGGAGTTCCAGTCACCCAGCACCCATAGCGGAGCTTGATAACATAAACGCTGTTTATGCGCAGTATTTGAGGGACTGGTATCTGCCCCGTTTTGGAAATCCTCGAGATTGATACTATAATGTTTCATATACTTATATATTATGTATTTTGTGTTACTGTGATACTCTGATACTTATATATTATGTATTTTGTGATACTATTTATGCCCATTTTGTGTGACTGTGATACTGTGATACTTTTATGACTGTGATACTTTTATTGTCTGTCTATAATATTTGTGTGTATTAATTGTATGACTGTGATACTCTGATACTTCATATTAAATATTGTTAATCCGGTGTTGAGTGTTCCACCGAAGGGGTCGGCGAACCCATAAAATTCAACGGAGGGTTGCTCCGGGTCTATTTTTAATTAGAAATTTATAAATTGCAGGAATAATAGTTTGGAACAATTCAGTTTTTTTTGTAAATTTAGCGACGTATTTAGCGACGTCTAACGACGTTTTTATAAGTCGCTAAACAAGTCGCTACTTAGCGACGTGTCATTAGCCGTCGCTAAAGACGTCGCTAAACGTCGCTAAATATGTCGCTGTATGTCGCAAATTGCTGACATGGCAGTACTGCCAGATCATTAAAGACGTCGCTGTTACGTCGCTATATAAGTCGCTAATGAGCGACGTTTAGCGACTTTAATAAATGTCGCTATTTAGTGATGCCGCGTCGCTAAACGTCGCTACATTTAGCGACTCAATAAAGTCGCTAAAAAACGTCGGCATAGCGACGTTTAGCGACGTTTTTTCGTTCAGCGACTTGGTATCTTCCGACTGCGTTAAAACGTCGCTAATTACGTCGCTAAACATTTTTAGCGACATTTTTTTGTCATTTGGCGACGTTTTTGGGCGTCGCTAATTTGACTTTTTTTGGTAGTGACGGTGCGTCCGGAACTGAAGCACATATACAAGGCATAATATTGTGAATATCGCCTGAATATCGTCTGATCATCGCATGTACAATCATTCCACAATTGTAGCCACTTGGCACGCTTTACTGTTTCAGAGAGAGAGGCTTGAGCGACTTGTAATCTCGGCTATACGCCGCCTGTAATACTTGTTCATATCAATAAAAGAGCTTGCTTTACTTTAACTTGTGTTTCAATGCTTTCGCTATAATGTCGACTCAGTGAACCTGTTACCAAATCGCTATGCGTTTATGACTCCGCTGCACTCGGACAATCTGTGCGACTATGTGGCTTAAAACTCTTACCGCCAGCCAATGAACCCCGGCCTTGCACGGGCGTGGCTCACGCTCGTGCGGCAACACGCCCGGATGGCTCAAACGATCGTTCTGCGGGAGCGCTGGCGAGGGTGATTCCCGCCTAGCGGGAATGGCCGATTTGCCTGCGGGAGATCGGAACGTGACATGTAGTAAACATTTTGATGTTCTTCATCTCCTTGCTCTGGACAGAGCTAAGTCCTGGTCGTTCTCTCCACGTTGTGTGCGACAAAGAGAAACCGGTAATGCAGGAATTTTACCACTAGGATCATTCGAGATAAGTCTCCACATAGACCTCGAATCAACTCTTAGGGCAGTGCTTCGTACGCGACTTCCCCCGAGGCCGATAACATTAATTTATGTTTCTCTTGTTTCAAGTTTTTTTTTACGATAAACCAAAAAAAGAAAAATTGTCTAACAATCTAAGAGTTGATCCTTATATTATGTTCAAAGTAAAGTTTTAAAACAAATATTTGCGTTCTTCATTTTCATACTTGTTGTTTATTCAAATATGTTAGTACCACAGTAGCACAAACCTGTTAATATTTGTCAGCATAAATTTTTAGTACTTGTTAGTATTAAACTTGTTAATACTATTAATTAAAGAAATATTTGCTTATAACTATTTATTTAAGCATCGTGTGTGTGTCCGTGTGTGTGTCCATGTGTTCGGGACCATGTGTCAGTGTGTCTCCATGTATGTCCGTGTTCACATGTGTCCATATGTGGGTATGTGTCCGTGTCCATGTGTGTCTACATGTGTATCCGTGTTAGTACGAATTGTGTCATGTAGGGTTGTGTCCTGTGTGTGTGTCCATGTGTTCGGGTCCATGTGTCAGGGTTAGGGTTGTGTCCTGTGTGTGTCCATGTGTCCTGATTGTGTCCAGTATGTGTGTGTGTCCTAGTTGTGTCCTGTGTGTGTCCATGTGTCATGATTGTGTTCAGTATATGTGTGTGTGTCCTGTGGGTGTCCATGTGTCCTGATTGTGTCCTAGTTGTGTCTGGATTTGGGTTAGGGTTTACCGAGCCGGGAGGAAGGGAGAAGGAGCGCCTGAGAGATGTGTCGACGGAGGAGTCTCACACCGGAGGGGGAGGATCCGTGTCTGGGGTTGCCTGTGTCAGGGTTGGGGAGCGAACACGGCCGCGTCGTGGTGGGGGGCGAGGGAGGCGGTCGAGGGATGGGTCGCCGGAGCCGCGGAGGGTCGTCGGAGCCGAGTAGGGTCGCCGGGGGAGGATGGATCGTCGGTGGGGGCGCGCATTTTTGAAAAGTTGGGGGAGAAAGAAATGAAAAGTCGAATAGACGAGCGAACCATATATTCAGTAATTTAGCGACGTCCGTACGAGACATCGCTAAATAAAAACTTAGCGATGGCATAAAAAGACGTTGCTAAACGTCGCTAATTGAAAAAGTAGCGACGGCAGAAAAATATGTCGCTAAACATCGCTAAATAAAAAAAAATCAACGACCTTTAGCGACGTTAAAAAAGCTTATAGCGACTATTCTTTTAAAAATTGAAGTACAGTCGCTAAACGTCGCTATGTATCGCCAATAGCGACGTATAGCGACATTTATTTTAGGAGTCACTCATGTCTTTAATATTAGCGACGTTTTATTATGATGTCGCTAAAAACGTCGCTATTTCATCATATTTTGGTAGTGGTTGGACTCCGATCGTCCCGTAATTTTTTTATTTGGATTTTTTACGTAAAAATCTCTGTGTTTGCGATTTGTGTTTGACATTTTTGGTTTGTATGCTTTTGCTCGGTTCTCTCGCTGGGCTTCTTGGTTTGGAAAACGATTTTCGCGCTTTCGTTCCCAACAAAGTGGTATTAGAGCCAGGTTCTAGAGTTCAGAGAGGTCAGGAGTTGACAGGCAAACCAGGGAGGAGAGATGGAAGTGAAGCCGGTACGCATGGTAAATCTGAACAGTACCAACTATCATTATTGACAGAGCAAGATGAAGGATTTGATGTTCGTAAAGAAGCTACATCTTCCTGTATTTGCATTCGAGAGGCCCAATGACAAATTCGAAGAGGACTGGAAGTTCGAGCATATACATGTGTGTGAATATATCAGGCAGTTCGTTGACGAGAACGTGTACAATCACGTTGCAAATATTGAGCACGCGAATACGCTGTAGGATAAGCTGAAATCTTTGCAAGCGAAGAAGTTCGAGGTAAACAAGTTGTTCCTGATCCGAACGATGATGGGTCTGCGGTACAAAGATGGTGCATATATTACGGATCACTTGAGTGAGTTCCAGGGCATGGTTGACCAGCTATCCTCGATGGGAGCCAAGTTCGACGACGAGGTTCAGGGACTATGGCTGTTGTGTACATTGCTAGACTAGCAGGAAACTGTCAGTCCCCGTTTCCGATATACGTATTTGGAACATATTAGTTTTTCTGCTTATATTATTTGTTGCTTGCATGGTAATTAGGTTGCATGCCATAGAGACTAGGCCCATTCTTTGTTCAATTAGACTCATAGTTTAATTGTTGGGTTGGTTTGGTCATCAGTGAATCCATGGTCTAAACCTCATCCCTAGCATATATATGTTAACTTCTTTCTCTCTCTTTCCTCATTCTCTCATTTTTTTTTCTTTCCTTCATTTAGGTAAGTACACCTTGCACTACATGGAGAAAAATCTCTTAATTTTTGATTCTTGCTATTTCTTTACATTGTATTAGTCTAATATGTGTAAATTATAATTCTAAACACTTTTAGTACTTGAAGTTTTAGGTTTTAATGGGTGGATTTGAGTAGATCTACATTTAAAGTTTAGGATTTTCATGGGTTCCTTGGGTTTTTGGTGGTTTGGATCTATGAAAGCATGGTATTTTAGAAAACTAGTTCTTGGGGTTGATGGAGCACTTTATTTCGAGCATTTTGGCTTTTGTTTCGCTTGATTAGGAGTTAAAATAAAAAATTTATGAAGAAAATAATTTTTGAAATTTTTGGAGTTTTTGCCATGGCCGACCCTGCTGTTTGGAGAAAACGAAGTCTTCATGCGGCCAGCAAGTTATGCGATAGAAAGTGCTATGCGGCCTGAGCTCTTTGCCGCATACTGACCAGCAAGCGTCCATCTTGTTGGATGCATGACTACCATTACACAAGTGTTCTGGATCTAAGCCATGAACTCCTTGTGTTTCAATCGCTGAACGAAAGAGAAATTCGCTAAGTCCAAGAGACCTCTATGCGGTAAGCCGGAATATGACGCAAGCAGGCATATGCGGCAAGCAGAGTATGCGACCACTTTTCCTTGGACGCATGACTCTGAACCTTGGCACATCTTTCAATGGTTTTGTCTTTTCTTCCAGACACACTTTATGGCATATCCCATTCATCACTTCAGTCACTTCTCTGACACATATGAAATGCACGTCACTCAACACTTGTCCCAAGGAGCTCTTGAGGGAAGAAGAAAGAAGAAAGAAGAAAGAAGAAGGAAAGTAAAAATGAGAAAAAATGAAAGAGAAGAGAGAAAATCATATATATATATATATATATATATATATATATATATATATATATATATCAAGTGGAGAAATGAGGTTAACCCTAAGATTAAGTCATGACACTCTCCAATCAAATCTCAACCATCCGAAATAGTCTTAGTGGTTCCAAGAGTGAACCGGGTCTGGTATCCATCCTGTATACGGGTCCTAGCACGGGTCCATGGCAATTGCCAATGTGTTCACTACTGGTTTCAGGTAGTCTCCCATAATAAACAGTAATACAATTAAATAAATACAACATATTTAACAGGAACCAACATGTAAATACAGCATGAATACATCTACAAGAAAAATTTAAATATCACAAATTCAAGAATACCAAATCTGGGAACGGGTGTGACAGTTTGTGAAAAAAGAAAAATGGCACAATGCGTCTTTGCATAGATTATCGAGAATTAAACAAAGCGACAGTCCGGTACAAGTATCCGTTGCCAAGAATTGATGATTTGTTTGACCAACTTTAGGCCGCAACAGTATTTTCAAAGATTGATCTTCGTTCAGGGTATCACCAGTTGAAGATCAAAACAGAGGATATTTCGAAGTTGGCTTTTCGCACAAGATATGGAAACTACGAGTTTTTTGTTATGCCTTTCGGTTTGACCAATGCTCCAGCGGCTTTCATGGATATGATGAATCGAGTATTTCGACCCTTCCTAGACAAGTTTGTCATCGTGTTCAGCGATGATATCTTAATCTACTCGATGGATTGAGAAACTCACGTTAAAAATTTAAGGACCGTATTATAGACACTTCGTGAATATCGGTTATATGCGAAGTTAAGCAAGTACGAGTTCTGGATGAACAATGTGGCTTTTCTTGTGCATGTTATTTCAGCAGATGGCGTTTCAGTTGACCCAAAAAAAATAGAGGCATTGGTGGACTGAAAATAACCTACATCGGCTAGTGAGATCAGAAGTTTCCTTAGCTTGGCTTGCTACTATCGAAGTTTCGTAAAGAACTTAGCGAAGATTGCGTCACCTCTGACTTGCCTCACCAAAAAGGGAGTAGTATTCAAATGGACAAATGACTGTGAAAGCAGTTTTCAGGAACTGAAGCAGCGGCTCGTCTCGGCTCCAATTCTTACTCTTCCAGACGGACCTGAGAAAATTCAGATATACAGCGATGCATCTCGGCTCGAATTGGGATATGTCCTTACGCAGCATGGAAAAGTAATTGCGTGTGCCTCAAGACAGCTGAAAAAATATGAAAAGAATTACCCGACACATGATTTGGAACTTGCAGCAATTGTGTTCGCATTGAAATTATGGCGACACTATCTCTATGGAGTGTCCTTTGAGATCTTCAATGATCACAAGAGCCTTAAGTACATATTCACACAAAATAAAGTAAACTTGAGGCAACGACGATGGCTGGAATTGATAAAGGATTATGACTTGACGATTGCTTATACGCCGGGCAGATACATTGAGTCGAAAATTCATCGAATCGTTATCTGTGGCAAGCAAGTTATAACTTCAAGAGTTGGAAGAAATGGGCATCGAATACAAAGTCCGTACACAGGGAGCGCAACTGGCTCAATTGCAGCTTGAGCCAAACTTGCTCGAAAAGATCAAATTCGTGCAAAAGGATGACCAATTCCTGCAGAAGATACACGAGTTAATTTTAGCAGGAAAGGCAACCGATTTCGTAGAACGCGAGAATGGAACGTTGTAGCTTAAGGGCAGATTATGTGTACCTAAGGATGATGAACTCGTGAAGGATATATTGACTAAGGCTCAATATGCTAAGTACACCTTGCATCCAGGAAGTACCAAAATGTACAAGGATTTACGTACAATATTTTGGTGGCACGGCATGAAGAAAGATGTGGCATTGTTCGAGTCACGATGTCTGGATTATCAATGTGTGAAGGCAGAACACCAACGACACGACGGAGAGTTGCAGAACCTCGATATTCCGAAATGGAAGTGGGAGGATATCTCAATGGATTTCATAGTGGGCTTACCAAAGACACCAAAGAAAAATGATGCGATTTGGGTCGTCGTAGATAGACTGACCAAGTCGTCTCATTTTATAGCAATCAAAAATACATGGAGCGCTGACCGCTTGGCTTAAATTTACTTAGATCAGATTGTCCGGTTACATAGAGTGTCAGTCTCAATTATGTCAGATAGGGATGGACAGTTCTTATCTCGATTATGGAAAAGCCTTCAAGCGGCAATGGACACCAAGTTGTATTTCAGTTCGGCGTACCATCCGCAGACTGGTGGACAGACCGAGAGAGTAAACCAAATCCTAGAAGACATGTTGCGACTGTGCGTACTAGATTTGAAGGCATGCAAGTTGGGATACCTATCTATCGCTGGCAGAGTTCGCTTATAACAACAGTTATCATGCGAGTATTCAGATGGCCCCCTATGAAGCAGTGTATGGCCGCAAGTGTCGATCGTCGATATGTTGGGAGAAAGTCGGTGAACGACAAGTACTCGGACCGGTACTTATTGAACAAGCCATCGAAAAAGTTTGCATGGTTCGGAAAAATCTTCGAGTCGCTCAAAGTCATCAGAAAAGCTACGCGGATGTACATCGGCGACATTTAGAATTCATGGAGGGTGATCATGTGTTCCTAAAGGTGACACCTATGCGAGGTGTAATGCGGTTCGGCGTCAAAGGAAAGCCGAGTCCACGGTTTGTCGGACCTTTCGAGATTCTAGA
This sequence comes from Iris macrosiphon, assembly GCA_036927795.1. Classification (NCBI taxonomy): domain Eukaryota; kingdom Viridiplantae; phylum Streptophyta; class Magnoliopsida; order Asparagales; family Iridaceae; genus Iris; species Iris macrosiphon. The sequence continues at coordinate 6,728,687 of JAYESA010000019.1, read as the reverse complement.
TAGGGTGGCCCAAGTGGCTTATCGACTTGCACTAGCTCCTGCTTTCGCGAAAGTGCACAATATCTTCCATATTTTTCAACTAAGGAGATACGTGCATGACCCGAGTCACGTAGTGAACTTCGATCAGCTTGAGCTGAGTGCCGACCTATCTTACTCGGAAGAACCAGTACAGATCCTAGACAGGACAGAGAAGACCCTACGGAATCGATCAATGGCTTTGGTCCGTGTGTTGTGGCAGAATCATGCAGTCGAGGAATCGACATGTGAGCTTGAGGAAGAGATGCGGAAGCAGTACCCTTCCTTATTCGATAACCTAGAGGTAGAACATTTATTTTTTGTTTCGAGGACGAAACTTTTTCTTAGTGGTATATTATGTAGTGTCCCGCTCCTAGCGGTGCACTGTATAAGGCTTATGGCTCGATTGACTCAGTCGAAATTGAGTATGAAAAAACTTTACGGCGGAATCGATCACGGACAATGCAATGAACATTTTTAATTGATGGATAGGCTTCTGTTAGAATGAGTCCAATAGTTTTTGTTGGATTTTTGGTTGGCTTTCTTGAATTTTTGCTGCTTTGTTTTGATGAATCTGTTTTCGTGATTGGTTTTCGATGATTGATTGTTTAGCCAATTTTTATCGATTGCATGCATTCATTCTACAGAACTCTGAGAGAAATGAAGACGGTGGTCTAACCAAATGTTGGTGCCAATGCAGATAGACACGTGACCGGGACCTGGGCGAGCAAGCGTCATTTTCTCTCGATATTCTCTATTTGGTGAGCGGTTCTGTCCCTTCTTCTCTACTCCTTCATGCCAACAAGCAATAATGTTCTCTTGTAACATTGCTAAGTCCAATGATCGATAAAGCCACTAATGTCACAAGTTTTATATCACTATTATAAATCAATGTAATTGCATTGATAAGAGGGAAGTTCAATTATGTAACACAGGGAATGATGTAATCATTATGTCGTGGTTTGGTGACATGTCTTAGCGGTACATTGGAGTCTACGGACTACCAATCGAATCAAATGAATAAGTATGCTGAAATAAGAATGGAAAAATGTGCATTGCTGCTCTAAATATTTCAATATTTTACATTGCTATTTATGTTTATCATGTAGTCGTAGATGCATTGTATGGTCATGGATAACTTGTGCACAAGGTAGTAAACTTTTTCGAACGGAATTTGGGATACTGGGGACCATTCGGCCCGAAAAAAATAATAGTATTTTAGTAGTGCTGGATATAAACGAGACATTCATTGAGAGTTATTAACTGCAAGTGGAGTGAACGGAGTGATACACTGATAGTAGGAGTCAAATAAAAACTCTAAACGACGCGCTTTGGTCTTCTTGCTTCACATGTTTGTGTTTTCCACACGGCTTCGTTCCCATAAGCCGGCAGGAAAAGGAAAATTAGTCCATGCAAACTGAAAACGAATGTACATAATAGCACTACACATTCAGTCAATTAAATATAATTTCATTTCTAATGTATTTTGTTTCACGGAAAGGGAAAGTAAGAAAAGAAAGGAAATGAAACCTGGCTGTTTCTTTCCTTTTCGAATTCGTATAATATGAAAGCCAGGAACTATTTCATCTATTATAACTCTTTAATCTCGGTACACTTTGTATGGATCAATTAAACATTCTTACATATATAATTAGCCAAGTACAAAATTTATAATGTCTACAAAAGATCCAACCAAAAAAAATACAAATATACACATTGTTCTTCTTCTGTCGCATGATAATGTGTATATAAAAAAGAAACAAGTAAATTAAAATATATATATATATATATATAATAAAAGTGGAAGTTTCTCGATCTACTCGAATTAACTAGTTGTTGAGCTGGTTGGTTCTTTTACTTGGTGCGGACGGCGGCACCCTCCCTCTGGGGAGTTGGTTGAGCATGAGCGTCCGGTAGTACTTCTCCGCGTGCAAAGCTTTCATCGTTGCGGTTGCGGTTGCGGTTGTCAACGTTGAGTCAGGCACATTTAAGGGCCTGGAGACCACTGAGCTTGGTGGCGTGACGACGAGGAGTAGAAGGATGAGAGAAGACGAATAGTAGTAAAGTAATGTTGCCATTGAAGTAGTTAGTATATAGTGGAAATTAATGGTTCTTGAGAAAGAAGTGTATACATATATATATATATAGAGTAGTGTTTATATATAAATAAATTTGACTGCTGCATGTAATGAATTGCTTCGCTTGAAAGAAGAGGGGTTGGGTTGGGGAAAATGTGAACGAAGGTGGTTCTGTGTGGGAATTTGACTTGGAATGGATGCATGCTCGAGCGTGGTGTGTGGTGTGTTGGTGGCAGAGCCATGCAGTTGAATTAATACGAAGAGGAAGTCAAGTCGGTGTAACCGTGTAAGCGACGATAGTAAGTCGGTCGGTGGGAGGGAGGAGCTTGCAACTACAGCTGCATGCAATAGTGTTTACATTGGACAATATCTCTCTCTATCAAAATAATAATAATAATAATGAATAATGAATAATGTTATTTGTACTTTTAAAGTTTTTTTTTAATTATTTTTCCTTATATGACAGATGATATGACGATTAATATGACAGCTGACATGACAAATTATAAATTAAAATTAACATTAAAATTAACATTAACATTAAATTTAATATTAATATTAACATTAACGTTAGTATTAACATAAAAATTAACATTAATATTAATATTAGCATCAAAATTAAAATTAATATTAAATTTAATATTAATATTAACATTGAAAATATTTGGATGATTAATTTTTTTGGTTAAAATTTTTCATGTCAACTGTCATGTTAGCTATCACATAATGCTATTTAGCATGCAACGACAACCATCATATAAGGAGAAATAATTTAGAAAAATATTTTGAAGGAACGAATAACATTACTCTTATAATGTACCCTTTATTTTAGACACATCTCTAGTTAGTTGGTCGATCTAAAAAAATTTAGTTAGTGGGAGGGACTTGTAATGAAAAAATACGGCACCTTTCCATTTTTTCGAGTCCTGACTTTCTATCACGTTCACGAATATTTTCATTGCAACTCCCTTTCTTCACCAATTTCATAATTCAATATTGTTTTTTTTTTGAAGATTGAATCCTTTATAACTTTTTTATATTTATATAAATGAATCATCGGATGCACTCATTGATAATTAGACTTTTACAATTGTTTCTTATTTATGTCATTTAATAATATTTTATTAGTTTAAATCGAATTAATTATCGGTTCGATTTTAGATTTTTAAAATTTTGGTTTACTCGATTTTGACTATTTCGATTAGGTTGAAACCGAACGCTCACTCCTAGCCTAGCTCGTGTCCGAATTAGTGCGATGAGGGGCACAAAGTGGCACACTTTATACTTCGCACGTTCGTACTACTTAAGTGGGTCTAGAGCTTGTTTGGACCTTTCAATTACAAAAGCTGACTGGAGTAGTAAGTAACCTCGGTCCCAGTTTGGAGGTCTTGTCTATTGAGGAGTCTAGAGCGGTCGTTAGGGATGAGCACTAATCGATTTTGGGCCAAAAATCGATCCGACCCAATCCGAATAAGGAATTTGGTTCGAGTCCAAAACAAATCGGATCGGTTTCGATTTTCGGTAGCTCAATATAACTTAATCGATTTCGGATTCGGATCGGTGACTGACGTTTGAAATACTATCATTAACGAGATCAAACTCTTTTTTTTTTTTTTTTTCTTTACGCATGAACGTTCAACCAGTGCTACTATCTATTGGAATGGTGACCCTAATTCACTTAATTCATGTTAGGAAAAATAGAAATAAAAAATAATATATATATATATATCTATATCTATATATATATATATATATATATATAAAACAATAAAAAGGAAAAGGAAAAATCAAAACATTAGCAAAAAAGAAAAGAAAAAGAAAAAAACACAATATTATAATCTATCCTTAGAATATTGGAGAATTATGTATGTTCTTTTTGCAAAGGTTAAAGAGTAATAGAGACCAAGGAGTTTGAGAGAAATAGAAACCATGTATAATTTCTCCAACAGAAAAAAGTAGTTGAAGGATCGTAAGTCATAGCTAACGTTGTAACAGTAACTATCAGAATATTGTAGCAACATATTATTGACATAGAAACATAAAATTTTATAGAATAAAGTTGATTAATAAATTAAAAGTTGATAGTTACTGTAGCATAGTTGATAATTTATCAATTAAAAATTTGAAAATTTCTGACTATAACAAGTTTTAACTTGTAGAAAAATTATTCGTACTGTAGCCAATATTATTAAGTTGCAGTAGTTTAATTTTTATTCTAAAAAATTCAATTTGCTTAATATTTACCATAGCCAATAACCATATTTAATATTTGCTATTTGACCATAATCGTTAACTCAAAACAGTTGTTAGCTCTTTGCTTCATTTCCTCAATTGATTTATTTGTTTACTTATCAAGTTGCTTACTATACTGTCAAATTACAAATTTGCTTAAAGTGATTTAAAAAATTGTTAGCACATTTGATAATTTTGTCAATTGCAATATTTTGATCACAAAATTCCTTTCAATTGTAACATAAATAATCACTTAGTATTTTTGAAAGCAATCTAGGACCAAAAGAAAATAGTTTAGTAAAAAGAAAAATACAAATAAAATCTTCAAATCTAAAGTTTCAAAGTAGAGGCAAACTCGGGCACAAGTCGAAAGGGTCATTCTGTCAACCGGGTGTAAATTGTAGCGCCCCGTTCTCCCGGTGCGGAGAGCGCGGCTAAGAAACACAAGACGGTATCGTTCGATCGGGATAGATTGAATTAAGAACTCGTCCTCGTTATGGATTTGTTTCTTCGGAATCGATTCCCATATTCAGTGGACTGCGCCCCAAGGATCGGCTTAGCGGCAGAGTCAGGAGGGACCTCTCCGCTGCTATCTTTTATTGCCTCGGTTTTCGATGTCGCTTGTTGCTTTCGTGCTTTGAGTTGGTTTTGGGATTTGCTTGTTTTCCTTGAACGGTTTCGATGGTTTTCATTGTTTTCGTTCATTGAACTGCACTTCAATTCCGAGATTGGAAAGAGAGGAAGAAGTATTAATCGAGCTGTTCGTGTGCAGGTGAACGAGCAGTAGGCGGCTTGCGAACGGAGTCGTGAAGCGCCTCTTTCCTTCTTCTTTCCAAAAATCTAAGTGAGTGGCTACCAACCCGATTAGCTAGCCCTGCTTCCAAGCTTCACATCTAAAAGCTTGAACTATTCCTTCGCCCCGATCAAACGATACCAAGTAATAATAAAAGAAACCAAGATAAAAGAGAATAACTTGGTTATTATGCTTGTCAACCAAACTTATGAACGGTTATCATCCTGTATGCTAGTTCGTCTATAACTGTTTTATGAATCGTGCTAAGTATGGAAATGTATGCTTGTTATGAAATAAACTGTCAGGATGACTATGCAAAACTGTATGCTATGGAACAAATTCTATGAGTATTCTCGATCACGGACGACTTGTGCACAAGGTATGTTATGAGTTCCGCGGACGGTCACCGGGGCGCCGGGACCGATCCGATCCGGACGGAACGTATGTATAGTCGTATGTTATGGGGCAAAGTGTTATGCAGCGGGGCTCGCCACCTGCGGTGTATATCATTTGTGTCTTGAGACTATAACCCGTCCCTTCGTGGCATCAAGCCAGTGATCCCTGTGTATATTTAAACCTGTTGCATACTAACTTGTGTCTTCGTTTCAGGGAAGGCATGGTAAGTATTGTGCAGGTAATTCAGACGGGCAGGTAAAATCCACCGAACGGTGGCACGTTCATTTCAGTAAATTCAATATGCTGCTTAACTGTAAATGAACTAAGGCAAGATAGAAACCAACCAAATATGCATGCTTCACTAAACAACGTGTTGATTGGTATAGTCAGGCTAGCTCGCCTTCACCAGCATGTTTCGATATGCTGACCCTCGTTGAAACAGGTTCTCCGCACCAAGGCGAACCGAGCGAGGAGCCGAAGTCGTCTTCCCGATCCAGTCCAGCTGTTAGCGCATCTTCACCGCGCCTCAAAGCATTTTGAAGTCCGAAGCCTGCAACTCTTCATACACAAATGCAGCTTCGTGGCAAAGCGATCCTCCAGCCTGGAGGTCTTTATCATTTTGAGTTTATAAAAGGATGTAATGTACAGGACTGCTATCTCATTTTGAGTCAACCCTTTTGTAAGCCGTTCGGCATATTAGCTGACTCGTTCAAGAGTTTGTAATAGATGTTCATTATCAATAAAGAGAACTTTTCTATGTTTTAAATCTGTGTTTCAATTTATCTGCGTACTCTGAGTATGTGCTTGCTATGCAAATCATTAAAAAGCCTTGTGCGGGCGCAACTCCAGGCCCGCACGGCGGTCACGGCTCGGGGGACGCCTCGGGGCGTGACATAGTGGTATCAGAGCACAGATTCAAAGTTTCTTAGACTTCGTGCTAGAAAAGTTCCTTTAACGGTCGAAATTCCTGTACGAACTCTTGAACTCGCTAGGCCAAAATGAGATACATTCATGCAATAAGTCCATAATACATTATGATCCTAATGTAATTTACCTTCTTTTGAAGGAATGGATCCAGCGCAATCTGCAGCGCAACCACCGATCGAAACACAAGAGAGCAGTTCAGGCAATTCGGGAAGCTCTCGAAGCCAAAGAGGCATGTCTCAAGTCGATCCGCTTGAGCGGTTAATGCAAATGTTAGAATCGCAACGACAACGAGACGATGCTCGCCAAGCTAAGCTCGAGAGTAATCTAGAGACCCGATTCTCAGTCCAACAAAAGCAGGTAGATGCCCTGCAACAAATTGTTCAGACTTTGGCTGCCAACCATTCCGCCGCAACAGCAGCGACTCCGGTGGAACAGCCCGTGCTTGAAGTGGAGACGCCTCAGATTCCAAGGCCGAGGGACGTGACTGCCTTCAACTTGGGACACTTCAAGAAAGTTTGCAACACCCCGTTCGACGGGACTGAGGACGCAGTGGTAGCTCTAGATTGGCTAGCAGAACTTGAAGATCACTTCACTCTGCTAGAGGTCCCCGAAGATAGGCGCGTCGCCTGCGCGCAACTGCAGCTCCGCCTCAACGCACACGATTGGTGGGACGTGCATCGACGATCTCTCCAACTTGATCACGGAGAGGAGGCGATCTCGTGGACGACCTTTCGTGCCGCGTTTGAAGAGGAGTATATACCCCCTCCAGTGCAACGTAAGATAGAAAATGACTTCGTGCAACTGAGGCAAGGCAGGATGACAGTTAAAGAGTATTCCGCCGAATTCAACCGACTCTCGAAGTTCGCTAGGGCCTATTTACCTGATGCAGCGAGTCGAGCTAGAAGGTTTGAAGGTGGACTACGCCCTGCCATCTATTCGCACGTAGTCAACAATCAGTACGGAACAATGCGTGAAGTCATGAATCACGCCCTATCTCTCGAACCACTCTATCCTCACATTTCCACCGGCGCTGTGCATACCTACAATCACAAACGCCAAGGCGACGATGGAGGAAACAATGCTGCAAAACGACATAAAGACGGTGGTCGCCACAAAGGAAACCCGAGACCATTCTGTGATTTCTGTAAAAGACAAGGACACTCTACGGAGAGATGTTACAGCAGAAAAGGTCTATGCTTCAACTGTGGCGGGCCTGGTCACGTAGCTCGGGATTGTCCACTCCCCTCTAAGCTCCTGCCTCAACCCAATAACCCCTAACGGTTGGTTCTATTCTTAAGTTTCGGGACAAAACTTCCAATTGGTTGGGTAGGATGTAGCGCCCCGTTCTCCCGGTGCGGAGAGCGCGGCTAAGAAACACAAGACGGTATCGTTCGATCGGGATAGATTGAATTAAGAACTCGTCCTCGTTATGGATTTGTTTCTTCGGAATCGATTCCCATATTCAGTGGACTGCGCCCCAAGGATCGGCTTAGCGGCAGAGTCAGGAGGGACCTCTCCGCTGCTATCTTTTATTGCCTCGGTTTTCGATGTCGCTTGTTGCTTTCGTGCTTTGAGTTGGTTTTGGGATTTGCTTGTTTTCCTTGAAAGGTTTCGATGGTTTTCATTGTTTTCGTTCATTGAACTGCACTTCAATTCCGAGATTGGAAAGAGAGGAAGAAGTATTAATCGAGCTGTTCGTGTGCAGGTGAACGAGCAGTAGGCGGCTTGCGAACGGAGTCGTGAAGCGCCTCTTTCCTTCTTCTTTCCAAAAATCTAAGTGAGTGGCTACCAACCCGATTAGCTAGCCCTGCTTCCAAGCTTCACACCTAAAAGCTTGAACTATTCCTTCGCCCCGATCAAACGATACCAAGTAATAATAAAAGAAACCAAGATAAAAGAGAATAACTTGGTTATTATGCTTGTCAACCAAACTTATGAACGGTTATCATCCTGTATGCTAGTTCGTCTATAACTGTTTTATGAATCGTGCTAAGTATGGAAATGTATGCTTGTTATGAAATAAACTGTCAGGATGACTATGCAAAACTGTATGCTATGGAACAAATTCTATGAGTATTCTCGATCACGGACGACTTGTGCACAAGGTATGTTATGAGTTCCGCGGACGGTCACCGGGGCGCCGGGATCGATCCGATCCGGACGGAACGTATGTATAGTCGTATGTTATGGGGCAAAGTGTTATGCAGCGGGGCTCGCCACCTGCGGTGTATATCATTTGTGTCTTGAGACTATAACCCGTCCCTTCGTGGCATCAAGCCAGTGATCCCTGTGTATATTTAAACCTGTTGCATACTAACTTGTGTCTTCGTTTCAGGGAAGGCATGGTAAGTATTGTGCAGGTAATTCAGACGGGCAAGTAAAATCCACCGAACGGTGGCACGTTCATTTCAGTAAATTCAATATGCTGCTTAACTGTAAATGAACTAAGGCAATATAGAAACCAACCAAATATGCATGCTTCACTAAACAACGTGTTGATTGGTATAGTCAGGCTAGCTCGCCTTCACCAGCATGTTTCGATATGCTGACCCTCGTTGAAACAGGTTCTCCGCACCAAGGCGAACCGAGCGAGGAGCCGAAGTCGTCTTCCCGATCCAGTCCAGCTGTTAGCGCATCTTCACCGCGCCTCAAAGCATTTTGAAGTCCGAAGCCTGCAACTCTTCATACACAAATGCAGCTTCGTGGCAAAGCGATCCTCCAGCCTGGAGGTCTTTATCATTTTGAGTTTATAAAAGGATGTAATGTACAGAACTGCTATCTCATTTTGAGTCAACCCTTTTGTAAGCCGTTCGGCATATTAGCTGACTCGTTCAAGAGTTTGTAATAGATGTTCATTATCAATAAAGAGAACTTTTCTATGTTTCAAATCTGTGTTTTAATTTATCTGCGTACTCTGAGTATGTGCTTGCTATGCAAATCATTAAAAAGCCTTGTGCGGGCGCAACTCCAGGCCCGCACGGCGGTCACGGCTCGGGGGACGCCTCGGGGCGTGACATAGTGGTATCAGAGCACAGATTCAAAGTTCCTTAGACTTCGTGCTAGAAAAGTTCCTTTAACGGTCGAAATTCCTGTGCGAACTCTTGAACTCGCTAGGCCAAAATGAGATACATTCATGCAATAAGTCCATAATACATTATGATCCTAATGTAATTTACCTTCTTTTGAAGGAATGGATCCAGCGCAATCTGCAGCGCAACCACCGATCGAAACACAAGAGAGCAGTTCAGGCAATTCGGGAAGCTCTCGAAGCCAAAGAGGCATGTCTCAAGTCGATCCGCTTGAGCGGTTAATGCAAATGTTAGAATCGCAACGACAACGAGACGATGCTCGCCAAGCTAAGCTCGAGAGTAATCTAGAGACCCGATTCTCAGTCCAACAAAAGCAGGTAGATGCCCTGCAACAAATTGTTCAGACTTTGGCTGCCAACCATTCCGTCGCAACAGCAGCGACTCCGGTGGAACAGCCCGTGCTTGAAGTGGAGACGCCTCAGATTCCAAGGCCGAGGGACGTGACTGCCTTCAACTTGGGACACTTCAAGAAAGTTTGCAACACCCCGTTCGACGGGACTGAGGACGCAGTGGTAGCTCTAGATTGGCTAGCAGAACTTGAAGATCACTTCACTCTGCTAGAGGTCCCCGAAGATAGGCGCGTCGCCTGCGCGTAACTGCAGCTCCGCCTCAACGCACACGATTGGTGGGACGTGCATCGACGATCTCTCCAACTTGATCACGGAGAGGAGGCGATCTCGTGGACGACCTTTCGTGCCGCGTTTGAAGAGGAGTATATACCCCCTCCAGTGCAACGTAAGATGGAAAATGACTTCGTGCAACTGAGGCAAGGCAGGATGACAGTTAAAGAGTATTCCGCCGAATTCAACCGACTCTCGAAGTTCGCTAGGGCCTATTTACCTGATGCAGCGAGTCGAGCTAGAAGGTTTGAAGGTGGACTACGCCCTGCCATCTATTCGCACGTAGTCAACAATCAGTACGGAACAATGCGTGAAGTCATGAATCACGCCCTATCTCTCGAACCACTCTATCCTCACATTTCCACCGGCGCTGTGCATACCTACAATCACAAACGCCAAGGCGACGATGGAGGAAACAATGCTGCAAAATGACATAAGACGGTGGTCGCCACAAAGGAAACCCGAGACCATTCTGTGATTTCTGTAAAAGACAAGGACACTCTACGGAGAGATGTTACAGCAGAAAAGGTCTATGCTTCAACTGTGGCGGGCCTGGTCACGTAGCTCGGGATTGTCCACTCCCCTCTAAGCTCCTGCCTCAACCCAATAACCCCTAACGGTTGGTTCTATTCTTAAGTTTCGGGACAAAACTTCCAATTGGTTGGGTAGGATGTAGCGCCCCGTTCTCCCGGTGCGGAGAGCGCGGCTAAGAAACACAAGACGGTATCGTTCGATCGGGATAGATTGAATTAAGAACTCGTCCTCGTTATGGATTTGTTTCTTCGGAATCGATTTCCATATTCAGTGGACTGCGCCCCAAGGATCGGCTTAGCGGCAGAGTCAGGAGGGACCTCTCCGCTGCTATCTTTTATTGCCTCGGTTTTCGATGTCGCTTGTTGCTTTCGTGCTTTGAGTTGGTTTTGGGATTTGCTTGTTTTTCTTGAACGGTTTCGATGGTTTTTATTGTTTTCGTTCATTGAACTGTACTTCAATTCCGAGATTGGAAAGAGAGGAAGAAGTATTAATCGAGCTGTTCGTGTGCAGGTGAACGAGCAGTAGGCGGCTTGCGAACGGAGTCGTGAAGCGCCTCTTTCCTTCTTCTTTCCAAAAATCTAAGTGAGTGGCTACCAACCCGATTAGCTAGCCCTGCTTCCAAGCTTCACACCTAAAAGCTTGAACTATTCCTTCGCCCCGATCAAACGATACCAAGTAATAATAAAAGAAACCAAGATAAAAGAGAATAACTTGGTTATTATGCTTGTCAACCAAACTTATGAACGGTTATCATCCTGTATGCTAGTTCGTCTATAACTGTTTTATGAATCGTGCTAAGTATGGAAATGTATGCTTGTTATGAAATAAACTGTCAGGATGACTATGCAAAACTGTATGCTATGGAACAAATTCTATGAGTATTCTCGATCACGGACGACTTGTGCACAAGGTATGTTATGAGTTCCGCGGACGGTCACCGGGGCGCCGGGACCGATCCGATCCGGACGGAACGTATGTATAGTCGTATGTTATGGGGCAAAGTGTTATGCAGCGGGGCTCGCCACCTGCGGTGTATATCATTTGTGTCTTGAGACTATAACCCGTCCCTTCGTGGCATCAAGCCAGTGATCCCTGTGTATATTTAAACCTGTTGCATACTAACTTGTGTCTTCGTTTCAGGGAAGGCATGGTAAGTATTGTGCAGGTAATTCAGACGGGCAGGTAAAATCCACCGAACGGTGGCACGTTCATTTCAGTAAATTCAATATGCTGCTTAACTGTAAATGAACTAAGGCAAGATAGAAACCAACCAAATATGCATGCTTCACTAAACAACGTGTTGATTGGTATAGTCAGGCTAGCTCGCCTTCACCAGCATGTTTCGATATGCTGACCCTCGTTGAAACAGGTTCTCCGTACCAAGGCGAACCGAGCGAGGAGCCGAAGTCGTCTTCCCGATCCAGTCCAGCTGTTAGCGCATCTTCACCGCGCCTCAAAGCATTTTGAAGTCCGAAGCCTGCAACTCTTCATACACAAATGCAGCTTCGTGGCAAAGCGATCCTCCAGCCTGGAGGTCTTTATCATTTTGAGTTTATAAAAGGATGTAATGTACAGGACTGCTATCTCATTTTGAGTCAACCCTTTTGTAAGCCGTTCGGCATATTAGCTGACTCGTTCAAGAGTTTGTAATAGATGTTCATTATCAATAAAGAGAACTTTTCTATGTTTCAAATCTGTGTTTCAATTTATCTGCGTACTCTGAGTATGTGCTTGCTATGCAAATCATTAAAAAGCCTTGTGCGGGCGCAACTCCAGGCCCGCACGGCGGTCACGGCTCGGGGGACGCCTCGGGGCGTGACATAGTGGTATCAGAGCACAGATTCAAAGTTCCTTAGACTTCGTGCTAGAAAAGTTCCTTTAACGGTCGAAATTCCTGTGCGAACTCTTGAACTCGCTAGGCCAAAATGAGATACATTCATGCAATAAGTCCATAATACATTATGATCCTAATGTAATTTACCTTCTTTTGAAGGAATGGATCCAGCGCAATCTGCAGTGCAACCACCGATCGAAACACAAGAGAGCAGTTCAGGCAATTCGGGAAGCTCTCGAAGCCAAAGAGGCATGTCTCAAGTCGATCCGCTTGAGCGGTTAATGCAAATGTTAGAATCGCAACGACAACGAGACGATGCTCGCCAAGCTAAGCTCGAGAGTAATCTAGAGACCCGATTCTCAGTCCAACAAAAGCAGGTAGATGCCCTGCAACAAATTGTTCAGACTTTGGCTGCCAACCATTCCGCCGCAACAGCAGCGACTCCGGTGGAACAGCCCGTGCTTGAAGTGGAGACGCCTCAGATTCCAAGGCCGAGGGACGTGACTGCCTTCAACTTGGGACACTTCAAGAAAAGGAGCATAATAGGTAGGGGCAAAGTTCTCATCATTGCCTAAATCAACGAATCCAGTCAGAAAAGGAGCAAAGTACACAATGCACAACAAGATTTAAACTAAATATTTGTGACAGGTAAAAAAGACTGACTAAGTATCATGATCAGAATATGCATAATTAAGTAGTGAAATTAACTGAAAATTAATGCTATAAATCAGGACTATAAGTAAAATATGATTAATTGCTATAAACCAGGAATATGAGTAAATCAGGAATATAGTGAGACAAGAAAATGTAACTGTAACAAGACAACAAGAACTGCAATACGACAAGAAACTATGTGCGTGAACTTGTGTATTTAGAATACATAGTTGGCATGTAGGGGCTTATAAGGCTAATCCGGCCGTCATAGACGGCTATCAGACAGGAATAATCGAGATCCGGCTGATGGACAGTCGTGTACCAACAGCTATCAGTCACGGCAGGGGGAAGGATAAACTACATGCCTTCTAGTATTCTCCCACCCGACACGAAAAGCAAGACATGAACTCCAGTATTCAAGACATGAAATCCAGTATTCTAACACTATGTGTAACCATCCAATAGTACTAGTAGAGCAAGGAATTAATTATCACAATATAAAGATTAAACTTGAAGTGCAGGTACTTGCCTGATGTTTGGATCCAAATATAGTTTTGTATCTCGGGGAAATTTCCAGAAATGTGTCCAGATACTGAAATAAACATTACCATCATGCTCAGAAGATATCAAATAGCTAGAAACCCCTGTCCTTGAGTCCAATTTGGAGACAAGGACAAAAACGGTAATTTTGGGCCAAAACGGGATCCGCCGGTGGGCCCGCTTTGCACCAAAAAACGTGTCAGGGTCAAAGGTCTCCAAATTCACCAAACTTAGTGTCAACAGGTCAGGAACGATGATACGAACCTATCAGAACTTCCAGAATTGGATTCCGATGTGTCGATCACAATATCGCCCGTCGAACGGGGCTTGTGGGGCCCACGACACGCGATTTCGTCAACGTTCTCAGAATCGAACCAAACTTGACCCACAGGACCAGCGTATCTCTACGAGTCCGATGGCACAAGTTTCGTCTCGATCCGATGTGTGTACAGGAAGTTAGGGTGAATTGCAGAAAAGGCGGATACGGGGCGATGTCCGCGGATACGCGTTGATCCCGGTGTGCACGCACACCCGAATCGACTTCCGTAAAATTCCGCACGTCCGTATCAACGCTGCGCACGTATCTGTGAAGACCGCGCGCGACCAAGTCGTCCCGTTTGGCGGGGCGTACCCAGTTCCGGGGTGAATCGGGTCGATATTTTCCTATTTTTGGATCGCGGTGTGCGATCACCACAGGACGCGATGCCCCGAGCGGTTTGTCCGGGCACCGAGAGGGTCATACAGGCTTCGTAACACAATTTACGGAATTAAAAATGGGGCAGCGAGGAGAAAATTACACGTACTTGAACAGGGTCCGAAAAACCAGGTTTTCTCGTGTCCGTGTCGTGTCCGACACGCTGACACGAAATTAGGGAAAATTAGGGTTAGGGTTTGGGGATTCCGGCGGATCTCAGGCGGAGGGGCGGGCGGCCGGAGGCGCTGGGGGCTCGGGGGTGCAGGCGGTGTCGCCGGGGACGGCTCAGGCGGCTGAGCGGCGGAGCGGGGTAGGCTGGAGCCGGAGGCGGCGGCTCGGAGCTGCTGTGGTTCGAGGCTGCTGCTGGACGCCGGTGGAGGAAAGAGGAGGAGAGGGCCTGAGGCGACTGGGGAGGGAGACGGCCGGGGGTGGTGCCGCTGCCTCTGGCTGCTGCTGCTGCCGAGTGGGGAGGAGGAAGGAGGAGGACGGGGGAGAGGGGGCTGGGCTGGGCCGACGGAGGCGGCGGCGCTGCTAGGGCGGAGGAGCGAGGTGGTGGCAGGGAGATTGAGGGTAGCCGGAGAAGAGAACGGGGGTTTTATAGGCGGGACGAGGGGCTGAGGTGGGCCGAGAGAGGCGGAGGGGGTGGCGGAGAAGGCGGGTGGTCGTGGGGCGGCCGAGGCGGAGGGTGGCGGAGCTGCCGGCGGAAAATGCGGGCACGGGGAGACTGGGGAAGACGGGTGGCCGGGTCGGGTGCGGGTTTGGCGGATCCGACCCGACCCGCTAGGGCGGGGACTGGGCCGGGTTGGGGCTGGGCCGGGTCCAGTGGGCTTGGGCCGGGCCGGTCTAAGGTTTTATATTTAATTAAGTAAATAATTAAATAAATCATTAATAAATAATAAATAAATAAATAATTTTAGGTGATTAAAAATAGGTCCGGGGCCCAATAAATTTCATAAAAATTATCCTAAGTCCAATTTTTCATTTTACACCCAAAAATATTATTTCCATAATATTTTAATATTATTTATTAACAAATAAAAAATCATTTAATAATTAAAGTCCTGATTTTAATTACAGAAAATTCTCAGAAAATTCCAGAAATTTGTGAAAAATCCAAGTTTAATAATTTTTGAAAATTCAGGGGGTTTACAAGACCCGACCCACTTAGACCCGGACCCGCCCGAAACCAAAAACCCCTCTCCTTCCTCCCCGACTGCTCAGCTCCTGACCCGCCGCCGTCACCGGCCGTCCGCCGCCCGTAACTGCCTGAGACTCTCCCCCTTCCTCTCCCCTTGAACCGCCGACCGACGATCTCCCTCTTCCCCTATATAAAACCATGTCCGACCGCCGTCCCCCGCCGCTTCTCCCCTCCGCCGGTCGTCTTCTCCGGCGACCCGAAGCCCTAGCCGCCGCTCGCCTCCAGCCTCCCACCTCCCTAGGCCCAGACCCCTCTCTCCGCCACCTCCCTCCCTGGAATCCTCTCCTCCGGCTCCGCCTCCCGCCTCCGGCCCTCAACGCCGCCACCAGCGCCCCTCGCCGTCTCCTCCGCCCTGCTGCCCCAAGCCAGCACCGCCACCACCCATTCCCTTCTCCCCCTCCTTCCTCCCAGCCCGTCAACGACCACCTCCTCCTTCTTCCCCGTACCGCTCCGTCCACCGACCGACCCGCCTCAGCCGCCCGAGCCCGAGACCCTCGCCGCTGCCCAGAACCTGCAGTCGACTCCGGCGACCCAGCTCCGGCCGACCCGAGCACCTCTCCGCTTTTGGACCTCGTCGCCCGGCCGCCCTGGATCTCCCCGAGACCTCCGCCATCCTGAATCCCCATTCCCAGCGACACAGAACCTGTGCCCTAGCTCAGACACGATTCGGACACGTGTCGGACACGTGTCGGACACGAAGAATTTGATTGCCCGGAGCCCTGTTCAGGTACTCGTATCTCACTCCTCGCTACCCCGATTTCTTTTTTGTCAGTTGCATCGCATAGCCTGCATGACCCCCTCGGTGGCCGTGCAAACCGCTCGGTGCATCGCGTCCTGTGGTGATCGTGAACCGCGATCCAAAAACAGGAAAACCAACGCCCTGTTTCACCCCGGAACTGAGTTCGTCCCGCCAAACGGGACGACTTGGTCGTGTGAGGTCTTCACCGTTACGTGAGCGTCATTGATACGAACGTGTGGGATTTTGCAGAAGTTGATTCGGATGTGCGTGCACACCGAAATCAATGCATATCCGCGGACACCGTCCCGTATCCGTCCTTTCTGAATCTCGTTGTAACTTAGTGTACACACGTCGGATCGAGACAAAACTTGAGCCATCGGACTCGTAGCAATACGCTGGTCCTGTTGTAACCTCCGATTTCCAATTTCCAAAATAATTAGATTTTAATTCATTTTAATATATTGAGTTTTATAAAATATTTCTCCTTGAAATTTTTTGTTGATTTTGAACGATGTTTGATTTTAGAAGGTAATTTAAAAATCTTGTATAAAAATTATTTTTCATAAATGTCGCTTTCTTATAAAATAAGTACATAAATAATAATATATATATTTCTAGTTTCAAATATTTATTGGCTTGAATCATAAAATTATTGTTTTAACTAAATAGTTATTTAAAAGACTAGTTCATAAAGTAAAATAAATTTTTGGGATAGTAAATAAAATAAATGTCATACTTTCTAAGATTTTGTAAAATGTATTAATTAGTAGCAAATTGGAAATTTGCTAGCTTTCCTAAAAATATTTCTGAAAATATAATCTTTATTTTTATTTTTTCAAATTTCCATTTCCTATTAACTAGCCCACACCCTCATTTTTCCCACATGAGAAACTTTTTTTTTATATTTAATTCTGGGCCATTCATTTTGGGCCAACCCGCAACCCTTTATCCCACACCCTTCTCCCTATTTAAGTTCTCATTCTCACATTTCCCAAGAAACCCTAATCTCCAAATTTCTAGATAGCCTCCACAAATTCCCACAAGCCAAATCCATCACCATTTTGTGTGCTCGTGTCCGTGTGTCCAGCATCCGTGTCAGCCGTGATGGCCTCGGGTCCGACCCCGGGTGTCCCACCGTATCCATTCATTTTCTGTGTCCAGTTATTACAGTTTGCAACCAGCTTTTCCGTGTCCGACACACCAGGACACATCCACCCCCACCACAGCAGACACCCATTACCACATACATCATTCCTCGTCGTGTCCGACACAGGGGCATGATCACAGAACATCTACAGAGCGACCATCTGTTGTGTCCGACACTTCCCCACCAACCCCAAATCAATCGACACAGGAAATAACCTAACCCTAACCTAACCCCGGCGATCGCCGTGGCCGCCCAGATCCGCCGAGATCTCCACCGCTGTAGCCGAGCCTCGCCGTGGCCGCTGGGACGAAGCCGCCTCCTCAGACAGAACACCGTCGCCCGAGACGCACACCCGCCGTCGTCGAGATCCCGCCGCCGCGTCGTCGAACTTAGCCCGCCGCTGGCCTCGAACAGACGCCGACCGCCTCGGATCTCCTCGGGACGAAGCCGCCGACCGCCTCCTCGATCTGGCCGCCGCTGGAATCGAACGCCGCCGCCGCTGGTTCGTCGTCGATCTCCGCCGACGTCTCCTCGAAGCCGCTGCCGCCTCGAGCTCCACGCCGCTGCCCTCGAGCACCACGCCGCTGCCGCCTCGAGCTCCACGCCGCCGCCGCCCTGCCCGGCGAGCTCTTCCTCCGTCGACGCCGGAAGCCTGAGACCCCCGAATGTGAGCCCTCTGTTCTCTTCCCCCTTTTCTTCTGTGAATAATGTAATTAGTATATATTAATCATTAGTATATATTAATCATTAGTATATATTAATCAGTAGTTAATATATAATTAGTAGTTAATTATATAATTAGTAGTTAATTAATTAATTCGATTAGTTTAGATAAATTATTTAATCAGTAAATTAGTTATAATTAGTTAATTAATTAATCATTTAATTAATTTATATTAGTTTAGTTTAGTAAATTATTAATAATCAGTAATTAACTATTAATCAGTAGTTATTCATTAATGTAATTAGTTTAGTAAATTTATATATTTAGTTTGGTAATATATAATTAGTTTAATAAGATTAAATAGTTAGTTTTTATTTAGTTTAGTAAAATATAAGGATTTTGGTTGTGTAAACAAAAAATAATAATTTTGGGTTATATTATATTTAAGAATTAATTTCAATAATAAAACTTAGTTCAAAAATTGTTATTTGGGGCTGGTGACCAATTTTACTATAGATATATAAATATATTGGCTATTACGTAAATTCTAAAATTTTATATAGTATAATTCTTATTTTTGGTATAAAAAAATATATAAATATATATATATATTTGGCAAGAGTATATGTTTAATAAAAATGTGTATTTTTAGTATATGTATCAACATATATATAGGTAGGTAATTTGGTATAAAAGTATATGGGTAAAATACATATTAATTTAATACATATTTTGGTAAATATATATATGTATGTAGATTATATTTTCGAATTAGTATATGTAATTGATTTGGTATCTATGTATATTTTTATTATATGTATATAATTATATTGGTATATATATAACTACGTATTCTAGTATAAGTAAATTGGTATATGTATATTTATGTAGTTGTAAACCTACTTAACATATTTTATAGATATAAAATTAATATATATGGTAAATATATTGTTCAACCTATATATATATTATGCATGAATTAAATGGTATATATATATTGTATATGTATTTATTTTGGTGCAAGTAATATTGTAGGTGTTAATGTTAGTTAAATAGGTATAATGTGTCTGTCTAACTAGATGACCCTAGTTGACTGAGTTCCATGCCAGGCTTAGCCCTGAGTTAGGTATTTGATTGTGTGTGTAGTATAGCATCTGATGCAAATGTGGTTTTGCTTGTGATATGTTTATAGGACTGTTGGGTTACCCAGGGGACACTCTGGAACAGGACCTCGGTATTCACCAGCTAAGGACCAAAGGCAAGTACATTCTCTGATTAGTTTCTAATTTATGATATCTCCTATGTTCACTGTATCTAGTGTAAATATCCATGATCTTGACACGATGGTTACACGGATTGGTATACACGGATCTCGTCATGAGATGTTATTCCTTATTCATGGTGTAGCTTGTACAAGACTTGTTTTCCTTGTTATCTTGTGCATGTACAGACACTGATTCCCGGGGAGATTTGCTACCTTCTTAGGGAATCCCGTGCCATAGCGTACCATGATTGGATCTACTATACCAGTCGGGGGTTTGGGGAGTACTTTAGTGTAGATATGTGATCATACCCAACTTTATATGCACCATAGCTCACCCCACATCTCACGTCGGGTGCGGCCTGACCATTTATATGCTCCATAGCTGTTACGTGTGATTAGCCTGACCTCTACATGCATCATAGCTAACCAACGGTTAGCCTGACTTTATATGAACCATAGCTAATCACATGTAACCAGCCTGATCAAGTTCCCAAGCCGATCACATGTTAAAGCTAGTACTCACACACTTAGTCATAGTATCTCTTGCTCTTTGACATATGTTTCTTTTCCTGCATTTACTTACAGTATTTTCAGTATTTCTCTCATTGTACATTTCTCGTACCTATACATGCATCTGGTATGTTTCCATCTAGAACTGCTACATAGTTCATGTCATTTATATAGAACTGCTATTTAGAGATGTACTTTGCTCCTTCCTGACTGGAAAATATTTTTCCAGACTGTGACCTTAGTGGACTTGTTCTGACACTTGGGGATTGGAAGTTAATGATTGCAGGTATGATTATTGTGTCATTAGACTTGTGTTGTATTCTTTTATTTCTTTATTTCCTATCGTGCTGTAGTCGTGATTGAGTATTTCTAGATTTATATTATGATATCCACGTCTCCTTATGGAGTTGGATACTAGCGTGAGATTGTTTAGATAGTACTTGACCTGGACAGCGTTCTACCGCCGATGCTGCGGCGTAGGCTGGACGTACCCACGCTCTCGTACCCCTAAACCGGGTGCGGGTCGTGACACCTGTGAGCCAAGTTTGGTTCGATTCTAAGAACGTTGACAAAATCGCGTGTCATGGGCCCCACAGGCTCCACTTGACGGACGATTTTGTGATCGGCTCATCGGAATCCAATTCTGGAAGTTCCGTTGGGTTCATATCATCGTTCCTGACCTGTTGACACTAAGTTGGACAGATTTGGAGACCTTTGACCCTGACACATTTTTCGGTTCAAAGCGGCCCACATGTGGACCCCGCCTTGACCCGAAAATGTTATTTTTGCCCCTGTGTCCAAATTGGACTCAAGGACAGGCGTTTCTGACTGATTGATATTTTTTGGATCTGATGGTGATGTTTGTTTCAGCAACCGGAGTACTGTCTGCAATCCCCGCTGAAGCCAAAGCTACACTTGGAGCCGAAAATCCAGGCAAGTGTACCTTGCCAAATCCTGCAGTTCTTGCTACATATTTCTTGACTTATTTATACATTATTGTTGTACATGCTCAGCCCTAGGGCCGTTTGACTTACTTAACTTCCGATTAATAGTCGGGTGCCAACACCGTACGCGGGGTTGTGTAACGTCACCTAGAGATGGATATCGTGACATTTACATTCTCGTACTTGCCATATCAAGTATATTATACCCTGGACACCTGACACGAATCATGAGACAGAATCTTCCTGAAATATTCAAGGTGATTCTGTGTAGGTTGCAGGATTTATGACATAGACAGGATATTCTTAGACATTATATTCATAGACATAGTATGACTTACTGCATTAGTATGATCTTACGTGATGTGGACATGAGACATCGTGGACATGATACGTATGGTTACATTGGGTGGGGAGAGACACACAGGCTACAGGCTGATTATATATATATATACAATCCATAGTAAACATATAGTAAAACTCATAGTATAACTGCTACCGGCTCCCCGACACAGAGCTTGTAGTGGTATCAGCCTAAGTTCTAGTGTTGCTCTCAACTTGCATTTCACATAGATGGTTGTATAGTTTACCCTATTGTTTTATTTCTTGCTGCACTGCATTTATTTTGGCATGAGCTTTCTTGTACCTTGCTATGTCCCCTGAGGACCTGGATCCGGATTATGTCCCCAGGATTAGCAGACGAGGTTTATCCAGAGGTATACGGAACATGTGCACTTCTCGGAACAGTACCAGTACTTGAGGATGAGGTGATCGTTGAGGACTTCTCCTGAACATCTGCTTCTTCCATGATCAATTATATTGGCAAATAAACTCATTATTTCCTGTTTAAGAGAACAATTGTAACAGACTTTATATCGGGTTGTTTCCCGAATTACTTTGCTGAGACTGGATGTTTGATTTACTTTCCTTATTGCTGTTGATCTTATTATCTTTTGTGTGGATGAGATTAGTTCTGATTTGTTGTTGCAGACCTTATATTACAGCTTAAGTATGCTCCGATGGATCCATTAAATTGGGTTTGTCCATCGGTGCGTGCTGCTGGTCATTGCTACGTGTCTAGTCCCTTAGTATTTTGGGACTGGGGCGTGACAATGTGAACCTAGGTTCTATTAAAAGAATGATGACTTTAGATCTTATTCCCAAGACTCCAATAGATGACAAACACAAATGTGAGATTTGTGTTCAAGCCAAACATACTAAATTATCTTTCAAATCTGTAGAAAGAAATTCTGACCTTCTAGAACTTATCCATAGTGATGTATGTGACTCAAATAGGATTTTGACCAGAGGCGGTAGAAAATACTTTGTTACGTTTATAGATGATTATTCAAAGTATTGCTATATCTACCTTCTCAAAACCAAAGATGAAGTCCTAGATAAATTTAAGGTCTACAAATCTGAAGCTGAGAATCAATTAGAAAGAAAGATTAAGATCCTTAGATCTGATCATGGGAGAGAATATACCTCAAACGAAATGATTAACTTCTGTGAAGAACATGGAATAATTCATGAGGTAACTGCTCTATATTCACCTCAGTCTAACGGAGTTGCTGAACGTAAGAACCGCACTCTGTTAGATATGGTGAATGCCATGCTTCTCAGCTCTAGTGCTCGTGATAACTTGTGGGGAGATGCCCTTTTAACTGCATGTTACATTCTTAATAGGATTTCTAGTAAGATAAAAGATAAGACTTCCCATGAGCTGTCACGCCCCGATCTCCCGCAGGCAATCGGCCGTTCCCGCTAGGCGGGAATCACCCTCGCCAGCGCTCCCGCGGAACGATCGCTTGACCCATCCGGGCGTGATGTCGCACGAGCGTGAACCACGCCAGTGCAAGGCCGTGATTCATTGGCTGGCGGTAAGAGTTCTAGGCCACAGAGTCGCACAGATTGTCCGAGTGCAGCGGAGTCATGAACGCATAGCGATTCGGTAACAAGTTCTCTGAGTTGACAATATATCTAGTTGAAGCATTGAAACACAAGTTGAAGTAAAGCAAGCTCTTTTATTGATGAACATGTGTTACAGGCGGCGTATAGCGGAGATTACAAGTCGCTCAAGCCTCTCTCTCTGAAACATAAAGCGTGCCAAGTGGCTACAATTGTGGAATGATTGTAGAGGCGATGTTCAGGCGAGTTCGGGCTATGTTCCAACATTATGTCTTGTATATGTGCTTCTGTTCCGGACGCACCGTTGGAAGGCTTCAGAGGGAACTCCTGGCCTTGGCACGCACGTTGGAGGCATCCGTACCGAACGAGGTTCTCCCGCACCCTGCACACAAACTGGTGGATTATCAGAACATTGAATGCACTGGTGGGGAAGCTACTCGCCCGCTCGACAAATCCAAACACGTAATACAGGTTCCGTGCACAACTATTAAGTTGTCTTTCTAGTTGCCTTAGGACCAGTTTCATGCAAATATTGAATAGCCTAACATGTCAGACAGTGCGCCGTGCGATGTTTGAGGAAACACGGCGATACTTACCACTTACCATTTCTCCTTCCCTGTCCAAGGCAAATATTGTTAATTCATGCACGGGCAAGTATAAACATTCAGGAGCATAGCATATGCAAACATGAGGGTCGTTATTTTCAGATCGTTCAGGTGTTCAGTTCATTGATGCTATGCAATGACTCGCACGCGGATAGCCGCTAAGCGAGGATGACTTATCTATATGAACATAAGTCGTTGGCGTAGCCATTATGGATGGTTCACAGTCTCAAGACACAGAATGATATACAACGCAGGTGGCGAGCCCCGCTGCATAACACCTTGCCCTATAACATATGACTGCTCATACGTCCCGTCCGGATCGGATCGGTCCCAGTGCCCCAGTGACCGTCCGCGGAACTCAATATAACATACCTTGTGCACAAGTTGTCCGCGACAATGCAGGTCAGGGTCTATCCTTTATCCATAGCTTGACATGATAATCATGAAACTTAAACTTATTCTGAACGAGCATATTGCTCCACGAGCTGGGATTCCATCAGTACATACACGATCCTCGTTCAGATGCATACATAGCATGATTATCATTCAAGTGTGATTCACGTTCAGTATTCATTCTTGCTTAATGCATTCCCCTGGTTCGGGGATATGCCTTGGTGACCTAATGGTCCCGGATACTTGCAGGTTCATTTGCACAGAAGGACTATTTGATAGTCTCCTGGCTAACAAGAATGCATGCACAATACAATCACGTTAAACATTCGTAAGCAGGCAAGCACGCGTTCTAAGGGACATAAACAGATACGTTTGCTCGGACCCGAAGGTAAGCCGAGAGACGAAACCGTTAGGGGACTTAGCATGCGAGGGTCTGAATACAAGCAGTATTTCAATTTCCATGTTCTAGCATAAGCAATACAAGTTGGGATTATTCCCTTAGCTAGGTGCGTTGGATTTATTAGCATGCAGGGGTGATTCACCTAGCGACTAGCATGAATATTTCAGATTTTATGTGTGCTGGCTAAGCAAAGACAAGTTCACCGTAGCCACCCACCTTAGCGATGATTCGCCTCGGTAGAGCGATACGTCAAGCGAGCCTCTGAAAGCCTAAGCCGGATTCCTGTAGGGACAAGTCTGGATATCCTTTACTTCTTGTTTGAGGCAAAGCCGGTTGGGACAGTTACACTTTTGCCGTTTGAGACGGCAGTCCGCTTGAGCGGAACGGGGTGTTACATCCTACCCAACTCAGAAAAAGTCTCGTCCTCGAGACTTACTGAGGACAAGCAGTAATCTAGGGTTGAGGCAATCCTAGATAAGTCGTTACACTTGTTCATTTGGATATTCACTTGCACAAGCATCGAAATCAGCATATCGCTTAGACTGGATCGTGCGCACTTTCGAAGGGCCCCTCTAGCGTGAACACGTCAACCAGCTTAGTGATAGCGAAGTCTCAGCACTCGAGTTTCACCTTTTCCTAAGTCTTGGATGGTGCAC
Organism: Iris macrosiphon; assembly: GCA_036927795.1. Lineage (NCBI taxonomy): Eukaryota > Viridiplantae > Streptophyta > Magnoliopsida > Asparagales > Iridaceae > Iris > Iris macrosiphon. The sequence continues at coordinate 6,703,856 of JAYESA010000019.1, read as the reverse complement.
TAGTTCAAGGCATCCCTCGAATAGATGCATTCAACCAAACTTAGAGTTAGTAAAAATCGGACAAGCTACTAGCGATACTCTCAAGGGTTCGCACAGGTTGGCACAAAGGCCACTGGCAGCATACAACCAGACAAGCAATCATATCATTCAAAACACATTTTGAAAGTATTTAGACTTATTGTTGGAACATGCCATCGAGGCATTGAGAGAGAGCGTGCACATAACCCACGAACGAGCTTTTAAAACAGAGATATCGAATCGAAGTCCAAAGGCGTAGAAGCCAGGCTCTGATACCAACATGTCACGCCCCGATCTCCCGCAGGCAATCGGCCGTTCCCGCCAGGCGGGAATCACCCTCGCCAGCGCTCCCGCGGAACGATCGCTTGACCCATCCGGGCGTGATGTCGCACGAGCGTGAACCACGCCCGTGCAAGGCCGTGATTCATTGGCTGGCGGTAAGAGTTCTAGGTCACAGAGTCGCACAGATTGTCCGAGTGCAGTGGAGTCATAAACACATAGCGATTCGGTAACAAGTTCTCTAAGTTGACAATATATATAGCGGAAGCATTGAAACACAAGTTGAAGTAAAGCAAGCTCTTTTATTGATGAACATGTGTTACAGGCGGCGTATAGCCGAGATTACAAGTCACTCAAGCCTCTCTCTCTGAAACATAAAGCGTGCCAAATGGCTACAATTGTGGAATAATTGTAGAGGCGATGTTCAGGCGAGTTCGGGCTATGTTCCAACATTATGTCTTGTATATGTGCTTATGTTCCGGACGCACCGTTGCAAGGCTTCAGAGGAAACTCCTGGCCTTGGCACGCACGTTGGAGGCATCCGCACCGAACGAGGTTCTCCCGCACCCTGCACACAAACTGGTGGATTATCAGTACATTGAATGCACTGGTGGGGAAGCTACTCGCCCGCTCGACAAATCCAAACACGTAATACAGGTTCCGTGCATAACTATTAAGTTGTCTTTCTAGTTGCCTTAGGACCAGTTTCATGCAAATATTGAATAGCCTAACGTGTCGGGCAGTGCGCCGTGCGATGTTTGAGGAAACACGGCGATACTTACCACTTACCATTTCTCCTTCCCTGTCCAAGGCAAATATTGTTAATTCATGCACGGGCAAGTATAAACATTCAGGAGCATAGCATATGCAAACATGAGGGTCGTTATTTTCAGATCGTTCAGGTGTTCAGTTCATTGATGCTATGCAATGACTCGCACGCGGATAGCCGCTAAGCGAGGATGACTTATCTATATGAACATAAGTCGCTGGCGTAGCCATTATGGACGGTTCACAGTCTCAAGACACAGAATGATATGCAATGCAGGTGGCGAGCCCCGCTGTATAACACCTTGCCCCATAACATACGACTGCTCATACGTCCCGTCCGGATCGGATCGGTCCCAGTGCCCCAGTGACCGTCCGCGGAACTCAACATAACATACCTTGTGCACAAGTTGTCCGCGACAATGCAGGTCAGGGTCTATCCTTTATCCATAGCTTGACATGATAATCATGAAACTTAAACTTATTCTGAACGAGTATATTGCTCCACGAGCTGGGATTCCATCAGTACATACACGATCCTCGTTCAGATGCATACATAGCATGATTATCATTCAAGTGTGATTCACGTTCAGTATTCATTCTTGCTTAATGCATTCCCCTGGTTCGGGGATATGCCTTGGTGACCTAATGGTCCCGGATACTTGCAGGTTCATTTGCACAGAAGGACTATTTGATAGTCTCCTGGCTAACAAGAATGCATGCACAATACAATCACGTTAAACATTCGTAAGCAGGCAAGCACGCGTTCTAAGGGACATAAGCAGACACGTTTGCTCGGACCCGAAGGTAAGCCGGGAGACGAAACCGTTAGGGGACTTAGCATGCGAGGGTCTGAATACAAGCAGTATTTCAATTTCCATGTTCTAGCATAAGCAATACAAGTTGGGATTATTCCCTTATCTAGGTGCGTTGGATTTATTAGCATGCAGGGGTGATTCACCTAGCGACTAGCATGAATATTCCAGATTTTATGTGTGCTGGCTAAGCAAAGACAAGTTCACCGTAGCCACCAACCTTAGCAATGATTCGCCTCGGTAGAGCGATACGTCAAGCGAGCCTCTGAAAGCCTAAGCCGGATTCCTGTAGGGACAAGTCTGGATATCCTTTGCTTCTTGTTTGAGGCAAAGCCGGTCGGGACAGTTGTACTTTTGCCGTTTGAGACGGCAGTCCGCTTGAGCGGAACGGGGTGTTACATGAGCTTTGGAAAGGTAGAGCTCCTAGGATTAATTACCTTAGAGTTTGGGGATGCCTTGCTAAAGTCTAAATTCCCGAACCTAAAAAGAGAAAGATTGGTCTCAAGACTGTAGACGCTGTTTTCATAGGATATGCCTTAGACAGCTATGCCAATAGATTTCTAGTGACTCACTCAGAAGTAAATGAAATCTCTAACAATACCATTATAGAAGCAAGAGATGCAATTTACTTTGAAAACATATTTCCTTTTAAGGATAGAAGTTCAATCTCTTCCTTCATACCCTCTACTAGTTCTCATGTCCAAATATCGAGCTCACAATCTGAACAAGACTTAGAACCTAGACGGAGTAAAAGGAATAGGATTGAAAAAAATTTAGGAGAAGGATTCTTCACCTTTTTGATAGAGGGTGATCCCTCAACTTATGAAGAAGCAATGTCGTCTCCTGATGCTCCCTTCTGAAAAGAAGCCATTAACAGTGAATACAACTCCATCATGGAGAATAATACATGGTTTCTAACAGATCTACCTTTAGGTAATAAACCAATAGGTTGTAAGTGGATTTTCAAAAAGAAACTCAGAGCCGATGGTACTATAGAGAAATACAAAGCTAGATTAGTTGCTAAGGGTTTTACCCAGAAGAAAGAGTTAGATTATTTTGATACCTACTCTCCTGTAACTAGGATCACATCCATTAGAACTCTCTTAGCCTTAGCATCCATTCATGATATGTTAATCCATCAAATGGATGTAAAGACTGCATTTTTGAATGGAGATATAGAGGAAGAACTTTATATGGACCAACCTGAAGGTTTCATTGCTAAAGGTCAAGAAAAGAAAGTTTGCAGACTAGTAAAATCCCTCTATGGCTTGAAACAAGCTCCCAAACAATGGCACAATAAATTTGACAAAGTAATTTGTGAATATGGTTTCTTGTCAAATGAGTATGACAAATGTATATACTCTAAAGGTACATGTAAAAGTTGTGTCATTTTATGCTTGTATGTAGATGACATCCTTATCCTAGATTCATTACTGGAATTGATAAATATTACAAAGAATTATTTATCTAGCCAGTTTGATATAAAAGACCTAGGAGAAGCCAACTTAATTTTAGGAATGCAAATGACCAAAGGCAAAGAGGGTTATACTCTATCTTTAGCACATTCGATTGAAAAAATGCTAAAAAAGTTTGAGTTATTTGATAAAAAACATGTCCTTACTCCTTATAACAGCAGTATTGTACTAAAAAAGAATGAAGGATCACCTTTGGAACAACATAAATATTCACAGATGATAGGATCCCTTATGTATATAACAAACAGGACAAGACCTGATATTGCATTTGCTATTGGGAGACTAAGTAGATATACCAGTAACCCAAATCAGTCACATTGGACTGCCTTGGATAGGGTATTTAGATATCTCAAGGGCACCCTAGATTACAAACTTTATTTTACTAGGCACCCTGCTATCATAGAAGGTTATTCAGATGCAAACTGGGTAACTGACTCACATGATATAAAATCTACTACTGGATATGTATTTACTCTAGGAGGAACTGCAATCTCTTGGGGCTCTTGTAAGCAAACTATCATAGCTAGGAGTACAATGGAGTCCGAAATGATAGCTTTAGATACAACTTGCACAGAAGCTGAATGGCTTAAAAATCTTATTATGCATATACCTGTTTCGCTTAGTCCTGTTCCTGCAATTTCTATAAACTGTGATAATAAATCTGTTATTGAACTACTAAAGCATGATTCTGTGAATGCTAAGATGAACAGGCACCTGCAGCTGCGTTTCAAGTCAATAAAAAGCCTACTAGGCAAATATGTGATTCTTGACTATATAAAGTCAGAAAAGAACCTTGCAGATCACTTGACGAAGGGTCTGTCTAGGACTTTGATCCTAGAATCAACGAGGGGGATGGGATTAAGCCCATAAGTTAGTCACCAGCAGTGGCAACCCAACCGAGTCTGACTGGAGATCCCAAGAAGCCGGTTCAATGGGTAGAAACAAGCTGAACTTAGGTGACTTTATGGAACACTGACTCGAGATTAAAAGTCTCATTAAAATAAAGCCCAAGCGGCTGTACATGTGTACAATGACTCCACATCCCTATGGTGACAGTGTTCCTGTGTGATATGGTTAGGATGAGGTTAAACTCTTAATAGGTCCAAGTTGTAATGCTGGGTTGATTCATATCACCAACCATTAAGGACTTACCTATATGAGAGGTCGTGAAGGCCGCGACTATGGGACAGGACGATCCCAGACAACTCTCATGAATGTGGAAAAGTGCGTATGGCCATTTAAAAGCGCCACCCGATAGACCAAGAACCTCTAGCGTACTATGTGTGCTATTTTTCTAAATCTGGTTCAAGAAGTCTGATTCAAGGCATAGTCCATCAAGCACTTCTTCAGATTAAGGCAATAGTCACTACGTGAGATTCAAGGTTGTCAATTTCGGTCCGGTTCGATTCGATTTTCGGTTAAAAACCGAGAATTGCTCACCCCTAGCCGCCGCCGCCCGGCCCGGCTCGGCTCGGTTCGGTTCGGCGCGCGTAACGGGTGCGGGTACGCGCCCACATCTGCGGGCGCCAAATGCCGATTCGATTTGCTCTTCGGGTTCGGGCTGAGACCCTAAAATTCTTTTTGCTCCTCTTCAATTTTTTTCGTTTAATATTCTGAACGTTAGAAATAAATTTGTCCGTTACTATTTAATTTTGAACCGTTAATACATTACGTGTCCAGATTCATTCTTCATGTGTCTGTGTAACGGCTGAATTAATAGCAAATTAATTCAGACCGTTACATATTGGATGGATTCTTATATATGGATGGTTTTTCTTTGAAACGAAATCAGAAATATTTTTTCCAAAAACTTGCTGCCAACATATTATTCAGTCCATTCTTCGTCGTTTCACTCGTCTCCAAGCTCTGGGCAGAGCTAAGTCCTGGTCATTCTCTCTGAGTCGTGTGCGGCAACGAGATACCGGTAGTGCGAGGGTTTTACCACTAGGACCTTCGGGAAACGTCTGCACACAGATCCCGAATCAACTCTTAGGGCAGTGCTTCGTGCACGACTTCCCCAGAGGCCGGTAACATCAATCTAATTTTTTTTTCTTTTGATTCACAAAATTTTCAATAAGAAAACGATAATTTTTTTTCTAACAACTTGGTGAGACTGTTCATAAAAAAAATGTTCGGCAGCGTTTGAACCTCAAGCAACTCCGATGCTTACAGGAGCAGACACAGTAAGAAACAAGTTTGGTCGATTGATTCACTGGAAAAAATATTGCTGATACTATACAATCCATTTGCTTTGATTTGCAGTAGGGAGGTTATAAAAGCCATGTTTTTAGAGGAAAAACCTACAATAAGTTCAAATTTTGTAATCATCCGAAACTGAAGAATTACATATAAACATGTCTTCAATAAATTTAAGATACATAGATCTACTATAACTATGGCCCATGTGGCAATTTTAAGGCCAGTAGACTAAGTCTATCGCATAACATTTATCAGAGATAACATTCTAAATTCCTTGCACAATCATCGTTAGGTAGTCTGAATATATATTCATCAAAAAATTGTCTGAAAGTGTAGTTTGAGAACTTTATGAAAAGTCAGAAGTAGAATTGACCTCCATGAGTCTGAATTTTCATTCAAGAAGTTGTAGAAAACACAGTTCTAAGAGTCAAATTTATGAGATCCCTTGCAGAATGTCCAAAGTACAAATTGTTGTATGGGACAAAGATCAATGATACAATGATCTTAACAAGGCAAGAGATGGTAATTATGGTGAGTGAGTATATCTATTTTTAAAATGATTGAAACTAAATTAATATTGATAAAGCTAATCATCAAAATTATTAAATATTTGGTTCTTGATCTAGCAGTGGTCTAACAGCACTACACTATGTTGTATATATCTTTAATCGTATTACAGAGGACATCAATGATGATATGTGCCGAAACTTCTAAGAATCCAATTGATGGTCATTTATTTCTTGACTTGACAAAGGAATATGATAGTTATGTCAGCAAAATGCATTATAAGTATGATGGTCGAGAACAAACCATGCTCCAACCGTGCAATTTAATTGATATTCATTTCTTTGGACCTCTTTTATTCAGATATTTTGGCATGCTTATTTTAATTTACAACAGCACTATATAGTCCGTCCGTGAGCGTGAGCGTGTGTGGCCCGTACTCACGTGACAGTCTTCCATTGATTCGTGTAGGAGAGTGGATTCCGGAGTGGGGCCAGAAGCTTGCACGGGTCTGATGGGACCAGATTTTTTTGGATTCAGTCACGGGGCTGATGGGACCAGATTTTTTGGATTCAGTCAGTAGAGACCCGTCAAATGAGCACGAACCAACTGCAGTCACGCTCGCATGCGGGCCAAATTGAGTTTTCCTTTAATTTAAGCTGTCCGGGATCAACTTAATCTATCGCAAAAACTAATTATGGGAGGAATCATACTAAGATGGAGAATAAATAGATTATTGTTTATTGCTCACTCCAATGTCAAGAACTGAGTTAAGATCTATGGCAAATATCGACTTTCTGAATTCAATTCTTACTCAAGCAAATCAAATATTTGATTTGACCAAGTTTTTTGACCAAGGGTTTTGGCTTCCTTGGAGCCTTTCTTCACCAGTCCGGTTCTTTAGCCATTTAATTGGCCGGCAGTTCTTTAGCTACTGCTCGTTGGATTTTATATACTTCTTTCTTTTCTGCTGTAGTATTTAACTCTTTTTCTCATAGGTGAAAACTCTCTCTCTTCTCACATCTCATCTCATCTCATCTGCTGAAGACAAAAATAAATTTACTCTTTTTTTTTTGCAGTCTGGACAAAACTAAGTTCGGATCGCATCTCTCAAAGTTGTGTGCAACAACGAGAAGTCGGTAGTACCGAAAATTTTACCAGTAGGAACATTCGAGAACAGTCTGTTCATAGTTCTCGGATCAACTTTTAGGACAGTGCATTCAGTACGACTTTTCTATAGATCGGTAATTCTGAACTTTATTTTATTTTGGTTACAGATTTGCTGAAAGATAAATTAGAAGGAAACTTTATTTTTTTTTCAACAATCTAAGTGTTGAGTATTTTTAGATTATGTTCATAGCAAACCTTCAGCAGTATTATTGATAAAATTGTTACTATTAACAAGTCCATTTTTTGGTTCCCAGAATGTTTCTATACACTTGTTTACAAATCTTCTTGTTCACACATATACAAACATTTTGCAAGTTTTTTTTTTTTGAGGAACCTATATACATTTCTGTTGATGTTGCTTTGCTTTCTAGGCCGTGAGCACCACTGAATTACATTTAGGAACTTATTTATATTTCTTAGCACAAGAATACATTTGTCAGCACTAAAACACATTACCATAATATTATATTAGTTTGCTAGTTAACGCATTCTGTCACCACAGCACAAAGTAGCAAATTTCATCTACAGTAGCAACTTGTCAAATATAAGTGACCAAACCTTTTGCTTCTGTTAAGAAATTAGCCACACTTGGTAGTTGGTATTATTTTTAATAGACACTCAAACATTCCCTAGCAAGTGTTCCAAACCCATTTTGGTTCAAACTGTTTGTTGTAACTTATTGTTTAACGATCATTCCTTGGAATATTGGTTCATATTTTAATTATTTGAGTTTCTTCCTGGACTCACACTATATATATCTTACTGTTTCAGTTTGCTAGCATTAAAACGTTTATTAAAAATTTCAAATAGAACGAATTTGCTAGCATCAATATATGTTACTTACTGTTTCAGTTTGATATCATCAAGTTGTACTGCTAATTATTTTCAATCATCAAATTTGCTTGCTGGCATTAAGTACTTTGTTTATAAACAATTTTTAATAGAACAATTTTGTTCATATATTTGTTTGCATAAGTACCTTGTGAACAAAATATACGCATATTTTGTGTTGCTTAATATTCCTTTGGTATATTTAAACTATTTAAGTTTAAAAAAAAAAAATTGACCTTGCAAATTTCTTTAAATCTAAAGTTCTAAAAAGTAGAGATAAATTTGGAAACAAGTCGAAATGGTCCTTCTGTCAAACGGGTATAAACAGCCCTAAGCGACACGGTATTTAAGTATCTTCGGACCACCGCTAGCTGGGAACTGGCTCATATAGCTAACCCAAGTTAATCAAAACTTGATAGACTAAAAGATTTATTAAGATTGATTAGCAAGATTATATAACTATTTTTTTTAGAACCTCAGTCACCCTTATTGAGTTGCAACATTATATATATATATGCACATGAGGCCGTGGCCTGTTGGTAGCGACGGGGGTCCCCGGGGCGGTGGTACCGGGTTCGAATCCTCCCTTAGACGCATGCGCCTAAGCCCCAATAAGAAGTGCTCCCAATATATATATATATATATATATATATATATATATATATATACTTTAAAATGGATTAAAAAAAATGAGCCGTCTAAATGTATTCAATTAATTAAGAAACAATTCCAAAAAATAATTTTTAATCATAATTAAAAATTACTCTAAATGAATCAGTCAGTAATTAAAAAATTAAGAAAAAAAATAGTAACGAATAGTTTATCTAGTTGATATTATCTAACTAACTACACGTGTGTGTGTATATATATATATATATATATATATATATATATTAATTAGATTTTTTTATAGAATTGTTTTACTTACAACACATATAAATTTAGTAGTATATATAAAAGCTTGCCACCTATCAACAAGAAACTATACCACCAGACAATTATTTAGACTGCATCGATCTATGGTATATAAAATATAAATAATAGGAAAATAGCCCAATGATAAATATAAAATTAGCTCAAATGATAACCATATATTGCATAACATTCTTTTGTGGACAGGAAGACCAACAAAAAAAAATATTTTGAATACACATTATTCTTAATATTTTATACTTCAAACATCATTAATAATAGAATCCAAAACATCACTGATAGATGATTGCCAAGTATAATGGCAATAACTAACTCCTGCTTATTCGGTTATGTCTAAAAATGCTTATGTCATATATGACAATCACAAGTATATTTCGTAGGATCACTATTGTGGTCTAAAAATCATTTTTAAAAAATTTAATTAAGAAATATGTGTTTATATTCTTCACTCTCACCTATAAGTCCTATTTCCGTTGATTGTGGTATATTATTTTAGTATACTTGTGCTTAATTTCGTTCTCAACATTTGGTGTTGAATTCCAATGTTAGTTGGCAACCTAATCCAAGAAAACAAACTAGTATTAGTGTGGCTAAAACTTTTGAGCTAGTGCAGGAAGTTTAGACTTGCCACCTTTTCCAACTATGGGGTCGCGTCGGTGCGTCACTCTATAACAATCAAATTTAGTGATTAAGGTAAAAAATGTTATTTGTCACATAAATTTTTTTTGGTAAAATTATCTTTTATTATGTGACAGCTGACATAATAAATAATATAATAAATTTTAATATTAAAATTAAATTAATATTAAAATTAATAACAATATTAGCATTAAAATTAGTATTAATACTAAAATTAATATTAATATTAATATTAATATTAAAAAATTAGGTGATTAATATTTTGAATTAAAAAATGTAATGTCAACTGTCAGGTCAGATGTCACATAATGAGAGATTGCACCACATAAATTTTTTAGGAGACAAATAACAAAATTGATTAATGTATTATACTTAACTAAGAGGGCGTTTGGTATGCGGTAATTTTTTTTATTTCCGAAATTTTTTTGAATGGGAATCCATTACCATGTTTGTTTAGGAAATAAAAAAATTATTCTCGCGAATTACGGATACCCGGATAAATAATTTATCTGGATAAATAATTTATCTGGATAAATAATTTATCGTTTATCGTTTTTGATCTTTTCTTCTTTTTGATCATTTTTTTTCTTTTGTGTTTTTTTTTCTTTTTTTGATCTTTTTTTTCCAGTTTTGGTCTTTTTCTATCATTTTTTATCATTTTTTTATTTATTTTTATCATTTTGTAGTCTTTTTTTTGTTTTTGATTTTTCGTTTTTGGTTTTTTTTTCGCTTTTTGGTCCTTTTTCATTTTATCGTTTTTCATTTTATTTTTTTCGTTTATGATTTTTTTTTGTTTTTGTTCTTTTTTTTGTTCTTTTAGTTTCTTTTCGTTTTGTATTTTCATTTTCTGATCTTTTTTTTTTGTTTCGTTTTTATTTCCTTTTTTGTGTTTTTTTTTCTTTTTTTAAAAATTTATCGATTTTTTTGTTCTTTGTTCGGTTTTTTTTCTTTTTCTTTTTTTTGGTTTTTTTGGTTTTTACTTTTTCGGATTTATTTATTTATTTATTATTTTTAAATTTTCTTGGTTTATTCTTCTATTCCTTCTTTTTTTTATCCTTTTTTTTTACTTTCAGTTGTTTTTGTCCATTTCATTTTTTTCAAGAATATTTATATAGCAACAAAATATAAAAATATAATTTTTTATGTAATTTAATTACTTAGAATTTGATTTTCGAAAATATAGAATTTTTGATTTTATAGTCTTCTCCGTACCAAACACTCCATAAGAATCTTTTGGTTCGAAAATTTGAAATACTTACGTGACCAAAATTTGAATTTCAAATCACTTTTCGTGTTTGATTAAAAGATTTGGAGACAAAAATAAATTTTGCTGTCACAAAATTAGAGTATTTTAATATCAAAAAAAATTATTCGAAGTGGAGCGCGAAAGTAGGAAATTCAAATTTAAATTTCGCACATTTGGTTGAATTTATAATTAGATGATCACTAATCTTGATTGATTAATGAGAAAAGGCCCCATTGCAAAGCTGTGAGACAATCCCCAACCATTCATGTTAAGTATCCAGGAAAAAAAAAATTTGTTTTAAGCTTGGTGAAATAAGAAAAATATGATAAATTAAAAAAAAAATTTCCCTCTTTGTTGGAAGGGAAGAAAATGGAAGAAAAAAAAATTTGAAGGAAAAAAAAAAAATTATGCTATTCGGAAAGGGGAGATAAAAATCAGGCAAAAATTTTAAGAGAAAATTTGATCCCACTAAAAACAATTCTCCAACAAAATGGAAGAGAAGTGAAAAGAGAGAGAAACATTTAGAAACATTTATACGACTATCCCTTAAAAAAGATAAAGAAAAATTATAATTTTAAAAAATAAACAAAAGTAATTGTATCTTTATCTCATAAATATTTTATTTTATTTACTTTTTCTTTTACTTTATTTTGGTCATTCAAATAAGAAAAAAAAAAATTTAACTTTATCTTTATTTAATTACACCCTTTAATTTTTTCTCTCTCAAAGTTTTCTTTCTCTCTACAAAAAATGTTCCAAACACATTTTAAAATTTTGACTTTGCTATCAACTTTACTTTTAGACCGTAATAAATTAGCCATCTACCAACAAAAAACACAAGAACCAATAAATAAATTAAAACATAAATTTGGTAAAAAATTATGACTTGGGCCCATATAAAACCCAAATTTAGGATGTTTTTCTTCTACATTCTTTCCTAGCAATCATTTCCTCTCCGTATGACAATCCTCGGAAAACGAAGGTTACGGTGACAATTTTTTTCTTCTGATTCCAGCAGTGTAACATAATTTTAAACCTCATGATGTTGACCTTCCTGTTCCCAGTGGCGTAGCCACTTGATTTCGAGGGGTGCACTACGTTTTCTGATATTAATTTTTTTTTTAAGTTTATATATATAGTTTTTACTCAAATATCAATGTAAACTGGATTCTAGTCCATGCAAGTCAAATGACAACGAAATTTTATACATGCAATCCAATGTACATAAACATTTAATATGCAATCAAAAATATTTTTCAGTTTAAACCTTGAAAGACAGATCTGCTCCTCTTGAAGGAGGATAAACAATACAAAATACTAAAATTCTGTTAGGATCTGCTTTAGAGAAAAAATATCAAATCTAGTATATAACCAAAATAGTAATATTATTAAAAAAAAATCGTGTAACATTCATTGCATTAAAATATTATTATTTGTTGGTGTTTTTTGTTTTTGGACCATGAAAGATGGTCCTACATTGGCTACACTACCAAATGGAAATCTTAATATAATGTTTTGCTTGTGTTGAGGAGTGCACATGGGGTGTGGTTATGCTCATGTGTGCCATGTTGTTTATTAGGATGAAGAAGGATTAACTCCTTAATGAAAGCATTTATGCTTTTTGTCATTCTCTTGGGATTTATTCCATAAGAGCTAAACCCCAAAGGGACTTAGCGACTCGGACTAGGACTCGGACTTGGACTCGGGCTCGGGCTCAAAGTGGCGCTTTGTTGGCGCACTTTGCACTTAGCATCGGCGCAAAGCGCTTGTGCGAATTTTGAAAACTGCGACGCAAAATCAGGAAAATAAACCCTCAATTTCTGAAAATCATAAATTATCCCGAACTCCCCAGTTCACGACCGTTTTGCGACCAACCTGTTAAATGTGTTTCAAAATTGGCTTGAACGGTTATTTAGTGTAGCGCCACATTCCTCCTATTCGAGGAGCGCGGCTAAGAAACACAAGACGGTATCGTTCGATCGGGATAGATTGAATTAAGAACTCGTCCTCGTTATGGATTTGTTTCTTCGGAATCGATTCCCATATTCAGTGGACTGCGCCCCAAGGATCGGCTTAGCGGCAGAGTCAGAAGGGACCTCTCCGCTGCTATCTTTTATTGCCTTGGTTTTCGATGTCGCTTGTTGCTTTCGTGCTTTGAGTTGGTTTTGGGACTTGCTTGTTTTCTTTGAACGGTTTCGATGGTTTTCATTGTTTTCGTTCATTGACTTGCACTTCTATTTCCGAGATTGGAGAGAGAGGAAGAAGTATTAATCGAGCTGTTCGTGTGCAGGTGAACGAGCAGTAGGCGGCTTGTGAGCGGAGTCGTGAAGCGCCTCTTTCTTTCTTCCTTCCTAAATCTAAGTGAGTGGCTACCAACCCGATTAGCTAGCCTTGCTTCCAAGCCTCACTCCTTCGCCCCGATCAAACGATACCAAGTAATAATAAAAGAGATCAAGATAAAAGGGAATAGACTTGAAATATTGCTTGTCAACTAAACTTATGAACGGTTATCATCCTGTATGCTAGTTCGTTTATAACTGTTCTTTGAATCATGCTAAGTTTGGAAATATATGCTTGTTATGAAACAAACTGTCAGTAAGACTATGTAAAACATTTGTGCTATGAAGCCTGCTCCTATTCGTTCGAAATTCGTTTGTAAATTCGTGTGAAATAATTCGAACTAAATGTGCTCGATCACGGACAACTTGTGCACAAGGTATTTTGGCTTCCGCGGACGGCCGCCAGGGCACTGGGGCCGATCCGATCCGGGCGGAAGAGTTCGTATAGTCGTTTGTCATGGACGGGATGCTATGTAGCGGGGCTCGCCACCTGCGTTGCATAACATTCTTGTCCCGAGACTATAAACCGTCCCTTTGTGGCATCAAGCCAGTGATCCCTGTGTATATTTAAACCTGTTGCATACTAACTTGTGTCTTCGTTTCAGGGAAGGCATGGTAAGTATTGTGCAGGTAATTCAGACGGTCAGGTAAAATCCACCGAACGGTGGCACGTTCATTTCAGAAATTTCTATATGCTGCTTACTTGTAAATGAACTAAGGCAAGATAGAAACCCACAAAAATATGCATGCTTCACTAAACAACGTGTTGATTGGTATAGTTCGGCTAGCTCGCCTTCACCAGCATGTTTCGATATGCTGACCCTCGTTGAAACAGGTTCTCCGCACCAAGGCGAACCGAGCGAGGAGCCGAAGTCGTCTACCCGATCAAGTCCAACTGTTGGCGCATCTTCACCGCGCCCTCGAAGCCTTTTGAAGTCCGAAGCTGCAACTCTTCATACACAAATGCAGCTCCGTGGCAAAGCCGTCCTCCAGCCTGGAGGTCTTTATCGTTTTGAGTTTATAAAAGGATGTAATGTACATGACTGCTATCTCATTTTGAGTCAACCCTTTTGTAAGCCGTTCGGCATATTAGCTGACTCGTTCAAGAGTTTGTAATAGATGTTCATTATCAATAAAGAGAACTTTTCTATGTTTCAAATCTGTGTTTCAATTTATCTGCGTACTCTGAATATGTGCTTGCTATGCAAATCATTAAAGCCTTGTGCGGGCGCAACTCCAGGCTCGCACGGCGGTCACGATTCGGGGGACGCCTCAAGTGATTCTACGAAATTGGGTCGTGACATAGTGGTATCAGAGCACAGATTCAAGTTCCTTAGACTTCGTGCTGGAAAAGTTCCTTTAACGATCAAAATTCCTTTGCGAACTCTTGAACTCGCTAGGCCAAAATGAGATACGTTCATGCAATAAGTCCATAATACATTATGATCCTAATGTAATTTACCTTCTTTTGAAGGAATGGATCTAGCGCAATCTGCAGCGCAACCACTGAACGAAACACAAGAAAGCAGCTCGGGTACTTCGGGAAGCTCTCGGAGCCAACGAGGCATGTCTCAAGTCGACCCGCTTGAGCGGGTAATGCAAATGTTAGAATCGCAACGACAACGAGACGATGCTCGCCAAGCCAAGCTCGAAAGTAATCTAGAGACCCGATTCTCAGTCCAACAAAAGCAGGTAGATGCCTTGCAACATATCGTTCAGACTTTGGCTGCCAACCATTCTGCCGCAACAGCAACGACTCCGGTGGGACAGCCCGTGCTTGAAGTAGAGACGCCACAAATTCTAAGGCCGAGGGACGTGACTGCCTTCAACTTGGGACACTTCAAGAAAGTCTGCAACACCCCGTTCAACGGGACTGAGGACCCAGTAGTAGCTCTAGATTGGCTAGCAGAACTAGAAGATCACTTCGCTCTGCTAGAGGTCCCCGAAGAGAAGCGCGTCTCCTGCGCGCAACTACAGCTCCGTCTCAACGCACACGATTGGTGGGACGTGCATCGACGATCTCTCCAATTTGATCACGGAGATGAGGCGATCTCGTGGACGACCTTTCGTGCCGCGTTCGAAGAGGAGTTTATACCCCCTCCAGTACAACGTAAAATAGAGAATGATTTCGTGCAACTGAGGCAGGGCAGTTTGACTGTGAAGCAGTACTCCGCCGAATTCAACCGACTCTCCAAATTCGCTAGGGCCTATTTACCTGATGCAGCGAGTCGAGCCAGAAGGTTTAAAGGTGGACTACGCCCTGCCATCCATTCGCACGTGGTCAATAATCAGTACGGGACAATGCGTGAAGTCATGAATCACGCCCTATCTCTGGAATCGCAGTATCCTCACGTTTCCACCGGCGCTGTGCATACCTACAATCACAAACGCCAAGGCAACGATAGAAGAAACAACGCTGTAAAGCGACAAAACAACGGTGGTCGGAACAAGACAAATGCTGGAGTGCGTTGTGAGCACTGCCACAGGCCGGGGCACACCATCGTTAATTGTTACTTGAAAAATGGATCTTGTTACAACTGTGGCGGCAACGGGCACTTGATTCGGAACTGTCCGCTCCCGGATCGCCGCCAGCAACAAAATAATCCCTAACGGTTGGTTCTATTCCTAAGTTTTGGGACGAAACTTCCAATTAGTTGGGTAGGATGTAGCGCCCCGTTCCTCCTATTCGAGGAGCGCGGCTAAGAAATACAAGACGGTATCGTTCGATCGGGATAGATTGAATTAAGAACTCGTCCTCGTTATGGATTTGTTTCTTCGGAATCGATTCCCATATTCAGTGGACTGCGCCCCAAGGATCGGCTTAGCGGCAGAGTCAGGAGGGACTTCTCCGCTGCTATCTTTTATTGCCTCAGTTTTCGATGTCGCTTGTTGCTTTCGTGCTTTGAGTTGGTTTTGGGACTTGCTTGTTTTCTTTGAACGGTTTTGATGGTTTTCATTGTTTTCGTTCATTGACTTGCACTTCTATTTCCGAGATTGGAAAGAGAGGAAGAAGTATTAATCGAGCTGTTCGTGTGCAGGTGAACGAGCAGTAGGCGGCTTGCGAGCGGAGTCGTGAAGCACCTCTTTCTTTCTCCCTTCCTAAATCTAAGTGAGTGGCTACCAACCCGATTAGCTAGCCTTGCTTCCAAGCCTCACTCCTTCGCCCCGATCAAACGATACCAAGTAATAATAAAAGAGATCAAGATAAAAGGGAATAGACTTAAAATATTGCTTGTCAACTAAACTTATGAACGGTTATCATCCTGTATGCTAGTTCGTTTATAACTGTTCTTTGAATCATGCTAAGTATGAAAATATATGCTTGTTATGAAACAAACTGTCAGTAAGACTATGTAAAACATTTGTGCTATGAAGCCTGCTCCTATTCGTTCGAAATTCGTTTGTAAATTCGTGTGAAATAATTCGAACTAAATGTGCTCGATCACGGACAACTTGTGCACAAGGTTTTTGGCTTCCGCGGACGGCCGTCAGGGCACTGGGGCCGATCCGATCCGGGCGGAAGAGTTCGTATAGTCGTTTGTCATGGACGGGATGCTATGTAGCGGGGCTCGCCACCTGCGTTGCATAACATTCTTGTCCCGAGACTATAAACCGTCCCTTTGTGGCATCAAGCCAGTGACCCCTGTGTATATTTAAACCTGTTGCATACTAACTTGTGTCTTCGTTTCAGGGAAGGCATGGTAAGTATTGTGCAGGTAATTCAGACGGTCAGGTAAAATCTACCGAACGGTGGCACGTTCATTTCAGAAATTTATATATGCTGCTTACTTGTAAATGAACTAAGGCAAGATAGAAACCCACAAAAATATGCATGCTTCACTAAACAACGTGTTGATTGGTATAGTTCGACTAGCTCGCCTTCACCAGCATGTTTCGATATGCTGACCCTCGTTGAAACAGGTTCTCCGCACCAAGACGAACCGAGCGAGGAGCCGAAGTCGTCTACCCGATCCAGTCCAACTGTTTGCGCATCTTCACCGCGCCCTCGAAGCCTTTTGAAGTCCGAAGCTGCAATTCTTCATACACAAATGCAGCTCCGTGGCAAAGCCGTCCTCCAGCCTGGAAGTCTTTATCGTTTTGAGTTTATAAAAGGATATAATGTACAGGACTGCTATCTCATTTTGAGTTAACCCTTTTGTAAGCCGTTCGGCATATTAGCTGACTCGTTCAAGAGTTTGTAATAGATGTTCATTATCAATAAAGAAAACTTTTCTATGTTTCAAATCTGTGTTTCAATTTATCTGCGTACTCTGAATATGTGCTTGCTATGCAAATTATTAAAGCCTTGTGCGGGCGCAACTCCAGGCCCGCACGGCGGTCACGATTCGGGGGACGCCTCAAGTGATTCTACGAAATTGGGTCGTGACATTTAGACCACCTAACCAAGTTTTAAACCTTGTTTTTAGATTATTTTATTGAGCTGTAGATTATAATATTTTCGAGGGGGGAAATGACCAAAAACTTGGTCTTTACTAAACCCTGATTTTTTCGAAACTGGGTGCCCGCTAAACGAGACGACTTGGTCGTGTGCGAACTTCACTGAAAGATGCGCGCCGTTAATACGGACGTGTGGGATTTCGCGGAAGTTGATTTGGATGTGCGTGCACACCGGAATCAACGCGTATCCGTCGACAACACCCCGTATCAGCCCTGTTCTGAAACTCATTGTAACTTCCTATACGCTCGTCGTTTTGAAACGAAACTTATGCCATCAGACTCGTAGCAATACGCTGGTCCTGTGACCCAAGTTTGGTTCGATTCTGAGAATGTTGACAAAATCTCGTATCGTGGGACCCACGGCTCCACTTGACGGGCGATTTTGTGATCGGCTGATCGGAATCCAGTTCTGGACATTCCATTGGGTTCGTATCGTCGTTCTGGAATTGTAGACACTAAGTTTGACGAATTTGGATAACATTTTCTCTGGCATGTTTTTCGGTGCGAAATGGGCCACTTGTGGACCCCGATTTGACCAGAAACTGTCACTTTTTACCCCTGTGTCCAAATTGGACTTATGGATAGGCAATTTTAGCTATTTGATATCTTCTGAACATGATAGTAATATTTATTTTAGCAACCGGAGGAGTACATGCAGATCCCGCTGATACCAGAGTAGTAGTTGGAGTCCGAGCACCAGGCAAGTGTACCTTGTCATACTTGCAGTAAATTGATTCATATTATTCTCTTATTCTATTTGTGTGATATATATGATCAACCTAGGACCGCGTGACATTACTTAACGTCCAAATAATATTCGGGTGTCAACGTCGTACGCAGAGTTGTGTAACGTCACCTAGAGATTGATATCGCGACCCTATATTTATTCGTGCTTGCATTATCAAGTACGTCATACCACAGGACACTTGACAATGTTCATGAGACAGAATCTTCATAAGATATTTATGGTGATTCTGTATAGGATACATGATTCGTGACATAGACATTACTTATGCTTAGCTATCATTATGACTTGTTGCATCAGTTAGAGGTCATGATCCTGCGTAACATGGACATGAGACGTCGTGGACATGAGACGTGTGATTACATTGGGTGGGAAGAGTATTACCATATCAAAGGCTGATTATATTATATATATTATTACTGGAGGTTCCTTAGACTAAGACACAGAGCTTTGGCACATTTACTGGCCCTTCGAGAAAATGCTGCTATGGGTTTCCCCGACACAGAGCCTATAGTAGTCTTAGCCTGAGTATGATTAATGCTCTTATTTGCATATCACATAGCTGGTTACATATTATGCCATATTGATTCATTTATTGCTGTACTGTATTTATTTGGCTTGAGTTATTCTTGTACCTTGCTATGTCCCCTGAGGACCTGGAATCCGGATTATGTCCCCAGGTTTAGCAGAGGAGATCTACCCCGAGGTGTACGAAACAGGAGCTAACATTGGAGCAGTACCAGAACCCGAGGACGAGGTGATCGCTGAGGATTTCTCCTGAGTACCTGCTTATTCTACACTCAATATTTGATGTTATTAGACTCTTTTATTTCTTGTTTAATGAACTATTGTATCAGACTTATCATCGGGTTGTTCCCCGAGATATATTTTATTGAGACTTAATGTTGATTTATATTTCATATTGATTGTATTCATTTTCTGTGGATGAGAGTAGTATCATAGACCCTTACTGTTGTTTTACAACTTAAGTACACCCTAATGGGTCCATTAAATTGGGTTTGCCCATCGGTGTGTACTGCTGGCCATTGCCACGTGTCTAGTCCCTCGGTATTTTGGGACTGGGGCGTGACATAGTTTTTGTGGTGGCCCATGCAGGTCTTCGACTAAATTGCTTCGGTTTTGTAAACCCCCTCAATTAATTCTATAGATAGTCAGGTTTGGATTTGGAAAATTTTGGATTAGCAGCAGATGTTGAGGTTTAGAGTAGAGTTGTCTGTTATTTTATTTAATTAAACCCTTGGAGCGCCCTATCATTGCTTAATTATTCGGAGCCCAATATCAGCCCATGAATTCCATCGGACTATTGTACTTCTGACTTGACTCGCCAATTTCGGCACTGGACTTTTCATCACATAAAAATCAAATCCGTTGTGCCTTAAATTAATCGCACAACTTTCCGTATCCTAAATCCCATATTTAATTTCGTGTCGGACACCTGTGTCGTTACCCCCAATTTTGTGATACCAACTTAACCCGTTGAGTTGGACCAACTAAAGGGTCCAAGACTGACTCCAAGCCCCCACCATTTTTGACCTGTGCGTCATTTCCAAATTTTGACCCAAAGTGCCCCCATTTAATTTAAAAGCGCGGGACACTTTAATTTTATTTAAATCGGGGATACCCATTTTGTCTAATCCTATTTTAATCCCCAAATTAATCCAAATGCCCATTTAATTAAACCCATGCCAAACACACAACACCCCCTCACCATGCAAATCACCAAACATCATTTTCTCCACAATTTTTGTATTATTTCATGTGTTCGTGTAATTTTTCAAATTTAAGGGGCTTAGTTACAATTTATTAATTTAGGTGTCCTCACCTTATTGGCCATGACCAAATGGAGAGCTTACCATTCTTTGACCTAGTCAACATTTTTTCCCCTTCCTTTGCATGGAGAAACCCAATCCTCAATATTAAATCCTAGCCCTCCAATTGAAATGAGAGCATCCCCACCACACATTCACATCACCGACCCCTATAAAGTGTCTCTTCAATGCACATAAACCAAGCAGGCCCTAATCCCTAGGCATTGGAAACCCCCCCTCTCTCTCTCTCCTCCCTCCTCCTCTATATTTTTTTCCATACAAATTTCTTCTTCTTCTTCTTCCTTTCTTCTTCTTCTTCTTCTTCTTCTTCTTCATTTCTTCTTCATGGAGAAGGCCACCCTCCGGTCGGCCGACTGAACCAACCCGCACGCCGACTCTACTCCGGTCCACTGCTGACCGCAACAGTTCGAGCACACCTACGACAACCCCGACCTCGGCTGTGCACCCTGACTCGCCTACTGCCGACAGCACCCGCTCCGGCCAGTTTTCCCCCCGACTCCAGCACAGCTTCACCCCCCCCGACTCCACTGTACGGCTCCCCCCATCCGGCAGCGCTGCTCCGGCTCGCCCCATTAAGCCCCACACCTCCTCCCTGTCCGGCTTTACCACCACCACCCCAAGCTCTCACCACCACCACCACCACCACGAGATCACCACCACCTCCTCCCTGTCAAGCTCTCACTACCACCACACAAGCTATCACCACCACCTCACTCCGGTCATCCCCCGTACCACCTCGCCGTCGAGGTATACGGATCTCTCGTCCCCTCTCTTGTTTATATATTTCAGAATGTGTTAATGTTTTAGCTAGGGTTGTTAATTGTATATATTCTGGTGAGTTATTGGTTAGCTAAGGTTTTCATCTCTATATATTCATGTGAGTATATTATTAGGATTTTATTCTTAGAGCATGTTGATGATGATGTAGAGTATGATCAAGGACCTAGGAATATGACTTGTGGTATATTGAAGAGGTTTATTTGTGATAGGATGAATGTAGGTTAGGATTATCTTCTACATGAATTAAAATAATTTATTTAAGATATGTGTTCATGGAGATTTAGGTTTTGATCTTTAAATAAATAATCGGGATATATTACATGGTGGTAAAATGCTAATTTATTTAATGAGAATTAAATTGAGGAGAAATAAGATTCTGATTTATTTGAACATTGATGAACACCGAGGAGCACGTGATTGATTATGGACTAATGTGTAGTGTAAAACCCCTACTCGGTATTTGGGGACTGGAAACTAAAGGTAATTAATTTAGGGTAGTACATGGTGATTGGTAACAACAATATTAAACGAAGGAATTAAAATCATTAACTATATTTTGAGGATGTTTTGATGATGTGGTACTGATGACTAGATAATTTGACGTATCGTACCGATAGTCAACTGTGGTCAACCCCCTAGTATCTTGTCCCTGTGAGTCGTAGCTGAGACTGAGTTTAGGTGTAGATGTGTGTCGCATCCCTGTCTGTCGTGGAATAGATTATTGATTATTGGTTTGTATCTCATCTCTAGGTACTGCGGGACTTGAGGGCTTGGACGCGGTACCGGGACCCCGTCATCAGCAGCCGCACGCAGGCAAGTGTACCTTGCCATCCTGTATTTCAGATTATAGATATTTGTTGTTCTTTATATTGTGCACGTATTTATGTTGACGTTCGATACTTCACGTCCGGATCACAACTGGGTGTTGTCTTTCATCGTAACGTCTTAGAATAATTGATAGATGCTTCGTAGCACCTCGATGTACGTACCTAAGTATATCGACACCCCAGGACACACTCATACACTGTGATCATGTCGGATTCCTGCATCCTGATACTGACATCATAACCAGAGACTGGGACAACCTTAGGGTCGCGTCTATTGAGTTATTTCTGTGTGTCGAGACTGTAGATAGAGGTTCTGGTTTAGCGCACAATCGTTGACCGCTTGAGAAGGGGAAGACAGTTACTAGACGTTTGGGCTCCTCTGCACGCACTTATATATTTATGTAGTATCTATGTAGTGATCCTGTATCTAGTATAGTGGTATCACCCGTGTGACTCTTTGCCCGGAGCTGCGGTATGTCCCGTGTGTTTCCGTGTCCGGAGCTACGGTTTTATTTTAGATAGCCCACGCGTCGAACATTGTCTTCAAATTGTGTCTCACTTATTTGGTTATGATAGAGTACCCTGTCGTTGCAATTGTACTTTTCTGTATTACTTGGCATGCTGTATTTTTGTACCTTGTTACGTCCCTCTGAGGACCTGGTTTCCTTCCAGGTGTAGGAGACGAGGATTACCCGGAGGAGTACGGTCCGGGCACATATCCAGCAGCTGTACTCACTGCCGAGGACGAGGTCACCCCTGAGGACTTCGCCTGATCGCTGGTAGTGACTCTTTCCTTGGGACGGTGTTATTACCTAGTTACCTGATATCGTTCCAAGTTATCTTATTGCTTACTTTTATTCCAGTATTTTGTAGTAGCGGGTTTGTTCCCGTGTGACTACTCTAGTATTTGTACTTGATATTTATCTTGGACATTTTATTTCTGCACATTAGTTGTGGTATTTACCTCTATTGTGATCTTATATTTGTTGCCTGTGGATGAGATTTAGATTGACTATTTATGTATTATGTGATGGGTTATTCATTGTACTTTACAGCTTAAGTGTACTCCGACGGGCCCATTAGATTGGGATGCCCGCCGAAGTGCGCTGCTGGCCATTGCCATGTGACTCGGTTCCTTACCTATGGAACTGGGGTGTGACAGGTTTCAACTTAGGAACTGAGCAAGCCTGCGACAAGGATAGGATAAGTTTTAGGATCTCATCCACTTGATTCAATCATTCTTGATCTCTATATCAGATTCGAATTAATTATTTGACTTGCATCCTGCCTTGATTCCTCTGTGCCTCTTATAGTTTATTTTGAATGCAGAGTAATGGAACCACGAGCAAGCAACGAGACTCCTGCAGGAACACCACCAGATGTTGTAGAGACCTACGAAGAAGATGAAGTAACACCAGTTGGTGGAGGTCAATTAGCTCACCAAAGCAGTCAAGCGAATCAGCATGCCTCAAGATTCCGGCGAGACGACATTCCACCTCCGCCGTAGTTTACTCCACCGATGCCTATTTTTTTACCCGGACAGCCTATGGACGGAAATCAGATGTTTTAAATATTCTACGCGATGATGCGAGCCCAACAGCAGGTTCATCAAGAGGCCCAGCAAAGCCAAGCGAAGTTCTTTGATGGACTTGGCTTTGAGGTGCAGAAATTAATCAGATATGTTGCAACTACTTTAGACACGAAAGTCCTTGCTGTAATCTGATGCATGGAGCGCGTCACCAGGAGAGAGACCAGCCTGAAGCGGCCCTCCATATCAGCATCAGCCAAAGCACCACAGGAAGAAGTTGCAAAGAGACCTCACATGCACCAGCCACCCGGAGTATCTCCGCAGGCACTGCCTATCTGTCAACATTGTGGCAAGCGATGCCATATTGAGAACGAGTGCAGACACAAAATGGGATTATGTTTAGCTTGCGGATCCAGTCAGCATTTAGTGAGAGAATGCCCTGAGCGTCGAGAAGGAGCACCAATGGTAAACCAACAAGCTCTACCAGCACCAGGAGGATATCATCCGAGGCCACCCTTGGCACCCAAGGCAGTACTCTTCCAGCAGGCCCAACAGCAGCAGAGGAATCCACCACAAGGACGCGGACAAGCTTTTGCGATGACCTTGGAGGATGCGCAGACTCGTGGAGTAGCAAATGCGCGTAAGTTATTCATTGATGTCTAATCCTAGTAATGCTTTAGCATGTGTTGTTAGTTCATGACCTTAGCTTTAAACCTAGTATTTTGAACTAGTTAATAATTGATAACCTAGTTTTTTTTCTAAGCTGTAGTTTTCTCTAACCAGATTTCCTTCACTCTTGAATTACCTAACTTTCTTTGTCTAGGGAAATATTTTATTTCATTCCTATGTATTTTGTTTAAACCCTCATCCTTCGAATTCTCCTTGATCATAATTCTTTGATTGTGTCGTGCTTCGAACATGTTTTGCAAACCGTGTCATCTCTTCTGATCGGTTATGTTTCGTTATTCTTTGATTGCGAGGACGCAATCCTCTTAAGGGGGGTAGATTGTAAATCCCCAGATTTTTCAGGAATTTAAAAATAAATTTTTGGATTTTTTGGAATTTTTTACTAATTAAAATAAATATTTTTTGGTATTAAATAATTATTGTGATTTTATTAAATATTAAAATATTATGAAAATAATTTTTTTGGATTTAAAATAAAATATTAGACATAGGATAATTTTTCTGGAATTTATTAGACCCCAGAACTATTTTTAAAGACCTAAAAATTAATGTTTTAAATAAACCATCCTGAACCAAACCGGTTTGACCATGAACCAAACCAAACCAACCCTGAACCAAACCCAACTAAATCTAAACCAACCTTAGCGGGTCGGGTCGGACCATACCCGAACCCGACCCAAAACCCGAACCCATTCCCCTCTGCACAGTACCAGAACCCGATCGAGCCGCTTCGCCTCCGCCGCTCCATCTCCTGTAACCGCTGCCGGTTACGCCTCCGCCCCCAACCGCTCCGTCTCCCCCTCTCCCGCGCCTCTCCACCTCCCCATCGGTCGGCCTCCCGTCTCCCCGCCAGTAACGGCCGCCGTGCCCCTATAAAACCCGACCCCCTCCAACACCTCCACCATCATCCACCACCACCACTCCACCGTACTCCGACGACGCCTCCGCGAGACCGACCTGACTCCGCCGGTGACGACTCCCCACCAACACCTGCAGCCACCACAGCCCCTACTCCGCCACAGCAGCGAGTTGCTCTGTGCCGCGCCCTCGCGTACACGTAATTTCAGTCATTTCCGACCTTTTTTTGGTGAGTTTTTCTCTCTCCTCGCTGCCTCGTTTTCTGTTCTGTCAAATCGTGCACGTACCTTGCGTGACTCTCTCGAACCCCGTGTAACTCGTTCGGGGTATCGCGTCCTGTGGCGATCACAAACTGCGATACAAAATCAGGAAAATAATTCCCTTTTCTTTAAATTCAGAAATTGTCCCGAACTCCCCAGTTCACGACCGTTTTGCGACCAACCTGTTAAATATTTTCAAAATTGGCTTGAACGGTTATTTAGACCACCTAACCAAGTTTTAAACCTTATTTTAGATTATTTTATTGAGTTGTAGATTGTAATTAATTTGAGGGTGAAAATGACCAAAATATTGGTTATTTAAAATCCTGATTTTCCCGGAATTGGGTGCGTCCCGCTAAACGGGATGACTTGGTCGTGTACGAACTTCACCGAAAGGTGTGCGCTGTTAATACGGACGTATGGGATTTTGCAAAAGTTGGTTTGGATGTGCGTGCACACCGAAATCAACGCGTATCCGTCGACAACACCCTATATCGGCCATGTTCTGAAACTCGTTGTAACTTCGTGTACGCTCGTCGTTTTGAAACGAAACTTGCGCCATCGGACTCGTAGCATTACGCTGGTCTTGTGACCCAATCTTGGTTCGATTCTGAGAACGTTGACAAAATCCCGTATCGTGGGCCCCACGGCTCCACTTGACGGGCGATTTTGTGATCGGCTCATCAGAATCCAGTTTTGGAAATTCTGTTTGGTTCGTATCGTCGTTCTGGACTTATAAACACTAAGTTTGACAAATTTGGAGAACATTGTCTCTGGCACATTTTTTGGTGCGAAGCGGGCCACATGTGGACCCCGCTTTGACCAGAAACTGTCATTTTTGCCCCTGTGTCCAAATTGGACTTATGGATAGGAAATTCTAGCTATTTGATGTCTTCTGAGCATGATAGTAACGTTTATTTCAGCAACCGAAGGAGTACCTGCAGATCCCGCTGATACCAGAGTAGTAGTTGGAGTCCGAGCACTAGGCAACTGTACCTTGCCATACTTGCAGTAAATTGATTCATATTATTCTCTTGTTCTATTTGTGTGATATATATGATCAAACTAGGACCGTGTGACATTACTTAACGTCCTAATAATATTTGGGTGTCAACGCCGTACGCGGAGTTGTGTAACGTCACCTAGAGATTGATATCGCGACCCCTATATTTCTTCGTGTTTGCATTATCAAGTACGTCATACCACAGGACACTTGACAATGTTCATGAGACAGAATCTTCCTGAGATATTCATGGTGATTATGTATGGGATACAGGATTCATGACATAGACATTACTTATGCTTAGCTATCATTATGACTTGTTGCATCAGTTAGAGGTCATGATCCTGCGTGACATAGACATGAGACGTCATGGACATGAGACGTTATGGATATGATATGTGTGATTACATTGGGTGGGAAGAGTATTACCATATCAAAGGCTGATTATATTATATATATATATTGTTACTGGAGGTGTAACACCCCGTTCCGCTCAAGCGGACTACCGTTTCAAACGGCAATAGTGCAACTGTTCCGACCCGCTTTGCCTCAAAAGAGAAGCAAATGATATCCAGACTTGTCCCTACAGGAATTCAGCTTAGGCTTTCAGAGGCTCGCTCGGCGTATCGCTCTACCGAGGCGAATCATCGCTAAGGTGGGTGGCTACGGTGAACTTGTCTTTGCTTAGCCAGCACACATAAAATATAGAATATTCATGCTAGTCGCTAGGTGATTCACCCCCTGCATGCTAATAAATCCCAACGCACCTAGCTAAGGAAATAATCCCAATTTGTATTGCTATGCTAGAACATAGAAAATGAAATACTGCTTATATATGTTCAGACCCTCGCATGCTAAGTCCCTAACGGTTTCATCTCTCGGCTTACCTTCGGGTCTGAGCAAACGTGCCTGCTTATGTTCCTTAGAAACGCATGCTTGTCTGCTTGAATGTTACCGTATTTTCATCCAAACCCCGGGAGACTACTACATAGTCGTTCCGTGCCTGAATGAACCTGCAAGTATCCGGGACCGTTAGGTCACCAAGGCATATCCCCGAACCAGGGGAATGCATTAAGCAAGAATGAATACTGAACGTGAATCACACTTGAATGATAATCATGCTAAGTATGCATCTGAACGAGGATCGTGTTATGTATGTCACGATCCCGCATCCAGATGAATCGGGTACCGGTTCGCGAGTACGTCCAGCCTACGCCGCAGTATCGGCGGTAGTACGCTGTCTAGATCATATTCACAGGTAATTTAAAATCTAGCTCATTCACAAGAATAAATATACAAGGATAATAACAGGAAATAGGAATGCTAAGATTTCATAAGACAAATTGTGACAAACAAATCCCCAGTTTATTACAGAACCAGAAGATAAATCGGGGACAAACCCGATTATTATGCTGAAAGAAAAATACTAGCTAACTGGCTAACTACTTCTCAAAAGTAGTCTCCTGAGTAGGAACCGGCTCCTCAATAGTATCATCTGCTACGTTATATGGGCCATAAAAGGTGGGGGCATAGTCCTCATCATCGCCTAATATCAACGGATCCAGTCAGGAAAGGAGCAAAGTACCAATACACAACAAAGCTTAAACTAAATAATTATGACAAGTAGTAAAAACTGACTAAGTATCATGATAAGAATATGCATAATAAGTAGTAAAATTAACTAAGAGTTAAATGCTATAAGCCAGAGACATGAATAAAACAGGATTATAATGAGACAAGAAAATGGAACTGCAACAAGATAAAGAAACTATGTGTGTGTGATTGTGTATTTAGAATACATAGTTGGCATGTAGGGGTTTATAAGGCCAATAAGGTCGTCATAGACGGCTAGCAGTCAGGAATAATCGAGTATAAGGCTGATGGTACAGTCGCGTACCAACAGCTAGCAGTCAGGACAAGGGGAAGGGTAAACTATATGCATCCTAGTATTCTCCCTCCCGACACGAAAAGTAAGACATGAACTCCAAATCCTAACACTAAGTGTAATCATCCAATGGTACTAGTAGAGCAAGGAACTAATTATCACAATATAAAGAATAAACTTGAAGTGCAGGTACTTGCCTAATGTTTGGATTCCAACTACGGTTCTGTTCTCGGGAAAATTTCCAGAAATGTGTCCGGATGCTGAAATAAATATTACCATCATGCTCAGAAAATATCAAATAGCTAAAAACGCATGTCCTTGAGTCCAATTTGGAGACAAGGGCAAAACGGCAATTTCGGGTCAAAACGGGGTCCACATATGGGCCCGCTTTGCACCGAAAAATGTGTCACGGTCAAAGGTCTCCAAATTCACCAAATTTAGTGTCAACAGGTTAGGAACGATGATACGAACCCAATGGAACTTCCAGAATTGGATTCCGATGAGCCGATCACAAAATCGCCCGTCGAACGGAGCTTATGGGGCCAACGACACGCGATTTTGTCAACGTTCTCAGAATCGAACCAAACTTGGCTCACAGGACAGCGTATCGCTACGAGTCCGATGGCGCAAGTTTCGTTTCAATCCGACGTGTGTACACAAAGTTAGGACATAATTTAGAAAAGGCGGATACGGGGCGGTGTCCGCGGATACGCGTTGATCCCGGTGTGCACGCACACCCGAATCGACTTCTGCGAAATCTCACACGTCCGTATCAACGGCGCACACATATCTGTGAAGACCGTGCGCGACCAAGTCGTCCCGTTTGGCGGGGCGTACCCAGTTCCGGGGTAAATCGGGGCGTGGTTCTTCCTGTTTTTGGATCGCGGTTCGCGATCGCCACAGGACGCGATGCCCCGAGCGGTTTGCCCGGGCACCGAGAGGGTCACGCAGGCTTCGCGATGCAAAATATGGAATCAGAAATGGGCAAACGAGCAGGGAGATACGCGTACCTGAACAGGGTCCAAAAAACTCAAATTTTCCGTGTCAGAAATGTGTCCGACACGTGTCCGATACATAGAATTAGGGTTAGGGTTAGGGTTCTGGAGCTCAGGCGGGGAGGCCGGCCGGAGGAAGGCTGGGGCGTTGGCCGGCGGCGGCGGCGCTGGGAGGTGGGCGGAGCCGACCGGAGGCTCGCCGGAGTCGGGCTCGGGGCGACTGTGGCTAGGAAGAAGGGGAGGAAAAAGGGAAGCTGCGGCGGCGGCCTCGCGGGGAGCGGCTGTGCGGCGAGGGACCGCGGCGCTGCGGCGGGGGGAGCGGCGGACGGAGGCGGGTCCGGCGGCGCTGCGGTGAGGAGCGGGGAGGGGGTCGGGGTAGCTGCCGGAGAGGGGAGTTATATAGGTGGAGGAGGTCCGAGCGGGGCGGAGGAGAGGCGAGGAAGGCGGGGACGTGGCCGCGGGCGGGGGCGCGTGGCTGCGGGCGCGGCGGACGCGGCGGTGGACGCGGGGGGGGGCGACTGGGTCAGGGGAGAGGAGCTGGGTGCTAGCGGGTCCGGGCGGGTCGGGTTCAGTCGGGTGGACCCGACCCGACCCGTTAAGGCGGGTGGGCTCGATTGGGCTGGGCCTTATTGGGCTGGTCCGGCGGGCTGGGTAGGTTAAATTAAATTAAATAAATAATAAATAACTAAATAAATAATTAATTAATAGTTTTTAGGTGATTAAAAATAGGTTCGGGGCCCAATAAATTCCAGAAAAATTACCCTAAGTCAAGTTTTTTATTTTACACCCAAAAATATTATTTTCATAATATTTTAATAGAAATTAACAGTAATTAAAAATCATTTAATTACCAAGAGCCTAGGTTTTAATTACAGAAAAATTCCGAAAAATTCCAGAAAATTGTGAAAAAGTCCAAATTAATAATTCCTGAAAATCAGAGGGCTTACATGTACTGATAGAATCCCAGCTCGTGGAGCAATATGCTCGTTCAGATTAAGTTTAAGTTTCATGATTATCATGTCAAGCTATGGAATATGGATAGACCCTGACCTGCATTGTCGCGGACAACTTGTGTGCACAAGGTATGTTATGTTGAGTTCCGCGGACGGTCACCGGGGCACTGGGACCGATCCGATCCGGATGGGACGTATGTATAGTCGTATGTTACCCGACAAGTGTTATGCGACGGGGCTCGCCACCCGCGTTGTACGTCACTTCGCCCTGAGACTAAACTGTCCTTTATGGCTATGCCAGCGATATTATGTTCATATAGATAAGTCATCCTCGCTTAGCGGCTATCCGCGTGCGAGTTACTGTATCGCATCAATGAACACCTGAACACCTGAACGATCATGTTAAAACGACCCTCGTGTTTGCATATGCTATGCCTCGTGAATGTTATACTTGCCCGTGCTTGAATTAACAATATTTGCCTCAATGTTTGCCTTGTACAGGGAAGGAGATGGTAAGTTGGTAAGTCTCGCCGTGTTTCCTCTCATGTTGCACGGCGCACTGCCACACGAGTTAGGCTATTAATATTTGCATAAAACTGATCCTAAGGCAACTAGAAAGACACTTAATAGTTGGTGCACGAAACCTGTATTACGTGTTTGGATTTGTCGAGCGGGCGAGTAGCTTCCCCACCAGTGCATTCAATGTACTGATAATCCACCAGTTTGTGTGCAGGGTGCGAGAGAACCTCGTTCGGTGCGGATGCCTCCTTCGTGCTTGCTAAGGCCAGGAGTTCCTCTGAAGCCTTGCAACGGTGCGTCCGGGACTGAAGCAAATATACAAGACATAATATTGGAACATAGTCCGAACTCGCCTGGACATCGCCTGTACAATCATTCCACAGTTGTAGCCACTTGGCACGCTTTTACTATTTCAGAGAGAGAGCCTTGAGCGACTTATAATCTCGGCTATACGCCGCCTGTAACACATGTTTATATCAATAAAAGAGCTTGCTTTACTTCAACTTGTGTCTCAATGCTTCCGCTATATTGTCAACTCAGTGAACTTATTACCTATCGCCTATGCGTTTATGACTCCGCTGCACTCGGACAATCTGTGTGACTCTGTGGCTTAGAACTCTTGCCGCCAGCCAATGAACCATGGCCTTGCACTGCGTGGATCACGCTCGTGTGGCATCACGCCTGGATGGGTCAAGCGATCGTTCCGCGGGAGCGCTGGCGAGGGTGATTCCCGCCTAGCGGGAACGGCCGATTAGCCTGCGGGAGATCGGGACGTGACATGTTGGTATCAGAGCCTGGCTTCTACGCCTTTGGACTTCAATTCGATATCTCTGTTTTGAAAAGCTCGTTCGTGGGTTATGCGCACGCTCTCTCTCAATGCCTCGATGGGATATTCCAACAATAAGTCTAAATACTTTCAAAATGTGTTTTGATTGATATGATTGCTTGTCTGGTCGTATGCTGCGAGTGGCCTTTGTGCCAACCTGTGCGAACCCTTGAGAGTATCGCTAGTAGCTTGTCCGATTTCACTGACTCTAAGTTTGGTTGAATGTATCTATAAACCCCCTCGACCAGATTCCAGTATTTTAGGATTATTTTTAGCAATTTAGAATTTATTGTAATATTTTAATTTATTTTTCTTACGTATCCTATTAACTTGTGCACCTGTCCATCACCGAATTATTTGGAGCTTTACCTTGACAGTTATCTACGAACAAAGTTCACATACCTGTCCTAGACATGTTAGTCTATTTTTCTGCACTTTGTGCAACTCCCAGATGTCTTACTTTGAGCCTCGTTTGAGACGCACAAATATCGTCACCAACGTACGTATTTAAATTCCTAGATCTGTACCCATCTCTGTTCCAATAGAGATTGGAGGACCAACCTGCACCTGTTTTCCCAGACAAAAATACGTTACTTTTCTACACTGAGTATACTACATTTAGTGTATTGACACCGTACTAAAATTATGGCCCTACCTGCCTCTAAATAATTAGAGAACACCGTGCGCAGTATTTATTAATTAAATAAATACAATGGCCCGTATCACCCCAAAACCAGGCCCAGTCCCTGCCCAGACTCACCCCCACCCCCTCAGGACCCTCACACAACAATTTTCTTCAGTTCTGTGCATTTTAGCAATTTCAGGAATCAGGTATTTTTTCCAAACAATTTCGTAATTGCACAATTTTCCAAAATAGGATCTCTGTGCAATTTATGAAATTTTAAGAACTTTTCTGCAAATTACAGTGCGAGGTGTCACCCCCTCACTGGCCGATGAACCTGCACCGTCCATTTGGAGACGGGACCCACCCTAAAATATCCCGAAAATATCCTGAAAATATCTATAAAATATCTTGTAAAATATCTCTAGATATTTTACTTATTAAAGTAATAAAATTTTCTATATAAGAAAATAAAAGAAAAATAAAAATAAAACAAAAACAAAAACCCTAACCCAATCCCTAACCCCAGCTCGGCCGCAGCCGACCCCCCCCCCCCCCCCCCGTCGCCGGAGCGGTGAGCCCCCCCCTCGCCGGAGCAGACCCCCCCCACCCCGCGGCAAGCCCCCCCCCCCCCCCCCCCGCTGAGCCCGCCACCACCATCCCCCTCTTCTCCTTCCCGATCTCCTCTTCCTCTTCTCATTCTTCCCCCCGAGCCCCCTCCCGACCCCGACCTCGCCGGAGCGGCGAGCCGACCCTCTCCCAGCCCCTCCTCCTCTTCTCCTCCACCCCGAGCCATCTCCCCTCCTCCGCCCTTCCTCCCCACCCTGGATGACTCCGCCCTCCGCCACCCGTCGGCCTGACCTCCCCTCCTCCCCGAGCTCCGCCCTCCGCCACCCGACCCTCTCCTAGTCCCAGCTCCTCCTCCTCCACTTCGGCTGCCACCACCACCATCCATCATCAGCATCTTCTCCTCCTCCTCCTCCTCTTCTCCTTCTCGACCTCCTCCTGTTCACCTCCTTCTCCCCAAGCTGACCTCGCCGGAGTCCAGTCTCGCCGGAGACTCCTCGACCAGCTCCCCTGACCCGCATCGTCTGCCACCCCCCCACCCGAGACACTCCTCCGCCTCCCCATGACCGGAACCGACCTCCACGATGACCCAGCTCCTCCGTCGACGAGCCGACGACCCCGGAGCCATGGCCGTAGCAGCTCCGGACCACCCCGCGACGACCCCGACTCGAGCAGAACCGGACACAGCAGCATTTCAGAGCCCAGACTCAGCCCGGACACGATCAGCGTCGTGTCGAATCTCTTCCCGGACACGGGAATTTCAAATCCACGGAGCCCTGTTCAGGTAACCCATTCTATCTCCTCGTAATTCCGTTTTTAATTCCGTCAGTTGTGACACGTAGGCTATGTGACCCTCTCGGTGTCCGTGCAACCCGCTCGGTGCATCGCGTCCTGTGGCGATCGCGTCACGCGATCCAAAAATAGGAAAAACAATGACCCGATTCACCCCGGAACTGAGTACGCCCCGCCAAACGGGACGACTTGGTCGCACGCGGTCCTTACCGAAACGTGCGCGTCATTGATACAGACGTGCTGGATTTCGCAGAAGTTAATTTGGATGTGCGTGCACACTGAAATAAACGCGTATCCGCCGACAACGTCCCGTATCCGCCTGTTCTGGAATACGCTGTAACTTTGTGTACACACGTCGGATCGAAACGAAACTTGCGTCATCGGACTCATAGCAATACGCTGGTCTTGTGATCCAAGTTTGGTTCAATTCTGAGAACGTTGACAAAATCCATATCGTGGGCCCCATAGGCTCCACTTGACGGACGATTTTGTGATCGGCACATCGAAATCCAGTTTTGGACATTCCATTGGGTTCGTATCGACGTTCTGGACTTGTTGACACTAAGTTTGGCGAATTTGGAGACCTTTGACCCTGACACATTTTTCGGTGCAAAGTGGCCTACCTGTGGACCCCGCTTTGACCGAAAACTGTTATTTTTGTCCCTGTGTCCAAATTGGACTTAAGGACAGACATTTCTAGCTATTTAATATTTTATGAGACTGTTAGTAATATTTATTTCAGCATCCGGAGATATTTATTCTGAGGCCATAGTTTCTGACTTTTGGCATTTGACATCTGGACGTTATATTTTGCAGCTCTCTTGCCAGGCAAGTATACCTTGCCTTGTTGTACTGTTTAAATTCAGTTATTATTAGTTACATGTTTATCTATTTTTAATATAAATGTGCGCGTCCGAGAAAACTCGGGTGCAGTCAACGAAGGCGTTGACGTTAGGATTTGTATCTGACCTAGTATCTAGTAGACCCGCCTAAAGTTGTGAAGTTATTGATATGACTCCCCAGGCCTTGATACGTATCATTACACGTCACAGAGTGAGTTCATGTAGGGACGCGTGCCTCATACTCGACTGGCCATCGGTATGAGCAACACGTGTAACGGTATTTAGCTTAGTTGATTATTTTATTGAGACTTGCATCATAGTAGGAGGTGTCCACGTCATTTTCACGACTTGTACATCTATATTGGGCGAGGAAGATACTAGTAGACGTATGGGACACTCCCTCCTTGAGTCTTTTATC
This sequence comes from Iris macrosiphon, assembly GCA_036927795.1. Taxonomy (NCBI): domain Eukaryota; kingdom Viridiplantae; phylum Streptophyta; class Magnoliopsida; order Asparagales; family Iridaceae; genus Iris; species Iris macrosiphon. The sequence goes on along the minus strand of JAYESA010000019.1, from coordinate 6,669,228 downwards.
CTTCGTACCATGCTCCTCATGGTCGATTGCTGAGCTACCCGTGTGTCCGGGGGCATATGACACATATACTAGCCGGTCATGACGATTGGTGAATTACGTCAGCATATGTCAAGCCTACACATTCCCATGCGTACTATCAGGTCTTTAAATTGCATTCACTTATATGGTTACTACACCCTATTTATTTATTCAGTATTTACATACATGGCATATTATTTTTCTGTATCTTGCTATGTCCCTCTGAGGACCTGGTCCCTTGCCAGGTGTAGATGTTCATGAGTATTCGCAGAAGCGCAGATTCGGACATGTTACGTATATTCCGAGGAGGTCTTCTCTTTGGGCCTCGTGATTGTCAGATGTTGTTCTTATATGGTGTGTATCTGGTTCCTTTTTATATTCTATTTCGGCAGTAGATTTGTTTCCATCTGACTGTCATTCTTAGATATCTGTATTGAGATCTAGTTACATGGTTATTGGTTATTCATATTTGATTTCTGTGGATGAGATTTAGATTATACCCTGTGACTTATGATAGTTTTACCACTTATGAATTATTGTTCATTATACAGCGTACGCTCGTATATATGGTTTTCATATATTGGAGTTGCCATATATATAGGCGGCTGGCATGTTTACGTGTCCTAGTCCTACGTATTTTGGGACTGGGGCGTGACAGTATCTATTCGAGGGACACCTTGAATTAGTGCACCATCCAAGACTTAAGAAAAGGGAAACTCGAGTGCTAAGACTTCGCTATCACTAAGCTGGTTGACGTGTTCACGCTAGAAGTGCACTTCGAAAGTGTGCACGATCCAGTCTAAGCGATATGCTGATTTCGATGCTTGTGCAAGTGAATATCCGAATGAACAAGTACAACGACTTGTCTAGGATTGCCTCAACCCTAGATCACTGCTTGTCCTCAGTAAGTCTCGAGGACGAGACTTTTTCTGAGTTGGGTAGGATGTAACACCCCGTCCCGCTCAAGCGAACTGCCGTTTCAAACGGCAATAGTGCAACTGTCCCGACCCGCTTTGCCTCAAAAGAGAAGCAAATGATATCCAGACTTGTCCCTACAGGAATTCAGCTTAGACTTTCAGAGGCTCGCTCGACATATCGCTCTACCGAGGCGAATCATCGCTAAGGTGGGTGGCTACGGTAAACTTGTCTTTGCTTAGCCAGCACACATAAAATGTAGAATATTCATGCTAGTCGCTAGGTGATTCACCCCCTGCATGCTAATAAATCCAACGCACCTAGCTAAGGGAATAATCCTAATTTGTATTGCTATGCTAGAACATGGGAAATAAAATACTGCTTATATATGTTCAGACCCTCGCATGCTAAGTCCCTAACGGTTTCATCTCTCGGCTTACCTTCGGGTCCGAGCAAACGTGCCTGCTATGTTCCTTAGAAACGCATGCTTGTCTGCTTGAATGTTACCGTGTTTTCATCCAAACTCCGGAAGACTACTACATAGTCGTTCCGTGCCTGAATGAACCTGCAAGTATCCGGGACCGTTAGGTCACCAAGGCATATCCCCGAACCAGGGGAATGCATTAAGCAAGAATGAATACTGAACGTGAATCACACTTGAATGATAATCATGTTAAGTATGCATCTGAACGAGGATCGTGTTATGTACTGATGGAATCCCAGCTCGTGGAGCAATATGCTCGTTCAGATTAAGTTTAAGTTTCATGATTATCATGTCAAGCTATGGAATATGGATAGACCCTGACCTGCATTGTCGCGGACAACTTGTGTGCACAAGGTATGTTATGTTGAGTTCTGCGGACGGTCACCGGGGCACTGGGACCGATCCGATCCGGACGGGACGTATGTATAGTCGTATGTTACCCAGCAAGTGTTATGCGATGGGGCTTGCCACCCGCGTTGTACGTCACTTCGCCCTGAGACTAAACATTCCTTTATGGCTATGCCAGCGACATTATGTTCATATAGATAAGTCATCCTCGCTTAGCGGCTATCCGCGTGCGAGTCACTGCATCGCATCAATGAACAACTGAACACCTGAACGATCATGTTAAAACGACCCTCGTGTTTGCATATGCTATGCCTCGTGAATGTTATACTTGCCCGTGCTTGAATTAACAATGTTTGTCTCAATGTTTGCCTTGTACAAGGAAGGAGATGGTAAGTTGGTAAGTCTCGCCGTGTTTCCTCTCATGTTGCACGGTGCACTGCCACACGAGTTAGGTTATTAATATTTGCATGAAACTGATCCTAAGGTAACTAGAAAGACAACTTAATAGTTGGTGCACGGAACCTGTATTACGTGTTTGGATTTGTCGAGCGGGCGAGTAGCTTCCCCACCAGTGCATTCAATGTACTGATAATCCACCAGTTTGTGTGCAGGGTACAGGAGAACCTCGTTCGGTGCGGATGCCTCCTTCGTGCTTGCTAAGGCCAGGAGTTCCCTCTGAAGCCTTGCAACGGTGCGTCCGGGACTGAAGCACATATATAAGACATAATGTTGGAACATAGCCCGAACTCACATGGACATCGCCTGTATAATCATTCCACAGTTGTAGCCACTTGGCACGCTTTTACTATTTCAGAGAGAGAGGCTTGAGCGACTTGTAATCTCGGCTATACGTCGCCTGTAGCACATGTTTATATCAATAAAAGAGCTTGCTTTACTTCAACTTATGTCTCAATGCTTCCGCTATATTGTCAACTCAGTGAACTTGTTACCTATCGTCTATGCGTTTATGACTCCGCTGCACTCGGACAATCTGTGCGACTCTGTGGCTTAGAACTCTTGCCGCCAGCCAATGAACCATGGCCTTGCACGGGCGTGGATCACGCTCGTGCGGCATCACGCCCGGATGGGTCAAGCGATCGTTCCGCGGGAGCGCTGGGGAGGGTGATTCCCGCCTAGCGGGAACGGCCGATTAGCCTGCGGGAGATCGGGGCGTGACAAGAGGTGCCTTAGACTCTGACACAGAGCTTTGGCACATTTACTGGCCCTTCGAGAAAATACTGCTATGGGTTTCCCCGACACAGAGCCTATAGTAGTCTCAGCCTGAGTATGATTAATGCTCTCATTTGCATATCACATAGCTGGTTACATATTATGCCCTATTGATTCATTTATTGCTACATTGCATTTATTTGGCTTGAGTTATTCTTATACCTTGCTATGTCCCCTGAGGACCTGGAATCCGGATTATGTTCCCAGGTTTAGCAGAGGAGATCTACCCCGAGGTGTACGGAACAGGAGCTGACATTGGAGCACTACCAGAACCCGAGGATGAGGTGATCGCTAAGGATTTCTCCTGAGTACCTGCTTATTCTACACTCAGACTTTATTGTTATTAGACTCTTTTATTTCTTGTTTAATGAACTATTGTATCAGACTTATCATCGGATTGTTCTCCGAGATATATTTTATTGAGACTTGATGTTGATTTATATTTCATATTGATTGTATTCATTTTTTGTGGATGAGATTAGTATAATAGACCCTTACTGTTGTTTTACAGCTTAAGTACACCCTGATGGGTCCATTAAATTGGGTTTGCCCATCGGTATGTGCTGCTGGCCATTGCCACGTGTCTAGTCCCTCGGTATTTTGGGACTGGGACATGACAGGTTTCTTTATATAGAATTAAATTATATCATTGAATCTCGCAACGCATAATTCTTTGAAGATAAATTTATAAGGCACAAGAACATTATTATCGCAGATATTCCAGAGAATAGTGTGGGTGCACAGGAGGCTGAAGCTTCCAAAGAAGATGTAGTAAATGAAGAAGTTGTCATTACAGAGACAACGTTCGAACTAGAACTCGCAGAACCGAGAACTAAGCGGGTGAGAAGACAAAAGGACTTCGGAGAAGATTTTATCACATATCATGTGAAAGCAGACCCACTTACCTATGATGAGGCGGTGAAGATCAGAGTTGCTATCTTCTGGAAGGAGGCTATCAATGATGAGTATGACTTAATAACCTCCAATAATACTTGGGTGTTGGTCGATCTACCTGAAGGAGCAAATCGGATGCAAGTGGATCTTCAAGAAGAAGATTAAGGCCGATGGAACTGTTGACAAGTTTAAGACAAGATTGGTTGCTAAGGAATTTTCTCAGAAGCAGGGGATCGACTACTTCGACACATATGCTCCAGTAGCACGAATGACGACTATCAGGATGTTGATTGCTCTAAGTGCAATACACAAGCTAGTCATTCATCAGATGGTTGTTAAGACAACATTCTTGAATTGAGAATTGACCGAAGATATTTACATGCAACAACCAGAAGGATTTGTCATCAAAGGGCTTGAAGACAAAGTCTGCAAGTTAGTGAAATCATTATACGGTCTGAAGCAAGCTCCCAAGATGTGCACAAGAAGTTTGATAAAGTCATAAGATCAAAAGACTACATGGTCAGTGAAACGGACAAATGCGTTTATACTAAGTTCGCTGACGGAAGATGAGTCATCGTTTGTCTTTATGTGGACGACATGTTAATCCTGGGTACGGATCTAGCACGTGTCATTGAGACAAAGAAGTTTCTCTCATTTAAGTTCAGTATGAAAGACTTAGTGGAAGCTGATGTTATCCTGGGAATAAAGATCATCCAGACAGACACTGGAGTGGCGATGTCACAGTCTCATTATATCGAGAATATTCTCACACGCTGTGGATATCAGGATCTTCCAGGGATCGATACTCCGTACATGTGTGACAAGAAGCTGAAGCCAAATCCTAGGAAAAGCGTCAGGCAGTTGGAGTATTCAAGCGTCATTTAGATTTTGATGTATACAACAACTGCCACAAGGCCTGACATAGCTTTTGTCGTGGGGATGTCGAGTCGATTCATGAGCAACCCAGGCGTAGAGCATTGGAAGGCTGTGAAGAGAGTGATGAGATATCTTAGGAGGACTCAGAAGCATGCATTGCACTATAGCGGGTATCCGACAGTAGTGGAATGCTTCAGTGATGCAAGCTGGTATTCAGAAGTAGAGAGCAAAAGGTCCACAGGAGGATACGTCTTTTCTATGGGTGGAGCTGTTATATCGTGGAAGTCGAAGAAGCAGACTATGCTCTATCATTCCTTGATGGAATCTGAGTTTTATGCACTGGTTGCTGCAACGGATGAAGTAGAGTGGCTTCGGGAGCTCATATATAATCTTCCATTGGTTGGTGCACAGATTTTGGCGGTACCGATATACTGCGAAAACCAAGCGACTGCAGCGGTGGCATCAAATGACCTCTTCAATAGTAAGAAGAGGACTGTGCTGTTAAGGCACAGGGTAGTAAATGATCTGATAAAAACTGGAGTCATTGCCGTAATTGATGTTCAGAGTTAGAAGAACCTGGCGGACCCGTTCACCAAGGATCTCAAGCGCTAGCTGGTCGAGGATACAGCAACCAAAATGGGCTTGAAGATATTCTGATATTGTGTCTATGTTATTCTACCATAAAGTTTTATGCTATTAGTTCAAAGAGAAATATACTAGGCATCTAGCTTTTGGTTCAAAGAATGACCATTGACTGAAAAAATATCAGAAATAGTGGGTAGTCATTTGAGATATTGAGGGATTACGGATCCAAAACCACTGTTGTCTACTTCTTGTTCTTTATGAACAAAAATTTTCTGTGAAAGGATAGCTTTGACGCCTTAATGAGTTCTTGGACGGAGTGAATGTTCGATTTTCTTTACAGGAAGCATGTACTTTCACTTGTATTCCATGCTACAGTGGTGTGACACCACAGAGGTAAAAGATGTAAATCCTCGGCATAAAGTCATGTCACAGCGGCGTAGCATCGCACATAGGCAGGTAGCCTAATGCTGTAAAATGAAGAGTGGTAGGCAGCACTACAAAGAGGGAGTAAACCTCATGTTACAGTGGTATGACACTACAGAGGTAAAAGATATAAATTCTCGATGAAAAGTTATGTCACAGCGGCATAACACCGCAAGGAAGCGCAAGGCTTCGTGCTGGATAGTTTTGCACTACAAAGAGGGAGTGAACCTCGTGCTACAGTGGATGACACCACATGAGGGAGTGAACCTCGGTAGAAGGCCATGTCATAGCGGTGTAGCACCGCAAGGAAGCACAATGCTTCATGCCAAGGGCTCTTTAAGAACTCACCTATAGTGTATGGAAAGAGATACATGCCGTCTCTTGAGAAAAAACTTGTAGACAACCAAAATACATACACCAAAACCAGGCGTGCATATGGCCTTTAATGTGCAATCGGAAGCACAGTTGATGTTATTGTGTGAGTGGGGAGAGTTGCAACTATGGTGTAGAATTCAAGACTTAGTTCATTCTTGTATCATGCTGTTATTTTGACCCATACAGGAAGATTCAAGTCGAAGCAACATCTATCATAATGCATGATGGGCAGTCACTATGAGGAACGCTCAACCCATATATTGAGATATGTAGGGATTGTTGGTGTTTTTGCCTTTGGACTATGAAAGATAGTCCCACATTGGCTACACCACCAAGTGGGTATCTCAATATAATGCTTTGATTGTGTTAAGGTGTGTACATGGGGTGTGGTGATGCAATGGGTGCCATGTAGGAGTATTTTATTAGGATGAAGAAGGATTAACTCCTTAATGAAAGCATTTATGCTTTTTGTCATTCTCTTGGAATTTATTCCATAGGAGCTAAGCCCCAAAGGGGCTTAGCGACTCAGACTCGGGCTCAATGGTGCAAAGTGGCACTTTGTTGGCGCACTTTGCACTTAGCATGTCAGCATCGGTGCAGGTGCTTGTGCGCATTTTATGCGCTCTCTCATGCACGGCCGCATGAGCAGGACGCATGGGCAAACTGCATGGGCTGCCGCATGCGTTGTCGCATACGCTGTAGCATGCGCTGCGGCTTTCGCTGCTGTTGCTGCGGATATATTTAAACGGTTATGGAAAGATATGGATTGTTATTCATATTCATTTTTTGTAGGATTTGAAATTAATTCATGCCTATCTTATAAGGATTCATAATTAATATGTTCCTATCTTTCAGTAACTATTGGCCGGCTAGGGTTTTCACCCTCTCTCTATAAATACTCTCTCCATGTCTCTTTGAGGGCTTACTTCAAAATTAGAAGATGTAGAGAGTTGCTACTGCCACCACTATTGGAGTCCAGGGAGTTCATGCTAGTCCAGAAAGAGGTGACAACGAGCGTTCCAGAAGTTCTACATGAACTTGCTGGTTCCTGGGAGCAGATCGTGTGGGGACGAATCTTGCTTTTAGAAACAGTGATCTTTATCACCCCAGCAAGCAAAGTCTCTTCTTCTTCTTCTTCTTCTTCTTCTTCTTCTTCTTCTGTGAGTTGTAACTCTGTTATGTCCGTTTGCAACTACGGTTACAAGGAAGAATGAAGATAGTTTTCTCTGATTCTTTTATTATCTTGTTTCTATTATAATCAGATCCTATATTTTTTTTCTTGTTGGATCGAGAGATATCAGGAAGAGAACTCTTGTGTGAACTCCTGATCTCGACTTCCACTTCTGGTTCTACCATCTTTGATTAAGCCTCGTCAATAACATTATTTATGGTGCGTACGGTCATAGCTGACATGTGAAAATTTACAAAACTTGAATTCGTCGACTATTCACAATAAATTTGGTCTGAATTTATCGAATTTTACCGTAACGATGTTTTTCAAAAATTTGTAATTATTCTTCGAACCACTTCGTATCGCGACGAGAGCTGCATCATTGAATGCGCAACGTCAATCTTGTCCTACATTGTAAGTTTTGTCCAATTCCTAAATCGTCAACCATATCACGATTATTTTTCATATTTATTATATTTTATTACTTTTTTAATAGTGAAAGCTGCGTCCCCTAGGTCAAAATTCTGGCTACGCCCCACTGTCTATTCCTATAGTTAAATTTTGGCTCCAAGTCTACATATATGAACATGAGTCGGAATGAGAATGTGGATTGTCCAACCATAGTTTGGACGAGTATTTAGGCCTATTTTGCTTCGAGAAATTTAGACCTTCGAAAAGAAAAGTTATTATTTTTATGTGTTTGGATGTCAAAAAAAAAAAATTTAACTAGAAAGCAAATTGATTCTCAAGAAAAAAAAAATGAAATAAAATGATTCATCTATTCATTCCATGGATTTATTTTTCCACTTTCAATTATTATTATTTTCAATTTTTTTGACATTTTCAAACATAGAAAACGAAAATAAATAAAAATTGTAATTTTTTTTAAAGGTAAGAAAAGAGCAAAGGAGGCCTTAGTACATCCAAACTTTTCGTGAATTAAAATTTAGAAGAAACTTGTGGCACAAACAAAATGTGATAGAGACAACTAATAAGAAAATGACAATACCCATAACCTATAATGTAAATATATTCCGTATTACCTAAGTTGTTATATTAATGTATCCCTCTCGTTATATATAACACGAGGAAAGCGACAAGGGTTAAGTAATTAGGAGCCTATGGTTCATGCATATTCCAGATGTTGTGGTGGCAAAAGGAGCATAGAGTAGTCCTCGTCGAGCATGAAAATTTTAATACAATATTATTGGCAGAAGACAACTTTGAAACAAACTTTCTCCTTGGTAGCCGGAGGGAAATATAGCGAGAAAGATTTAGGCCACATTGCAAAAAAATAAAAAATAAATTAAAAAAATCAACATGGGTCACTTGAAGTCTTGAACGGTTAAACTCTCTTTTAGAATTCTATATTTGCAATTAAATATAGAGGTAGGAGATTGATCATGTGTGTTGGAATAAAGTAATACATTTAAATTTATAAACCTCAATTCTTTGCTGAGATTTAATTGTACTATCAGGCTAAAACAACTTTTAATTTTGTTTAACAAAAAATGTACAATTGAGCTCTCTACTACATAAAAATATGATGTTAACATGTGCTCTAAGGACAAATGATAAGGTATTGATAATTGTATATTTTATATGGGTACCTTCATCAACATATTTATCAATGCATATTTTATATTTATCAATACACATTTTAATTAAAATTATCTCTACGATTATAATGCTGCTTGAAAATGACTCAAAATTGGGTCGTCCAAACCGTTTATAAATCCTTAACCATTTAAAAAAAAATTACAGAAGATTATTCATTTTATTCACATATATCCATAATAAATTATAATTAAAATATAACTAAATCTTTAAGAAATCCTAATATATATATATATATATATATATATATATATATATATATATATATATATATATATATATATATATATATATATATATATATATATATATATATATATATATATATATATATATATATATAATCTTAATGCAAATATATTTAAATATTTCAATTATTTCTCAATAATATCAAAAAGAAAGAAAAAATATTTTACGTGCAACACACGTGAATTTACTAGTAATGATAAATGTGTTGGTAAAAATACCCATATAAAATATACATTTATCAACACACATGTAACATAATCAATCTATAAATTTGAGATTCGACAAGTGCGATCTTGGTAGAATAATATAAGGCGTAGTTTAGTTCGTGAAATCTGGACCTTGAGAAAGAAAAGTTTTTCATTTTCTATGTTTGGATGCGAAAAAAAATGAGCTGGGAAAAAATTGATTATCAAGAGAAAGAAAAGTAGGGAAGAAAATAATTATGTAACGACCCGCTTTGCGTCAATGCGGAGAGCCGATTCAAACGACGCAAGTGCGACGACCCGACCCACCTTGCTCAACGAGACGACTCGCTTGATGCAAAGTCATTCAGACTTGGCCCTTCAAAAGAAGTTCAGACTTAGACTTTCCAAGGCGCGCTCGGAGTCTCGCTCGGCTGATGCGATACATCGCTAAGGTGGGTGGCTTCGGTGAACCTGTCTTTACTTGGCCTTCACACTTAAAATAAGGACGATGCCTGCTAGATCGCTAGGCGATAACCATTGCATGCTAACAAAAGGATTAGTCGCACCTTGCTAAGGTAATAATTCCACTCTTTATAAGTATGCATAGAACATGGAACTAAACAATGGAACGATAACTGATTCTCGTACTGCATCGTTAGACGATAGCTTATGTGCTGAGTAGACTATCTTGCTCTTTTACTGTTTAACCTGTACACCGATGCAATGCCTTTCATTTAGTTTATGCCACGGTCTAGATGCACAACATAAATATGATTCACTCTGTTGAGGCAGTAAGACTATCAAAATAGTCATTCCGAGCCAAGTAATAAAAACATGGAAAGGATTCAGGACCATAAGGTCGTCAAGGCGGTTACCGTACCGAAAACTGCATAATATAAAAGATTAAAAGAAAAGAATGAAAGAAAAGAATGAAAGAAAGGAAGAAAGAGAATAAAATAAAGTAAGATTATAGAAAGAGAATAAAATAAAGTAAGATTATAGACTGGTATATTGGGGACGTGCAGCGGGGCTTGCTACCCGTGATGCATGGAGCACCGCCAACCTAGTCGATAATCCGTTAAGGCTCAAGGAGCCCGTTATGAACAAGAAAAGAGAATGGCTCTGGGAGCCCATTAATAATAATAAAGAGAAGAGATTTCATGGTCGTGGACAAATTATGCACAAGATTTTGTTCCTCGAACGAACAGTAGTACCAGGGCACTGGTACCGTTTGGCCCGTGAGGAACTGTGTATCGCGGGCCCTCCAGGATGGGACGAGAGCTACCGAGAGGGTGATCACGCGATATATTGTAGTTCGAGATTCGGGGTAACTTGTAACACCCTGTTCCGCTCAAGCGGACTGTCGTCTCAAACGGCAATCGTACAGCTGTCCCGACCTGCTTTGCCTCAATCAAGAAGCAAAGGATATCCAGACTTGTCCCTACAAGGATCTGGCTTAGGCTTTCAGAGGCTCGCTCAGACGTATCGCTCTACCGAGGCGAATCATCGCTAAGGTGGGTGGCTACGGTGAACTTGTCTTTGCTTAGCCAGCACACATAAAATCTGGAATGTTTATGCTAGTCGCTAGGTGAATCACCCCCTGCATGCTAATAAATCCAACGCACCTAGCTAAGGGAATAATCCCAACTTGTATTGCTTGCTAGAACATGGGAAAAGGAAATACTACTTATATTCAGACCCTCGCATGCTAAGTCCCTTAACGGTTTCATCTCTCGGACTACCTTCGGGCCCGAGCAACGTGCCTGCTTATGTACCTAGAAACGCATGCTTGTCTGCTTGAATGTTACCGTATTTTCATGCAAACTCCGGGAGACTACTTAGTAGTCGTTCCGTGTATGATTGATCCTGCAAGTATCCAGGACCGTTAGGTCACCACGCAGCCCCGAACCAGGGGAGTGCATCAAGACAAGTTATTGTACAGAACAAGATCCAAGTATTCCGTGTACTCGTGTACTCGTGTTCCCGTGCACTCGTGTTCTCGTGTTCTCTTGTTCAAAGTGCACGCGTGTTCTCGTGTTCTCGTGTATCTCGTGATAATTGAATGACCCAAAAAGAAAGTGTATGTCGCGGACAACTCGGAAACGAGGTATAGTTCCACGGACGGTCACCGGGGCACTGGGGCCGATCCGATCCGGATGGAACTCTTGTGTGGTCCCTCATGTTCGGGCGAGTGGTTTGTAGCACCTCTTGTACTTACGTTGCATTCCACTTTCCCGGGACCACATCACGTGTGTAGTCCATCGTGTGCGGACAAGATGGTTTATAGCGCATCGTGTACTTGTTGTATTCCATCTTGGCCTTGGACTACTTCATGTACAATCCATCGTGTACGGGCGAGATGATTCGTAGCGCATCGTGTGCTCTCGTTGCGTTCCACTCTCGTCTGGGATTAGTCCTTTATGGCTTTGCCAGCGACTCATGTTCATATAGATAAGTCATCCTCGCTTAGCGGCTATCCGCGTGCGAGTTACTGCATCGCATCAAGTACAACTGAGCACACCAAATACTGTCCCGTTCAATAACTCTCGTGTTGCATATTGCATATGCTATGCTCCTGAATGCTTATACTTGTCCGTGCTTGAATTAACAATATTTGCCTTGGACAGGGAAGGAGATGGTAAGTTGGTAAGTCTCGCCGTGTTTCCTCAAACATCGCACGGCGCACTGCCCGACACGATAAGCTATTCAATATCTGCATGAAACTGATCCTAAGGCAACTAGAAAGACAACTAAATAGTTGTGCACGAAACCTGTATTACGTGTTTGGATTTGTCGAGCGGGCGAGTAGCTTCCCCACCAGTGCATTCAATGTACTGATAATCCACCAGTTTGATATGCAGGGTGCGGGAGAACCTCGTGCGGTGCAGACGCCTCCTTCGTGCGTGCTAAGGCCAGGAGTTCCTTCTGAAGCCTTGCAACGGTGCATCCGGGACTGAAGCACATATACAAGACATAAGTTGTGAACATCGCCTGACCATCGCCTGTACAAACCATTCCACAGTTGTAGCCACTTGGCACGCTTTTACTGTTTCAGAGAGAGAGGCTTGAGCGACTTGTAATCTCGGCTATACGCCGCATGTGATACATTTTTCATATCAATAAGAGATTACTTTACTTGTTTCTATGCTTTCGCTATATTGTCGACTCAGTGAACCTGTTACCGATCGCTATGCGTTCCTAAACTCCGCTGCACTCGGACAATCTGTGCGACTCTGTGGCTTAGAACTCTTGCCGCCAGCCAATGAACCATGGCCTTGCACTGGCGTGGCTCACGCTCGTGCGGCATCACGCCCGGATGGGTTAAGCGATCGTTCCGCGGGAGCGCTGGCGAGGGTGATTCCCGCCTAGCGGGAACGGCGGATTTGCCTGCGGGAGATCGGGGCGTGACATGTTGGTATCAGAGCCTGGCTTCTACGCCTTTGGACTTCGATTCGATATCTCTGTTTCGAAAGCTCGTTCGTGGGTTATGTGCACGCTCTCTCTCAATGCCTCGATGGGATGTTCCAACAATAAGTCTAAATACTTTCAAAATGCGTTTTGAATGTTATGTTTGCTTGTCTGGTTGTATGCTGCGAGTGGCCTTTATGCCAACCTGTGCGGACCCTTTGAGAGTATCGCTAGTAGCTTGTCCGATTTTCACTAACCCTAAGTTTGGTTGAATGTATCTATTCGAGGGACGCCTTGAACTAGTGCACCATCCAAGACTTAAGAAAAGGTGAAACTCGAGTGCTAAGACTTCGCTATCACTGAGCTGGTTGACGTGTTCACACTAGAAATGCATGTCGAAGGTACGCACGATCCAGTCTAAGCGGTATGCTGATTTCGAAGCTTGTGCAAGTGAATATTCAAATGAAACAAGTACAAACGACTTGTCTAGGATTGCCTCAACCCTAGATTTCTGCTTGTCCTTAGTAAGTCTCGAGGACGAGACTTTTTCTAAGTTGGGTAGGATGTAACACCCTGTTCCGCTCAAGCGGACTGCCGTCTCAAACGGCAATCGTGCAGCTGTCCCGACCTGCTTTGCCTCAATCAAGAAGCAAAGGATATCCAGACTTGTCCCTACAAGGATCCGGCTTAGGCTTTCAGAGGCTCGCTCAGACGTATCGCTCTACCGAGGCGAATCATCGCTAAGGTGGGTGGCTACGGTGAACTTGTCTTTGCTTAGTCAGCACACATAAAATCTGGAATGTTTATGCTAGTCGCTAGGTGAATCACCCCCTGCATGCTAATAAATCCAACGCACCTAGCTAAGGGAATAATCCCAACTTGTATTGCTTGCTAGAACATGGGAAAAGGAAATACTGCTTATATTCAGACCCTCGCATGCTAAGTCCCTTAACGGTTTTATCTCTCGGACTACCTTCGGGCCCGAGCAACGTGCCTGCTTATGTACCTAGAAACGCATGCTTGTCTGCTTGAATGTTATCGTGTTTTCATACAAACTCCGGGAGACTACTTAGTAGTCGTTCCGTGTATGATTGACCCTGCAAGTATCCAGGACCGTTAGGTCACCACGCAGCCCCGAACCAGGAGAGTGCATCAAGACAAGTTATTGTACAGAACAAGATCCAAGTATTCCGTGTACTCGTGTACTCGTGTTCCCATGCACTCGTGTTCTCGTGTTCTCTTGTTCAAAGTGCACGCGTGTTCTCGTGTTCTCGTGTATCTCGTGATAATTGAATGACCCAAAAAGAAAGTGCATGTCGCGGACAACTCGGAAATGAGGTATAGTTCCACGGACGGTCACCGGGACACTGGGGCCGATCCGATCCGGATGGAACTCTTGTGTGGTCCCTCGTGTTCGGGCGAGTGGTTTGTAGCACCTCGTGTACTTACGTTGCATTCCACTTTCCCGGGACCACATCACGTGTGTAGTCCATCGTGTGCGGACAAGATGGTTTGTAGCGCATCGTGTACTTGTTGCATTCCATCTTGGCCTTGGACTACTTTATGTACAATCCATCGTGTACGGGCGAGATGGTTCGTAGCGCATCGTGTGCTCTCGTTGCGTTCCACTCTCGTCTGGGATTAGTCCTTTATGGCTTTGCCAGCGACTCATGTTCATATAGATAAGTCATCCTCGCTTAGCGGCTATCCGCGTGCGAGTTACTGCATCGCATCAAGTACAACTGAGCACACCAAATACTGTCCCGTTCAATAACTCTCGTGTTGCATGTTGCATATGCTATGCTCCTGAATGCTTATACTTGCCCGTGCTTGAATTAACAATGTTTGCCTTGGACAGGGAAGGAGATGGTAAGTTGGTAAGTCTCGCCGTGTTTCCTCAAACATCGCACGGCGCACTGCCCGACACGATAAGCTATTCAATATCTGCATAAAACTGATCCTAAGGCAACTAGAAAGACAACTAAATAGTTGTGCACGGAACCTGTATTACGTGTTTGGATTTGTCGAGCGGGCGAGTAGCTTCCCCACCAGTGCATTCAATGTACTGATAATCCACCAGTTTGATATGCAGGGTGCGGGAGAACCTCGTGCGGTGCGGACGCCTCCTTCGTGCGTGCTAAGGCCAGGAGTTCCTTCTGAAGCCTTGCAACGGTGCGTCCGGGACTGAAGCACATATACAAGACATAAGTTGTGAACATCGCCTGACCATCGCCTGTACAAACTATTCCACAGTTGTAGCCACTTGGCACGCTTTTACTGTTTCAGAGAGAGAGGCTTGAGCGACTTATAATCTCGGCTATACGCCGCATGTGATACATATTTCATATCAATAAGAGATTACTTTACTTGTTTCTATGCTTCCGCTATATTGTCGACTCAGTGAACCTGTTACCGATCGCTATGCGTTCCTAAACTCCGCTGCACTCGGACAATCTGTGCGACTCTGTGGCTTAGAACTCTTGCCGCCAGCCAATGAACCATGGCCTTGCACGGGCGTGGCTCACGCTCGTGCGGCATCACGCCCGGATGGGTTAAGCGATCGTTCCGCGGGAGCGCTGGCGAGGGTGATTCCCGCCTAGCGGGAACGGCCGATTTGCCTGCGGGAGATCGGGGCGTGACATAACTCATCCCTACCGCTGAAGGCCTCGTCTACCGTCGTCCATAAATGGCTTGTGATGCCAACTATTTGTTTCATATAGATTAAGTTTGGCTCGATTACGACAATCAACGTACGAGTTTATTTGCATTGAAACAAGTAATATGAACAAACTAAATATAAGAAATATGTATACTTCTGAGTAACTGAAATATAACTTGAATGTAACACATCTAAGTAACCTAAATATATAACACATTTGAGTAATATGAATACTTCGTTCACCTGAGTCATAAATACTCTCGTAATACTGTGTTTACTTATGTGATCCTTGGTTTCATTTTATATATATTTGTGTAGTTTGGTTAACTTGATTTATCATGGACAGGGAAGGACAAATGGTAAGTTGGTAAGTTTTGTCGTGTTAATTTTATATCACACGGCACACTGCAACACTAGATAGGCTTTATATTTATATGCCATAAAAACTGATTATAAGGCAAGACTAGAAAGACAAAAAGCAATAGAGTGCACATAACTAAGTGAACATGTTTGGATCTGTTGAGCGAGCGAGAAGCCTCCCCACCAGTGCATTCATGTACTGATAACCCACCAGATTGCTTGCATGGTACGGGAGAACCTCGTTCGGTGCGGAGTATCCCCTCGTTCGAGCTAAGGCGTGAGCTAACTCTGAAGCCTTGGAGCATTACGGCAGAAGCTGAAATACTTATACATGACGTAATGTATTGGAACATCGCCTATGTATCATCCCAAAGTTGTAAGCCGCTTGTAAACCCCCTGATTTTTAGATTTTAGATTTTATTATTTTCATTATTGGTATTATGAATTTATTGAGATTAAGGGAGAAATTTTATTATTTTTAGCTAATTAGAATAAATATAAAATTCATGTATAGATTTTTTTATGTTTAATTAATTACTAATATTATAAAAAAAATATTTTTTTGGGTGTACAACTATTATTAAAATATTGTAGATTTTTTCTGAAAATTAATTGGGGTTCAAACCTATTTTTTATGGCCATATATATATGGTTAATAATAATAATAATAAACCAAACCAAACCCGAAACCCTAAATCCTAAACCCTAAACCCTAAACCAGAAACACCCTAGCACCCGAAACCCAAAACCAACCCCGCTACAGTAACTTCCCTCCCCCGACCCCCTCCGATTCCTCTTTCGTGAACAGCCCGCGACCCCTTCGATTCCCCTTCAGTAACCCACCCTTCACCCTATATATACAGACCACCCCCTCAGATATTCCCCCTACCTCCAGACGACCACCTCCACCGTCGACCGACGCCATCGACCGTCGTCGCACGCCGCCACAAGCAGCCCGCTCCGACATCACGAGCAGCAGCGAACACGTGAGGTACTCTTCTTCCCACCTCTGTTTCTCCCTACACAATAAACTAAATATCGTACCGTCGAATCATATGTGAAGACCATATGACCCCCATGAACCCTGTTTAAGTAGTTTAGCCTATTGTGTCCTGTGTCAATCGCAAATCGCGACACAAAATAGAAAAAAAAATGACTTAGTTTTAGAACAGAAACTGTTCCAAGTACGCGTGTTTGAGTTCCGTTATCTCCATAACTGCACGTGATGCTAAAATTCTACTTGAACAGTTTTTTGGATAGCATAACCTAGTTTTAATCCCTTTAAAGACTTTCTTTTAATTCGAATTATGTTGTAATTATTTTAATGCTGAAATCTGTCAAAAATTTAATTTCGTAAAACCAAATTTTCTCGATATGGGGTGCGTCCCGCCAAACGAGGCGACTTCATCGCGTGAGGATTTCAACGAAAGGCAAGTTTCATCAATACGGACATGTGGGATTTCTCAGAACTTGATTTGGATGTGCATGCACACCGAAATCAACGCATATCCGTCAAAAAGTACCGTATCGACCTATTCTGACACTTGTCATAACTTCATGTGTTCTTGTCATTTCATAACAAAATTTGCACCATCAGATTCACAGTGTTACGCTGGTCCTGTGATCCAAGTTTGGTTCGATTCTGAGAACGTTGACGAAACACCATTTTGCGGGCCCCACGGTTCCACTTGACGGATGATTTCTTGACCGGCTCATCGAAATTCAGTTCTGGACGTTCTATTGGGTTCATATCATTGTTCTGTACACATAGACATTAAAATTTCTAAATTTGAAGAACTTTATCTCTGGCACATTTTTTGGTACGAAGTGGGCCACATGTGGATCCCGCTTTGACCAGAAACTGTCAATTCTGTCCCTGTATCCAAATTGGACTTATGGGTAGTCAATCCTAGCTATTTCAAGTATTCTGAAGACAATGGTGATATTTGTTTCATCATCCTAAGGCGTACTTGGAGATTCCACTTTTACAAGAGCAACTAACGGAGTTCAGAACCCAAGCAACTGTACCTTGCCAAACCTGCAGATATCATGTTATATTATTTGCTTGTGTTCTTTATATATATATACTTCTATGATGTATCTGTTCAACCTAGGACCGTGAGACGTTGCTTAGCGTCCGAACAAGATTCGGGTGTCGATGCCGTACGCGGAGTCGTGTAACGTCACTTAGAAAGTTGATACCACGATAATATATTTTACGTGCTTCCTTTACCAAGTACGTCATACCATATGACACTTGACACTATTTTATGTGACAGAATCTTTCTTGAGTTATTCATGGTGATTCTGTATAGGCTTACAGGATTAGTGATATGATACTTGCATATATAGAGATATCATTATGACTCATTGTACTAGATAGAGGTCATGATCTTGCGTGTTATGGACATGAGACATTGTGAACATGAGACGTGAGGTTACATTGGGTGGGGAGAGACACACATGCTACATGCTGATTATATATATATACTATATTACTAGAGACTACTTGCTACTATGGGCTCCCCGACACAGAGCATGTAGTGGTCTCAGCCTGAGTACTAGTGATATTCTCATTTATATTTCACTTAGCCGATTACATAGCTTGCACTGAGGATCTATTTTTATTTACTGCATTTTATTTGGCTTGAGTGTTTCTTCAATATTGCTATGTCCCCTGAGGATCTGGATCCGGATTATGTCCCCAGGTAAAGCAGAGGAGAATTACCCTGAGGTATACGGGACATGAGCTGACGATGGAGCAGTACTAGTGTAAACCCCCTAAATTTTCAAATTATTAAATCTTGGATTTTTTCCAATTTTCTGGAATTTTCTGGGAATTTTCTGTAATTAAAATCAAGCTTTTCAATTAATAAATGATTTTTAATTGGCAATAAATAATATTAAAATATCATGAAAATAATATTTTTGGGTGTAAAATGAAAAATTGGACTTAGGGTAATTTTTCTGGATTTTTCTGGGCCTCAGACATATTTTTAAATGCCTAAAAACTAATTTAATTAATTAATTAATTTATTATCTATTTATTTAATTATTAATTATTTTATTATTATTATTATTTTATTTTTCTTTTTCTTTTTTGATTTTGGGCCGGCCCGGCCCAATGGGCCGAGCCCGTAAGCCTCCAGCCCAGCCCGCCTGACCATCCGGGTCGGGTCGGGTCTGCCCAGACCCGACACGCCGACCCAGCGACCCGGCGCCTCACCCCTGTTCCCCGTTCTTCCCCACGACCCGAACTCCCGCCGCCGCCGCCGCCGCCGCGTTTTCCGGCGGCCACGTCCTCCGCCACCCCCCCCCGGATCCTTCGGCCACGACGCCCCGGCCTCGACCTCCCCAGTCCCCTATTTAAAGACTCCTCCTCCGCCTCCCTTTCCTCCCGTAACCCTAACCCTAAACCCCTCCGGCGAGCCCCTTTCCGGCCACCCCGCTGCCCTCAGCCCCTGCGCCGACCACCACCAGGCGGAGCTCCTCCCCCTCTTCCCTTCCTCCTCCTCCCCAGGCGGCCCGACCCCCGAGCCCTACTCCTCCCCGCTGCTGTCTCCCCTCCGCCGGAGCCGCAGCCACCGCCAGCCCCTCGCCTGAGCCGCCGCAGCCCCGGCCGACCTCGCCAGCCGCCGGCGTGTCCTCCAGCAGCACCCGGACGCGGACACAGCCCGGACACAGGGAGCCTAGCCGCGGACACGCAGTGGACACAGTGTCCGACACGACTCGGACACGATTTTGACCCTGGTTTCTCGGTCCCCTTCAGGTATTCGTAACTTGCAACCATGATCTCCGTTTTCGATTCTGTAAATTCCTACGCGTAGCCTGTATGACCCTCTCGGTGTCCGGACAAACTGTTCGGGACACCGCGTCCTGTGGTGATCGCACACCGCGATCCAAAACCAGGAAAAAACCAGACCCTGTTTCACCCCCGGAACTGAGTACGCCCCGCCAAACGGGACGACTTGGTCGCGTGCGGTCTTCACAGATACGTGCGCACCGTCGATACGGACGTGTGAGACTTCGCGGAAGCTGATTCGGGTGTGCGTGCACACCGGAATCAACGCGTATCCGCGGACATCGCCCCGTATCCGGCTTTTCTGCAAATCACCCTAACTTCGTGCACACTCGTCAGATCGAGACGAAACTTGCGCCATCGGACTCGTAGCGATACGCTGGTCCTGTGGGTCAAGTTTGGTTCGATTCTGAGAACGTTGACGAAATCGCGTGTCGTGGGCCCCATAGGCCCCGTTCGACGGGCGATTTTGTGTTCGGCTCATCGGAATCCAAATATGGAAGTTCCGTTGGGTTCGTATCAGCGTTCCTGACCTGTTGACACTAAGATTGGTGAATTTGGAGACTTTTGACCCGGACGCATTTTTTGGTGCAAAGCGGGCCCACCGGCGGACCCCGTTTTGACCCGAAACTGCCGTTTTTGCCCTTGTCTTCAAATTGGACCCAAGGACAGGCGTTTCTAGATATTTGACATCTTCTGAGCATGATGGTAATGTCTATTTCAGCTTTTGGACTCATCTGTGGAAATTTCTCCCAAGAACTAAATTAATCAGATCCAAACAACAGGCAAGTACCTGCACTTCAAGTTAATCTTTATATTGTGATAATTAATTCCCTGCTCTACTAGTACCCTTGCTGATTACATGTAGTGTTAAAGTACTGTATTTTATGTCTTGAATATTGGAGTTCATGTCTTGTTTACATATCGGGTGGGAGAATACTAGGAGGCATGTAGTTTACCCTTCCCCATGTATTATTTAATAGCTGTTGGTACACGACTGTCCATCAGCCAGATCTCGATTGTATTGTTTAATAGCCGTCTATGACGGCCAGATTAGCCTTATAAACCCCTATATGCCAACTATGTATTCTAAAACAAACACAAGTTCACACAGATGGTTCTAGTCTTGTTATAGTTCTTACTGACTGTTGTAGTTTCATTTCCTGTTTCACTTTATTTCCTGCTTCCTCATATTCCTGTTTATAGCATTAAACTCTGAGATGTTGATATTTCCTTTATGCAATTTCTCAATATGATACTCAGTTAATTGTCATAAATATTTAGTTTAGTCTTGTTGTGCACTGTGTACTTTGCTCCTTTCCTGACTGGATACGTTGTTTAGGCGATGATGAGAACCTTGCCCCTACCTACTATGGACCCTATGAGCCAGCAGGTGATACAGTTGCAGAGCCGGTTCCCACCCAGGAGACTACTCCTGCAGAGTAGTTAGCATTAGCTATCTTTATTCCTATTTCTTATCTTATAAATCGGGTTTGTCCCCGACTTCATTCTGAATTTCTGTACTAAACATTTGAATCTGTTGTCACATTTATTTCAATTGCAATCTTAAGTTTCCATTCTCATTATTATCTTGCTTATGTTATTTGTGAATGAGCTAGTTTAGTTAAGTGTGGATTTGACCTAGACAGCGTACTACTGCCGATTCTGCGGCGTAGGCTGGACGTACCCACGCACTCGTGCCCGAATTTCTGGGTACGGGACGTGACACGTTTTTATGGTGGCCCATGCAGGTCAACGACTAAATTGTTCGGTTCCAACTTAGGGACCGAACAGGCCTGCAACAAGATTGAGGATTTTAGGATAAAGCTCATTCACAGTATAGGGTCCTTATTTCAATCCTTGATATTACTTCTGATCAATTTTTCTATCGCCCTTGATTTCCAATTAATCTATTCTGATCTTCCTATCCCTTAATCTTTCAGAATGGTTCAGACGAGGAACACAGTAGGAGGCACATCAGAACCAGTTGAGCAGAATGTGCCCGAAACTCTTGCACTCCCGCCGCCTCCATCCGTTCCGACAGTTACTCTAGATGGGGCACAACTACTTGGAGTGTTCCAGGGACTAGTGGAATCCCAGAAAGAACAGACTGCACTTCTGCGGACCAGCCTCTCAGAAGCTATTAAGTCCCAGGAGTCGCCACACAAGAGGCCAGGGAGTGCCAAAGACTTCAAGAACCTTAGGCCTCTAGAATTTTATGGAACTGAGGGCATTCTCTATGCTGATGAGTGGATAGAGAATGTCGAGAGACTCCTGAAGACTGTCCGGGTTCCCGATGATCTCAAAGTGGAGTCCGCAAGCCTGCAACTGTTCGATATAGCTCGAACCTGGTTTAGGGACGAACCCCAACTATCCGCTCCTGACCTCACATGGGATGACTTCAAGAGACTATTCAAGGAGAAATTCTACCCCGAAGTGGCTTGGGAAGCTCTCGAAAGCCAATTCGAGAGACTGGAACAAGGTAACCTATCTGTTGATGAGTATACTGCTGAATTTAGCAGGTTAAGTCACTTTGCGGAGTACATGGTTCGTACCCCGGAAGACAGAGCCCGTAGATTCAAGAAGGGGCTGTCTTCGGATATTCGCCTTGCTGTCACCACCAGCCGAGCCCGCACCTATGAGGAAATTTTAAACGTGGCACAAGGCGTTGAGAGAGACCTGGGGCATAAGCTAAAGCGAGAAAGAGATACCGGAAATGCGGGACCCAACAAACGCCCATTTCAACAACAACAACAGAGGTCCCCGCAGCAAACCCAGCGTCCTCTCCCTCGAGCTCCAGCACCCCAACACCAGGCTCAAGGACAGAACCAACAGGCTGCTACTTGTAACTTTTGCCGAAGACCGGGCCACACTTGGCAAGTTTGTAGGAAGAGACTAGGTGCCTGCCTATATTGTGGCTCAACAGAACATCAAGTGAGGGACTGTCCCGCTACTCCAAGACGCGGACAAGCTTACGTGATGACCGTGGAGAACGCGCAAACTCTGGAAGCAGCTAATGCGCGTAAGTGATTCGTAGATACCTTTCCTAGTATTGTTTAGCTCATGCCTATTGGTTCGTGACCTCAGCCTCAACCTAGTAATTTTGAACTTGCTAAATAACCTGGTATGCTTTTAAAATTTGATAACTGTTTTAGGGACTTTTGCTATTGTGCTTATTTTGTGTTATTTTGTGAACTTCAAATTTGTACCTCCTTTCATCATTATCTAGCGCACTTGAATTTTGCTGAACTTGACATATGCTGCTATTTTATAGCTTAGTTTTGCAAGCTTACCTTTATCGGGCTTGTTCAGGACACATGTATTACTGAGGCCTGATCAACCCCACTAATACAAGTGTCTACTCAGAATCAGTGTACTACGGTCTGATCAACCTTAGTGCATTTTGATTCGCACTTCGCACGACTACTTTACGTGGATTGAGAGATATAGTGACTAGTATACTTGCCCCTAAAACATGCCCGAGCATATCGTATCAGTTACATAACCGTACTAATACGAGCGTGCGAATAAATGATTACCAGAATAGAATCTCAATCCATAAACCGCCTGACAATCCCCATTAGAATTCTTTAAAACGCCTTGATCCCCGTACCTCTGTTCTACCACCTCGCCCTTAAACTCTTTATTATTGATCCTCGTCTTCCCTTACTTCGGAAAGACAGAATCCTGTGTTTGGTGTAAGTTTGATTTGTAGTGCTAGATGATAACCCTTTATGACTAAGGCAATACCCTAGGTGATGTGTTTTGTGTTGCAGACTTAAAGATTCAATACCATGATTTATTAAGTTGAGACCTAGCCTTACTAGTTGTACAGCCTTAGATGATATATGGGTAAAATTCTAAGTTGGGTAGTGACCGCAATCAAGGGAGATTGGACAGAGAGAACCCTGCTATAATTTTAAATTTCGAGGACGAAATTTTTGTAAGTTGGATAGGTTGTAAACCCCCTGAATTTTCAAATTATTAAATCTTGGATTTTTCCCAATTTTCTGGAATTTTCTGGGAATTTTCTGTAATTAAAATCAAGCTTTTCAATTAATAAATGATTTTTAATTGGCAATAAACAATATTAAAATATCATGAAAATAATATTTTTGGGTGTAAAATGAAAAATTGGACTTAGGGTAATTTTTCTGGATTTTTCTGGGCCTCAGACATATTTTTAAATGCCTAAAAACTAATTTAATTAATTAATTAATTTATTATCTATTTATTTAATTATTAATTATTTTATTATTATTATTATTTTATTTTTCTTTTTCTTTTTTGATTTTGGGCCGGCCCGGCCCAATGGGCCGAGCCCGTAAGCCTCCAGCCCAGCCCGCCTGACCATCCGGGTCGGGTCGGGTCTGCCCAGACCCGACCCGCCGACCCAGCGACCCGGCGCCTCACCCATGTTCCCCGTTCTTCCCCACGACCCGAACTCCCGCCGCCGCCGCCGCCGCCGCGTTTTCCGGCGGCCACGTCCTCCGCCACCCCCCCGGATCCTTCGGCCACGACGCCCCGGCCTCGACCTCCCTAGTCCCCTATTTAAAGACTCCTCCTCCGCCTCCCTTTCCTCCCGTAACCCTAACCCTAAACCCCTCCGGCGAGCCCCTTTCCGGCCACCCCGCTGCCCTCAGCCCCTGCGCCGACCACCACCAGGCGGAGCTCCTCCCCCTCTTCCCTTCCTCCTCCTCCCCAGGCGGCCCGACCCCCGAGCCCTACTCCTCCCCGCTGCTGTCTCCCCTCCGCCGGAGCCGCAGCCACCGCCAGCCCCTCGCCTGAGCCGCCGCAGCCCCGACCGACCTCGCCAGCCGCCGGCGTGTCCTCCAGCAGCACCCGGACGCGGACACAGCCCGGACACAGGGAGCCTAGCCGCGGACACGCAGTGGACACAGTGTCCGACACGACTCGGACACGATTTTGACCCTGGTTTCTCGGTCCCCTTCAGGTATTCGTAACTTGCAACCATGATCTCCGTTTTCGATTCTGTAAATTCCTACGCGTAGCCTGTATGACCCTCTCGGTGTCTGGACAAACTGTTCGGGACACCGCGTCCTGTGGTGATCGCACACCGCGATCCAAAACCAGGAAAAAACCAGACCCTGTTTCACCCCCGGAACTGAGTACGCCCCGCCAAACGGGACGACTTGGTCGCGTGCGGTCTTCACAGATACGTGCGCACCGTCGATACGGACGTGTGAGACTTCGCGGAAGCTGATTCGGGTGTGCGTGCACACCGGAATCAACGCGTATCCGCGGACATCGCCCCGTATCCGACTTTTCTGCAAATCACCCTAACTTCGTGCACACTCGTCAGATCGAGACGAAACTTGCGCCATCGGACTCGTAGCGATACGCTGGTCTTGTGGGTCAAGTTTGGTTCGATTCTGAGAACGTTGACGAAATCGCGTGTCGTGGGCCCCATAGGCCCCGCTCGACGGGCGATTTTGTGTTCGGCTCATCGGAATCCAAATCTGAAAGTTCCGTTGGGTTCGTATCAGCGTTCCTGACCTGTTGACACTAAGATTGGTGAATTTGGAGACTTTTGACCCGGACGCGTTTTTCGGTGCAAAGCGGGCCCACCGGCGGACCCCGTTTTGACCCGAAACTGCCGTTTTTGCCCTTGTCTCCAAATTGGACCCAAGGACAGGCGTTTCTAGCTATTTGACATCTTCTGAGCATGATGGTAATGTCTATTTCAGCTTTTGGACTCATCTGTGGAAATTTCTCCTAAGAACTAAATTAATCAGATCCAAACAACAGGCAAGTACCTGCACTTCAAGTTAATCTTTATATTGTGATAATTAATTCCCTGCTCTACTAGTACCCTTGCTGATTACACGTAGTGTTAAAGTACTGTATTTTATGTCTTGAATATTGGAGTTCATGTCTTGTTTACATATCGGGTGGGAGAATACTAGGAGGCATGTAGTTTACCCTTCCCCATGTATTGTTTAATAGCTGTTGGTACACGACTGTCCATCAGCCAGATCTCGATTGTATTGTTTAATAGCCGTCTATGACGGCCAGATTAGCCTTATAAACCCCTATATGCCAACTATGTATTCTAAAACAAACACAAGTTCACACAGATGGTTCTAGTCTTGTTATAGTTCTTACTGACTGTTGTAGTTTCATTTCCTGTTTCACTTTATTTCCTGCTTCCTCATATTCCTGTTTATAGCATTAAACTCTGAGATGTTGATATTTCCTTTATGCAATTTCTCAATATGATACTCAGTTAATTGTCATAAATATTTAGTTTAGTCTTGTTGTGCACTGTGTACTTTGCTCCTTTCCTGACTGGATACGTTGTTTAGGCGATGATGAGAACCTTGCCCCTACCTACTATGGACCCTATGAGCCAGCAGGTGATACAGTTGCAGAGCCGGTTCCCACCCAGGAGACTACTCCTGCAGAGTAGTTAGCATTAGCTATCTTTATTCCTATTTCTTATCTTATAAATCGGGTTTGTCCCCGACTTCATTCTGAATTTCTGTACTAAACATTTGAATCTGTTGTCACATTTATTTCAATTGCAATCTTAAGTTTCCATTCTCATTATTATCTTGCTTATGTTATTTGTGAATGAGCTAGTTTAGTTAAGTGTGGATTTGACCTAGACAGCGTACTACCGCCGATTCTGCGGCGTAGGCTGGACGTACCCACGCACTCGTGCCCGAATTTCCGGGTACGGGACGTGACAACTAGCACCAGAGGACGAGGTTGTGCCAGAGGATTTCTCCTGAGTATTCAGTTACTTACTTAGTTATTTATGCTTAGTTTTATTTCATATCTGGACTTGGACTTATGAACATATGTATTGGTGTTATTCTCTTTTCTTATTTGTGTCGGGTTGTTCCCTGTAAGCCCCTGATTTTTCAAAAAATATTAAAATTGGATTTTTCTCAATTTTCTGAAATTTTATGGGAATTTTCTGTAATTAAATTCAGGGTTTTAAATTATTACATGATTTTTAATTGATAATAAATAGTATTAAAATATTATAAAAATAATATTTTTGGGTGTAAAATGGAAAACTGGACTTAGGGTAATTTTTTTGGAATTTATTGGGCCCGGACCTATTTTTAGTTACCTAAAAACTATTTATTTAGTTATTTAATTATTATTATTATTATTATTATTATTATTATTATTATTATTATTATTATTATTATTACTATTATTATTATTATTTTCTTTATTCCGGCCCAGCCCACTTCTCCGGCCCAGACCCAAATCCCTACCGGGTCGGGTCGGGTCCACCCGAACCCGACCAGCACCCGTCCGGACCCGCTCCCCAGCCCCTCTCTCCGCCTGACCCGCTCCCCTCCGTGTCCCCAGCCCCTCTCTCCGCCTGACCCGCTCCCCAGCCCCTCTCTCTCGCCTCCGCGCTGCCCGCGGCCACGCGCCCCCGCTCCGCCGCCAGCCGCTTCGCCGCGTCCAGCCGCCCCGCCTCGACGCCACCACCGCCGTCGCGGAGCGCCACCCCTCCTTCCTCCTCCCCGCGGCAACAGCAGCAGCCAGCAGCAGCCGCAGCAGCGCCGGCGCCTCCGCCCGGCCGGCCGCCCAGCACCGCCTCCGCGCTGCCGCGTCGCCTCCGGCCCCTCCGGCCCCTCCGCCGCAGCCCAGCCGCCGGAGCTCCGCCGTCCAGCAGCCCTAACCCTAACCCTAAATTCGATCCCCGTGTCGGACACGTGTCGGACACGATTCGACCCCGGTTTTTCGGGTCCCCTTCAGGTACTTGTAACTTTTTGTTCGTAGCTCTGTTTTCGATTCCGCAAATTGCGTTGCGAAGCCTGTATGACCCTCTCGGTGCCCGGACAAACCGCTCGGGGCATCGCGTCCTGTGGTGATCGCACACCGCGATCCAAAAACAGAAAAAACCAGATCCTGTTTCACCCCGGAACTGAGTACGTCCCGCCAAACGGGACGACTTGGTCGCGTGCGGTCTTCACAGATACGTGCGCACCATCTATACGGACGTATGAGATTTCGTGGAAGCTGATTCGGGTGTGCGTGCACACCGAAATCAACGCGTATCCGCGGACATCGTCCCGTATCTGCCTTTTCTGTAATTTACCCTAACTTCTTGTACACTCGTCGGATCGAGACGAAACTTACGCCATCGGACTCGTAGCGATACGCTGGTCCTGTGGGTCAAGTTTGGTTCGATTCTGAGAACGTTGACGAAATCGCGTGTCGTGGGCCCCACAAGCCCCGTTCGACGGACGATTTTGTGATCGGCTCATCGGAATCCAAATTTGGAAGTTCCGTTGGGTTCGTATCATCGTTCCTGACCTGTTGATACTGAGTTTGGTTAATTTGGAGACCGTTGACCCGGACACATTTTTCGATGCAAAGTGGGCCCCCGTTTTGATCCGAAACTGCCGTTTTTGCCCTTGTCTCCAAATTGGACCCAAGGACAGGCGTTTCTAGCTATTTGACATCTTCTGAGCATGATGGTAATGTCTATTTCAGCTTTTGGACTCATCTCTGGAAAATTTCCCTGAAGTACAATTAACTGGATCCAAACAACGGGCAAGTACCTGCACTTCAAGTTAAATCTTTATTTTGTGATAATTAATTCCCTGCTTTACTACTACCCTTGATGATTACATGTAGTTCTAGAACACTGGATTTTATGTCTTGAATACTGGAGTTCATGTCTTGTTTTCATATCGGGTGGGAGAATACTAGAAGGCATGTAGTTTACCCTTTCCCCTGTCGTGTTTAATAGCTGTTGGTACGCGACTGTACCCTCAGCCGGATCTCGATTATCCCTGTTTAATAGCCGTCTATGATGGCCGAATTAGCCTTATAAACCCCTACATGCCAACTATGTATTCTAAAATAAACACAAGTTCACACAGATAGTTTCTGGATCTTGTTATAGTTCTTGCTGTCTGTAGTAGTTTCATTTCCTGTCTCATTTATTTCTGCTTTCTCATATTCCTGTTTATAGCATTAACTCTGAGATATTGTGTTTCTTTTATACATATTCCCAATATGATACTCAATCTAATTGTCATAAATATTTAGTTTAAATCTTGTTGTGCACTGTGTACTTTGCTCCTTTTCTGACTGGATCCGTTGCTTTAGGCGATGATGAGAACCTTGCCCCCACCCATTATGGCCCCTATGAGGCAGCAGGTGATACAGTTGCAGAGCCGGTTCCCACACAGGAGACTACTCCTGCAGAGTAGTTAGCTTTAGTTATTTGTTTTTCTTTCATCTTAATAATCGGGTTTGTCCCCGATTTAACTTCTGGTTTTGTAATAACTCTTGATCTGATTGTCACTTTCTGGTTATAAAATCTCAGCATTTTCTTTCATTTCCTTGTCTGTTTAATTACTGTGAATGAGCTAGTGTTAATTTAACTGTGGAGATGCCCTAGACAGCGTACTACCGCCGACACTGCGGCGTAGGCTGGACGTACCCACGCACTCGTGCCCGAATTTCCGGGTGCGGGTCGTGACATTCCCCGAGACACTACTTATGTGAACTTGATGATGGACTATTTCTTTTTATCTATTATCTTGACTGGTCTATCATATTGAATTGTGTTTACTTTCTGTGGATGAGATTAGAATTATACTGTGATATATGGTGTAGACTTATATTTATATTTATTATAACTTAAGTGCACTCTAACGGGTCCATTAAATTAGGTTTGTGTACACCCCCTGATTTTTTAAGATTTTTAAAACTGGATTTTTCAGAATTTTCTGGAATTTTCCGGATATTTTTGCTAATTAAAAATAAGGTATTTTTTGCATTAAATAAAATTAAATGTTTTTACAATATATTAAAATATTATGAAAATTATATTTTCTAGTGTAAAATTTAAAATCGTACATAGGATAATTTTTCGGGAATTTATTGGACCCCGGATGTATTTTTAAAGCCTTAAAAACTATTGATTAAATTAACCTAATTAATTGGACCCGATACACCCAAACCAAACCAACCCAACCCAAACCCAACCCCACTCAGTCGCGGGTCAGATTCGGGTCAAACCCGTGACCCGAACCCGCGACCCGAACCCGTTCTTTCGCTCTAGCGGGTCGGGCCGGGTCCGCCAAACCCGCACCCGCCTCCGACCCGACCCGCCTGACTTCTCCCTCTCCCTACGTTCCCTAGCCCGAGTCCCCCGCCGCTCCCTCCGGCCACATCGCCGGCGACCCCGGCTCCGCTTCACCCGGCCACGTAGCCCCCGACCCCGCCTTCTCCGCCACGACCCAGCGCCACCCCCGCTCCCCTTCCCTCACGACTCCGACCACCTTCCCCTCGCCACATGAAACCTAGCCACCGCCACGGTCGCCGCCCGTCTCCGCCTGAACCCCCGTGCCTCCGCCTACTACTTCCCCCTCCAGCGCCTCACCGCAGCTCCGCCTCCGACATCCCCCACGGCTCTACCTCACCCGGCCACCCTCTGAACCTCCAGAACCTCCCAGCCGCCGCTGCCCCGCCGCTGCCGGCCGTCCGACCTCGCCGTGCAGCCCCGCTCAGCCTCGAGCCGACGACCCCGGCCCTAGCCGCAGCGCCGCCCTCCTCCGCGAGCTCGAAATCCTAACCCTAGGGCGGACACGATCCGGACACAGGACACGGTGTCCCCTCGCTTCGTGTCGACTCGGACACAGAAATTCGCAGTTTCTGGAGCCCTGTTCAGGTAACCCGTTCTTTCTGCTTGTTGACCCATTTTCGATTCTGTCTATTGCATCGCGGACCCTACGTGACCCTCTCGATGTCCGTACAACCCGCTCGGTGCATCGCGTCCTGTGGCGATCGCGAACCGCGATCCAAAAACAAGAAAAAATAATGCCATGTTTTACCCTGGAACTGAGTACGCCCCGCCAAACGGGACGACTTGGTCGTGTGCGGCCTTCACCGATACGTGCGCGCCGTCGATACGGACGTACGAGATTTCGCAGAAGTTGATTTGGATGTGCGTGCACACCGGAATCAACGCGTATCCGCGGACACCGTCCCGTATCCGTCAGTTCTGGGACGCGTCGTAACTTTGTGTACACACGTCGGATCGAAACAAAACTTGCGCCATCGGACTCGTAGCGATACGCTGGTCCTGTGACCCAAGTTTGGTTCGATTATGAGAACGTTGACAAAATCGCATATCGTGGGCCCCACAGGCTCCACTTGACTGGCGATTTTGTGATCGGCTCATCGGAATCCAATTCTGAAAGTTCCGTTGGGTTCGTATCATCGTTCTGGACCTGTTGACAATAAGTTTGACGAATTTGGAGAACTTTGTCCCTGACACATTTTTCGGTGCGAAGCGGGGCTACATGTGGACCCCGCTTTGACCCAAAATTGTCATTTTTGTCCTTGTCTCCAAATTGGACTCAAGGACAGGCATTTTTAGCTATTTGATACTTTCTGGATCTGATGGTGATGTTTATTTTAGCAACCGGAGTACTGCCTGCAAACCCCGCTGCTGCAAGAGCTACAATTGGAGCCGAAACCACAGGCAAGTGTACCTTGCCAACTCGCAGTGATTCCTGTTATAGTACTTTGTTTGAGTTCTTGTAGATTACATATATAATCTAGATGTAACTGTTCAACCCAGGACCGAGTGATTTTACTTAGCGTCTGATTAATAGTCGGGTGCCAACCCCGTACGCGGAGTTGTGTAACGTCACATAGACATGGATACCGAGACCCTATATTTCTCGTACTTGTCTTATCAAGTACATTATAACCCAGGACACCTGATACTATTCATGAGACAGAGTCTTTCTGAGACATTCATGGTGATTCTGTATAGGATACAGGTTTCATGACATATTCTTTACATACATGCTTAGAGCTTATTATGACTTGTTGCATTAGACTTGATCCTGCGTGACATGGACATGAGAGGTTGTGGACATGAGACGTATGATTACATTGGGTGGGGAGAGACACACAGGCTACAGGTTGATTATATTATGCCGGCGTCGTAGTCTCCCTTTGAGCTAGACAAACCACATGATATCACTGCTACCGGCTCCCCGACACGGAGCTTGTGGTAGTTTCAGCCTGAGTTCTAGTGATGCTCTCATATTGCATATCACTTAGCTGGTTACATAGTTTACCCTATTGTTTATTTATTGCTGCACTGCTTTATTTATTTTGGCATGAGTTATCTTGTACCTTGCTATGTCCCCTGAGGACCTGGATCTGGATTATGTCCCCAGGTATAACCGAAGAGATCCATCCCGAGATATACCGTACAGGAGCACTTCCAGGAGCTGTACCAGAACCTGAGAACGAGATCGTGCCAGAGGACTTCTCCTGAGGATTGGCTTATTATAGTCAGTTATTTCTATTTCCAGTTCCTTTATTTTCTGTCTATTGCATTGATGTATCAGACCTATTCTCGGATTGTTCCCCGAGATACTTTTATTGAGATTTGATAGTTTATTCTATTTGCATTATTCTGGCTTCTGATCTGTGATTATATTCTGTGGATGAGATTAGTATAGAATGTGACTTGTACCATTTGATCTATTTATTGTTGTACTACAGCTTAAGTACGCCCTGATGGATCCATTAAATTGGGTTGTCCATCGGTGCGTGCTGCTGACCATTGCCACGTGTCTAGTCCCTCGGTATTTTGGGACTGGGGCGTGAC
The DNA here is from genome assembly GCA_036927795.1 of Iris macrosiphon. Taxonomy (NCBI): domain Eukaryota; kingdom Viridiplantae; phylum Streptophyta; class Magnoliopsida; order Asparagales; family Iridaceae; genus Iris; species Iris macrosiphon. The sequence goes on along the minus strand of JAYESA010000019.1, from coordinate 6,636,992 downwards.
ATGGTTTTTGTGGTGGCCCATGCAGGTCTACGACTAAATTGTTCGGTTTCAACTTAGGGACCGAACAGGCCTGCAATAAGAATATGATAAGTTTTAGGATCTCATCCACTTGCTTGAAACGTTCTTAATATCCATATCGGATTCGAATTAATTTCTTAACTTACATCCTGCCTTGATTCCTGTGCGCCTCTTATTGTTTATTTTGGTTGCAGAGTTATGGATTCACGAGCGAACGACGAGACTCCTGCAAGATCACCACGAGATGCTGTGGTAACCAACAAAGATGAAGTAACACTAGTGGATGGAGGACAATCAGCTCAACAACATGCCTCGAGAGTCCAGCACGATGGTATTCCACAATCGACGCAATTTACTCTACCAATGCCCGTAATTCTACCAGGGCAGGCCATGAACGGACAGCAGATGTTTCAAATGATCTATGCAATAATGCAAGCTCAACAAGAGGCTTTTAGTCGCAGCCTACTAACCGCACTAGAGCAGGCAGATCTACCAGCACGACGGCCAACGACGGGCTCTATCACCGATTTCTGGCAGCTGAAGCCCCGTACCTTCTCAGGCAAGGAGGAGCCTACTGAAGTTTATGAGTGGCTCACCAACACTCAACATCAATTAGAAGCAGCTGAGCTTCCGAGGGAACGTTGGATGACTGCCGTCAGAATGCAGTTAACGGATAATGCACATCACTGGTGGCTATCTGAGGAGACACGGCTCGGACCAGACCGAGTCACTTGGGAAGAGTTCTCTAGACTCTTTCAGGAGATGTACATTCCAGCTATCGCTCGATCAGAACTTCGGGACAAGTTCAATTGCCTCACTCAGGATACTATGACGGTGGAAGAGTACAACGCTGAGTTCATTCGTCTAAGTCGCTTCGCCCCAACATTGATCCCGACAGAAGAAGAGAAGGCTGAGAAATTCTTCGACGGACTAAACATTGAGCTACAGAAACTAATTGGATCTGTTGCACCTACTTCGTACTCGGACGTCCTTGCTGCAGCACGACGCATGGAGCGCGTCATCAGGAGAGAGGCCAGTCTGAAGCGGCCATCCACATCAGCACCAGCCGGAGCACCACAAGAAAAAGTTGCAAAAAGACCTCACATGCACCAGCCACCAGAAACATCTCCACAGGCAATACCTGTCTGTCCATATTGTCACAGGCGAGGTCATATAGAGAACAAGTGCAGACAAAAAATGAGATTATATTTAGCTTGCGGATCCAGTCAGCATTTATTGAGAGAATGCCCTGAGCGTCGAGAAGGAGCATCAAGGGTAAAACAACAAGCGTTACCAGAACCGGGGCCAGCCTATCCAGCATTGGGAGCACCGTAAACTGAAGTTGAAGGGGTTATACCACCACCTCCAGGAGGGTATCAGCCGAGGCCACATTTGATACCCTAGGCACTACTCTTCCAGCAGGCTCAGCAGCAGAAGAATCGACTGCAAGGACGCGAACAAGCCCTCACGATGACCGTGGAGAACGCGCAGACTCGTGGAGTAGCTAGTGCGCGTAAGTGATTCGTAGCTATCGATTTTAGAATTGTTTTAGCTCGTGCCTATTTGGTTCGTGACCTTAGCCCCAACCTAGTAATTTGAAGCTTGTTAATAATAACCTGGTTTTTCTAAAAAGTTGTAGTTCTCTTGCTTTAACTAGATTTTTTTTACTCTGGAAAGTGCATAACTTTCATTTTTAGGGAAACGACATTTTTCCTAAGTGTCTTGTGATGTGTTTCGAACAATACTTGCAACCGTGTCATCTCTGTTGACCGGTTATTCTTTGATTGCGAGGACGCAATCCTCTTAAGGGGGTAGATTGTAAACCCCCTGATTTTTTAAGATTTTTAAAACTGGATTTTTCAGAATTTTCTGGGATTTTTCGGGTATTTCTCCTGACTATTCAGTTACATACTTAGTTATTTATGCTTAGTTTTATTTCATATCTGGACTTGGACTTATGAACATATGTATTGGTGTTATTCTCTTTTCTTATTTGTGTCGGGTTGTTCCCCGACACACTACTTATGTGGACTTGATGATGGACTATTTCTTTTTATCTATTATCTTGACTGGTCTATCATATTGAATTGTGTTTACTTTCTGTGGATGAGATTAGAATTATACTGTGATATATGGTGTAGACTTATATTTATATTTATTATAACTTAAGTGCACTCTAACGGGTCCATTAAATTAGGTTTGTCCATTGGAGTTGTGTTGCTGGCCATTGCCACGTGGCTAGTCCCTCGGTATTTTGGGACTCGGACGTGACACCGCTGGACACATTTTATTGTTGAGAGAGAGAGAGAGAGAGAGCATGAGCGACTTGTAATCTCGGCCTAGCGCCGCTTGAAACATTATATTCAATATCAATAAAGAGTTTTGATTTCATTCCATACTTGTGTTTATGTTGAAATTAGTTGATGATTTTATTGATTGTCTCATTGGCATTATATAGCCTTACAGTCATTAATACAATGATCTCAATCATTATGACAATAATCTCATAATGGAATATCCTGTGACATATTCTGGCATCCCAAATATGTCCTCAGGATATTCCCATGTGCTTATACTATACTTAAATATGACACCCAACATACCATATCAACACTCCCCCTCAAGATGGGTGAAAGATATTCACTAAGCCCATCTTGTCACATCCTCTAATCATGCTCACTGAGGCGAGTCCCTTGGTTAGTCCATCTGCTACTTGATCCCTGGTTGGAACATGGCCAAGCTCCAGTAATCCACTATCCAACTTCTCTTTGATGAAGAATCTATCAATCTCGATGTGTTTGGTCCTGTCATGCTGTACTGGATTGTTGGCGATACTAATAGCTGACTGATTGTCACACCACAGCTTCATCTTGGCTCCTTGATCCAGCTTCAGTTCCACCAGCATATTCTTCAACCATAGCAGCTCTGCAACTCCCAAGGCCATAGCTCTGTACTCTGCTTCAGCTGTCGATCTGGCCACCACAGACTGCTTCTTACTCCTCCAGGAGACCAAGTTACCTCCTACAAATATGCAATATCCTGAGGTAGACCTCCTGTCATCAGCACAACTAGCCCAGTCAGAATCACAGTAGCCCTCGATGCTCACGTGATTGTTCTTCCTGAATATTAGTCCCTTCCCGGGAGCACCTTTCAGGTACCTCAGAATCTGGTACACTGCATCCATATGACCCTTCCGTGGGTCATGCATGTAGCGGCTCACCACACTTACTGCAAAGCAGATATCAGGACGTGTGTGGCTCAAATAGATCAACTTGCCAACCAGTCTCTGGTATCTGTCCCGATCAACTGGTTCTCCAGCCTCAGCATCAATCTTGAACCTCTGATCTATTGGTGTCGCTGCAGGTTTGCACCCCAACATCCCAGTTTCTGTGAGAAGGTCTAGTGCATACTTCCTTTGAGAGAGAACAATCCCCTCTGCTTCTCGAGCAATCTCAATCCCAAGGAAGTACCGAAGAAGGCCGAGATCCTTCACCTCGAATTCCTTGCCAAGCTTTCCTTTGAGTTGGGCGATCTCCTGCTCATCATCTCCTGTGATAATCATATCGTCCACATACACCGCAAGCATGGTGATGTGGCCTCCACTCCGACGGAAGAACACAGTATGATCCGCATTGATCTGCTGATATCCCATCCCTATCATCGCTCTTCTGAATCTGTCAAACCACGCTCGAGGAGACTGCTTCAGTCCATAGATGGACTTCTTCAACCTGCAGACCTTGCCTACTGTCTGATTGGTGCCAAATCCTGGTGGTATCTCCATGTACACCTCCTCCACTAGATCTCCGTGAAGAAACGCATTCTTCATATCCAGTTGGTGTAGCTTCCATCCACCATTCGCTGCCAGAGAAATCAGAGTCCTGACAGTGCTCATCTTTGCAACTGGTGCAAAGGTCTCGTCATAGTCGATGCCGTACGTCTGACTGTATCCTTTGGCTACTAGTCGAGCTTTGTAGCGCTCAACCTGTCCATCTGGGTTCTGCTTCACGGTAAAGACCCACTTGCATCCAACTGCTCTCTTTCCCTCTGGCAATCTCACAAGCTCCCAAGTGTGGTTCTTCTCCAGAGCTCCCAACTCCTCGTGCATTGCCGTTTTCCACTTTGGATCGTTCTTGGCAACCTGCCAATTGTTAGGTACAGTAATACTATCCAAAGATGCTATAAATGCTCCATGAGAAGAAGAGATATGGTCATAAGAAACAAACTGAGCAATATCCCAACCATATCTGTTTGGAGGATTTCCTGCATTGCTGCGAGTGGTCCTCCGTACAGATAGTGGTGTGGGAGGAGTAGAAGTAGGAGGAATGATATTTTGTGAAGGAGGGGGTATCACCTGAAGGGGGGTTGGTGTCGGTGCCTCAGGAGTTGGGACGAACGCAGGCAAAGGACTTGGCACTGGCACTGTCGGTACTGGTCCTGCAGTTTGCTTCTCTCTCCTGCTGTAGGTAAGTAACTCTCCCTGAGCCGTAGGCCTAACACCTTCACCTTCTTGTCCCTTCTCCGTGCCTCCATGCCAAACTTCTAAATCGGTTACCACAAAGTTCTCCATCTCCCCCTCTCGCCTAATATTGGCAGTATTAGGCGTGTTGTGTGAAGTTCCGTCCTGGTGGTAGTATGGCTCATGCTCCCGAAAGTGGACATCCATACTGACAAACTTCTTCTTCTCTACTGGACTCCAGCACACATACCCCTTCTGGGTCGCCGAGTAGCCTACGAAGATGCATTTGACCGCTCTAGGGTCAAGTTTCCCAACTGATGGCCTGTTGTCCTTCACAAAACACACACACCCAAACACCTTCAGTGGGAGTATCCCACTATTATTGCCTTGCAATACCTCACATGGGGACTTCCATCCGAGGACCTTCGAGGGCATCCTGTTGATGAGTTGAGCTGCTGTCAACACTGCATGCCCCCACAGACTCTGTGGGACATTCATGTCGATCATCATACTTCTTGCGACCTCCAGAAGGTGTCTGTTTTTCCTTTCTGCAACTCCATTTTGTGCTGGTGTGTATGCACAGGTGGTCTGATACTGTATTCCGTGTGCTGACAAGTATTCTGCAAGCGTCCTGTTGGTATACTCCGTTCCATTGTCAGACCTCAGTACCTTCACAACTGCTTTGTACTGAGTCTGGACATGCTTATGGAAATCCCGAAAACAAGCAGGTACATCATTCTTATTTTTCATCAAATATAACCAGGTAACACGAGAGGCACACTCAATGAAAGAAACAAAGTACTTATAACCATTCATAGTGTTAGTAGCACATGGACCCCAGACATCAGAATGTACTACCTCAAAAGCAAAAGTGCTCCTATGACCCGTGCCAACATATGAGCTCCTAGTAAGTTTTCCTAACTCGCACGCATCACATACTAATTTCTCTTTTTTTGTTTTTGCATAAATCTCTGGATATAACTTACTTAGAGTATCAAAGGAAGAATGTCCCATCCTCCGATGATGGAGCATCAAGGTATCCTCAGTCCTCTGCTGCAGTCCTTTCATGCCAGCCTTCTCTGCCATAGATACCAATGCTGAGTCCAGTCCTTCTCGATCTAGGTACCACAGTCCCTCATGCCAAGTGCCAGTCCCAAGTCTTCGTCCTGTCCCTTTCTCCTGGAAGGTCACCTTAGGAATATCAAAAGAAACAATGCATTTAAGTTGGAGGATTATAGAACTAATGGACAAGAGACTGACTGGAAAGGATGGAGCATATAAAACATTGGATAATCTTACTGAACCTGTACAATTAACAGTACCCTTACCGACCACTGGCTGGAAAGTGCCATCAGCTGTCTGAATGCTGTCTGCTGATGCTAGGTGAGTGTAGGAAGAAAACTCACTAGCATTCCCAGTCACATGTCGAGATGCTCCCGAGTCGATAATCCAGTCTGATGATTTAAGGGAAGAGATAGACGCAAGGGCAAGTGATTCGTCAGTACCTTTTGATGGATGGGCATATATGGCAGCGTTGCCCCTAACAAAGAATGAGGTGGACGCCTCCTCTGTTCTACTCCTCATGTCTCCCAGTGCCTGGTCCTCCACAGTAATGGTGCCATCAGCTTCTCCGTTCCCTTCTGATATCAGGAGGTTTGCTCGATAACCTCCTCGGCCGCCTCGTCTACCCCCTCGACCACGACCACGTCCTCCATTATATCCTCGTCCGCCGAACGGTCCTCGTGCACCACCTGAGTCTCCCTCCCTAGGTGGTTTGGTACAAGCATATCAATGATGACCCATCTTCCCACAGTTGTAGCACTGCCGGTTATCCTGCCAGGGTTCTCCCTTAGATCGTGTGTTACCTGAGCTGGTGATCGCTAGTGCTGACCTTGCTTCGGGGGGACCACATGTCCCTGCTTGCAGCCTGATGCGTGTCTCCTCCTGGATCATGGCTGAGATAGCCTCCTCAAGGCTAGGGATCTTTGGTTGGGCTAGAAGTAGGGCCGTCCTCTGTGCGAAAGCTGCAGTCAGCCCTTTGAGAAACTTCATCGTCCTCTCCTGCAGACACACCTGTCTCTCCTTACACTTAGGGTCCCCGCAGCTCGCCCGATCTGAGGAGTGATCATAATCCAACCACAGACGCTCCAACTCCGTGGCATACTCCTGCACCGTCTTCTCTCCCTGTACGGTGTCATCAATCTCCCCCTTTATCTGGAAGACCCGTAAGTTGTTCCCCACACCATCATAGGTCCTTCTCAACTTCTCCCACACATCTTTCACCATCTCAATACCGTCTACTGTGGCGGCAATAGACTGGACTAAGGAGTTGAGAAGCCAGATGTAGATCACCATATGAGTGGACTTCCACTCATCGCGTCCTGTCGAGCCCTCGTCCGGCTCTGTCGTCTCGCCCGTCAGGAACCCCTCCATGTTTTTTCCTGCGAGGGTTCTTCTCACCCGCCGTGACCAACTCAGATAGGTGGCTGGTCCATCTAATTTCAGATCGATGGAGGGAAGCTTCAACTCCGGCGACGTTCGTGTCGTGTTCTCACCAGCCGACATCGTCAACAACTTCATCAACATCGCCACCTCTGCAGAATCTAGCTTCTTGATGATCTCCTCCATCGATGCTTCGTCTATCCAATCACGTCACGTCCGCTCCACGACTCACGCTCGTCCTCGTCGTCCGCTCCTAGATCCGAACATGTCCCCCCTTTTTCCAGATCTAGGCATCCCTATTAGGCGATGTCTAGTGCTGGTGTGGAGGAGGCGGCAGCACGCATGTCACAGCCGCCGTGAAGATTTTTTTTTTTTTTTTTTTTTTTTTTTTTGAAGGGAGGGGGGTAGACGAGGCGGGAAGGGAGGGGGGCGTGGAAGAGTTCGGTGGAGGAGATCTAGAAAATCCTCCTGTGGGTTTGTGGAAGCTTGGTGACGGCTAGGGTTTGTGGAAACTTGGCTTTGATACCATGTTGAAATTAGTTGATGATTTTATTGATTGTCTCATTGGCATTATATAGCCTTACAGTCATTAATACAATGATCTCAATCATTATGACAATAATCTCATAATGGAATATCCTGTGACATATTCTGGCATCCCAAATATGTCCTCAGGATATTCCCATGTGCTTATACTATACTTAAATATGACACCCAATATACCATATCAACAGTTTATTCAATGCTTCCGCTATGACGACGTTCTTGTGAACTAGTTATCAAACGCATATTCAGATATGGCCTTGCGCGGGCGCAACTCAAACTTGCGCGACATCATGCCCAAGCGAGGACGTTCCGGCCCTGCCTGGCCGGGGGGCGTGACAGATTCCCCCACCCACCTCATATATTCACTCTCCCACTCCCAATTATTCATTTTTCCTTCCATTTTTTAGGACTTTTTCAAACACCAAAAAAAAAAATTAATCGGGATTATAAATTTGTAAAAAAAGGAGAGCAAAGAATTGATTTTCTTTCCTACCAAACGAGGTCTAAGTATAAATTTTCATTATAATTTTGGATTTGGCGACATGAATATTTTATTTCTAAAGGAATACATTTTAGCAGGGTGAGCATTATTCGGTTTTGGACCGAAAATTGAACTGAACCGAATAATGAAAAAAATTCGGTTCGATTTCTTTATTTAGTTTCAATTTCGATTTCAGTTTCGATCTAAAACCGAAAATAGAATAAGATTTATGCAATTATATAAATATCCTAATTCTATGTATATTTTGTGATAAAATATGTATATTTTAAAAACAACAATTTTATGTATGTATTTTGAAGCATAACTTTTGGGCACGACTTTGAAATACAACAAATGTATGTATAAAATTATAATTTAACCATGATTTCAACATTTGGTGCGATCCATTAAATAATAGCAATAGTCTAAACGAACAGACAGAATAAACCGAATAGCTTGTTGGTTTTGGTTCAGTTTCGATTTTGACTAATTTATATTTGATTTTAAATTTTAAGAATTTTGATTTATTTAATTTTAATTATTTTTATTCAGATTAAATCGGATAAGCCGAATGCTCACTCATGCATTTTTGTATTAGTTAGCTTGGAGGACTACTTATTTTTTGAAGTTTGGTGGAAAGAATGGGTCGGCACTAAGAGAAAAGAAAGAAAGAAAGAAAAACTCTGCAAACTTCATCACGGAGATAGAATTGAGGATGAACTTGCCGGGCACAAACAAAGAAAAGAAAAAAGTGAGAGAAAGAGAACAATGTTACATTACAGAAAAGTTTGGCCGAACTTGGCCCTTCCAAATAGAAAAGATAGAAAACGGGTTGTGCGTTAGGCAAAGAGAGAGAGAGAGAGAGAGACGACAAGCCGATCGCTTTCAATTCTACGGGCCTCAATAAATCACCCACTAGTCTTCCTCCACGTGGTTTTGTAGGCCCCCACTGTCACCTTTGGTAAATGATTGAGAAAAAAGTTGTTTACAATAATCATTTGAGAAACAATTTTTTTAAATAAAATAAACAATTATCAGATAATTGTTCAAAAGGGGAAGAGTTTGTTGAATTATAGAGAGGGAGATAACTCGTCAACTGAGTTGGCGGTGTCCAGAGTTCGAGAAGAACTCGTCAGCTCAGTTGGCGGACTCTGGGCAAGCTCACCAACTCAGTTGGCGGGCCACTCTCCCAAGACGAGGAGGAGGATGAGCTGTTTGATTGACATGTTTGATTTGTAACAATATTTGATTGCAATATTTGTATGAGCTGATAATGAAAGTCTACTTAAGAATTGTTCAATACCCAAACATTGCAATCAAACATTGTTACAAATCATACAAATATTGCAATCAAACATTGTTACAAATTATCTACTCATCCTCCTCCTCGTCTTGTTGAGTTTGGGTAGGCAGCGGTGCTGATGGAGTCGAAAAAAACTGTGTGAATATCTGGTAGCTTTCATCTCCAACAGTCTCGTAACTAGGGCTCGCTCCACCATACTGCTCACTAGGGCCCGCTCCACTATACTGGTAACTCGGACTTGCTCCAGCATACTGGTCACTGGGGCCCGCTCCAGCATACTGGTCACTCGGGCCCGCTCCAGCATACTGGTGAATAGGTCTCTCTGCACCATCCCTCCTACGACGACGAGAGTGTCTCTGTCGTACAAAGCTGGTCGCATAGTCTGGTGGAAGACGTGATTGTACTGGAGGCATTTCAGGTTCCCGCCCAATACCCAAATGATCAACACGAGTCACAAGTTCCTCCATAAGAAATCGACTTTGTGGGGGAAGGTTTATCTCAGGTTGTTGTAAATATTGTTGGTATACACCACTCTGAAATATGAAACTTGTAAATTAATTTTTTATCATATCTATGTATATGTAATTTTTAAAGTATAATGAAGTCATACCAAATCATGCATGTCATCGGCAAAAGCACGCAAAGTAGAATCATCTACGGATCTACTCTTGAACCTTTGCTCCTCATATTGGTATACTCGGTTGCTCATAAGAGGGCATTCCCACCATTGCCTATAGTCCAGGTTACCAATGTCTGCATAATGTAAACAAGATTTTAGCAAACTATTTACACTAAATCAATACGAATAATGAGTAACTTAGAACTTACATTTCTCAGCAGATCTTAGTCCGGGAGACATGTCCCTCACACTATAATTCTCAAACCGATTATTCCAATCAACAACGAGACTAATGATTCGTTGTATTGCATTTGCTGCCTCATAACCGACTGTCGGTGGATTATCGAAAATTATTTGACTCATCCCGAATTGTCGAAGAACACGGTCTACCGGATGGTACATGGTGAACCATCTACAAAAAAAATAATAAGATCGGTAGTCGGTCCACCGGGAATACGACCGTCATTTTTGGTTAGCCATCTACAAAAAAAATTATAGGAAGAAGGGGGAGTGCTGTGAGGAGGAGTGCTGTGAGGAGGAGGAGGAGGAGGAGTTGGAGTTTATTTATAGGAAGAAGGGGGAGAGCTTTTGGAGGGAGGGGGGGTGGGGAAGTTGAGGGGAGGGGGGGTCTCCGAGGAGAAGGGAGGGGTCTCCGAGGAGAACGAGTATCCGAGGGAGAGGGGGAGAGGGGCTCGCCAACTGAGTTGGCGAGTTCTTCTCGAACTCTGGGCACCGCCAACTGAGTTGGCGAGTTGTCCTCCTTCCTGTAATTCAAACAAACCTCTCCCCTTTTGCACAATTATCTGATAATTTATTACTTTATTTGAAAAAAATGTTTGAAAAAAATGTTATAAATTCGCTAGTTTATTATAATGTTTTTTTTTTCCATATAAGAACCTCGTAGCTAACCTATTTCTTGCATTATCTCCTCCAAATTGCTTTACAAGTTGGCAAAAATATTAACCACACAACAACTCCCACCACAATGTTGGCCTAATGAAATATTTATATTTTTAATGAGTTAATTTAAATCTGGTTTTTTTACTGTTGGTACTTTTGAACCCATCTCTTTTCTATTTCAAAGAACTAATTCTGGTCAACTTGTTATGTAGTATGTACTGTTACATTGTTCTGTTCTTTTCTTTTTTTGGGCTGTTGATCTTGAAATATTCAAGTTTCTAATTGGTAGAAGAAAAAAATTCAATTCACAAAAAACAAAAACAAAATAATAATATAAATAAATTTTACAAGAGCCTCCCATGTGTTTCGAAAAAGCTGATCCAAAATTTAAATATTTTTTTAGATTTTGATTAGTTGTTACTAAGTAATTTTTTGGACTGTTTTAAAAAGAGTTAATTAGACTTTGGGTACAGAACTTTCAAAAAATAGCATTTAGCTCCTGAAGGTGTCCAGTTTAAAATTTGGGATCCCAAATGACGGTTGACCTATATTAACCATCCAAAATATGTTAATAAATATTTTAGGGTTAATTAGACAAATATTTCAAAAACATTATTGTCATTCTTGAGTTCCTATTAAATATTTTTACTAAGAGATTTTGGACGACGGAATACCGATCAACCTTAATCTCAAGACCTAAATTCTAAGTTGGTCATCTTTAGAATCCAAACATTATTTTTAAAATATTTATGGAACCCAATGTCTAATTATCCTTTTTAAACAATGATGATATACGAATCGACGGAGATTGCTCGTCAGTCCGATGGTTAACGTGACGGCCCTCCATCTAATGGAGGTTGATCCCGGTGAATGCATGGAAGACAGATCCAATAGGAGAGGGACACGTCAGTCTCGATTTGACTATCCTCGATCGATTTGTTAGTCATTTTTTTCTTTTAAAAACAAAAAAATAAACATGTGCACATAGACAATCCCACTTATATTCTTAACCAGCGGGTCAGTAACTTCATTTATTAATTATTTTAAGGAGAATAAAAGATTTGGAAGAATTATATACAAATGGGGGTAGATATAAGGGACTTCTATGCAAAACACCCTTTTTTTTTATTATTTCTCTCTTTATAGTGCGTGCCTTCAACTGTTCAACTTCAATTTGTGTTCCTATGATTCTATGAACTTGTTGGAAGTTTTGGAAGTGTGTTCGTCTCAGCTTAGTGGTGAATCTGCAGGCAAGTGAGTACTGAATTGATTGATTTCTTTCTTATGTTGATACTTGTTATCAAAACATTACTGTTAAATTTTTGACAACTTTTGTGCTTTAGAGAATGTAGCTGTCTGCTCCTATACAATTTGATGGAAATGTGTTCATCTACTATTTTCTTACGCTGTTCTTCACTTGGTTATGAAGTGGCTATGTGAGAAAAATGGAATGTGTACTTTTTGTTATTCTTTCAGTCTATTTTTCTTTTCTTTTTCTCAAGTGAACTTTTTGTGGAAATGGGTTCATTTTTGGGAAAATGAAGAGGGTTCTTCTTAATTTACAGAAATAATCCATTATCAGAGGAGTCTCATAAAATTTGCAAGAATTTTTGGGAAATGCAGGGTTTTCTAGAATTTTCATGTATATTTTGTTCCATCAAAGAGCAAATTAAGGTTTTGTTCTGTATGCTTGATGTTGAACTTGGGCCTGAAATTATACCCACAAAATACCTGACCAAACAAGAAGGAACTGAATTATTCAGTCTCATTTTATATTGATCCTAGTTTCCAAGGCTCCTCTGAAGTGGGTTTTTGAAGATGATTTGGTTATTGGCTTCAAATTTTCTTAATTTTCTTCTTCTTCTTATTCTATTTTGTCTAAAAATAAAAATATTGTTCTTTTCCTAAAATAGTTGGATATGGATCTGGGAATGGGATTCTTCTAAAGACTTAAAAAGTTTTGCTATGAAGTGGTTTGCTTATTTACTTATTATATTCTTAACCATATTCATCTTCTTGGCATTGTGAATTTGAGAATTGGATTCTTAAAATCATCATTCTGTTACAAGAAATATTAGACTTTTGTATGTGCTCTCTTTGCGTTGGCATTTGTTCACATGTTTTTGTTTTGTTGGATTTTTATCATTTCATGACACCCACACAGCGCCATCATCTTTGCATGGTCTCTTGCTTAAATCTACAGCTCTTTCTTTCCATCTAGGGCGATGGTGGAGCCTTGTTTTCATGTGGGTTGTCCTCAATTTACAACAAAAGTGACTATAACCTTTGGGTTCTGCACATGGGTAGCGTTCCCTCTTAATTGTAAGCATGTTCAGTGGTGTGTGGTTTTGTGGACAGTGGAATCAAGAATGTTATTGGGGTTTGTTGAGTAAAAAGTGGATGTTATTGAACTCAAAGAGAAAATTATGTATACAAAGTTTAATTACAATACTCACATATCAAACTTTTGTACACTCCCACAAGGACACTCACACACTAAAACACTACATCAAACAACACTCTCTACACTTGCACACACTTCATTTTGACACACTATGTCAAGATAATCCCAAATGGGGTGGCCATGTCCATTTTATAGGTAGCCAACACCAACATAAAAGGAAAGAAGGAAAAGTGTAGATCATAGAAGGATATAGGGATACAAGAAAGAAGGGAAAATTTGGAGAGAGAGAGAGAGAGAGAGAAGAGATTTCTAGAGAAATAAGAGAAGAGAAATGGAGGAGAAAATTCTGGAAAGAGAGAGGGACGAAGAAAGTTCTAGAGAGAAAGAGGGGATTTCCAGAAAGAAGAAGAAGACTCGGTGGTCACTCTTAATACTCCCCTCCAAAACCGACTTCTTCTTGTAGCTGTGCATGTCGAGCTTCCTTCGGAGTTCTTCAAACTTTGATGTGTTCAGTGCCTTAGTGAACAAGTATGCTACTTGATCACCAGTTCTAATTGCTTCCATCTCTATCTCTTCTTGAAGAACTTTCTCCCTTTTAAATGATAGTGCACATCAACATACTTACTGTACATAGAATACTGAATTCTCGACCAAGCGTATTGCGAATTGATTGTCGCAATACAATTTAACCGCATAATGTATTAGCTGATGTAGGTCTTTCATTAGCTGCATTAACCAACTCTTTTTTGTGCCGCCAGCACTGCCACTTGATACTCCACCTCTCTAGTTGATAATTATATAGTTGGTTGTCTTTTACTACACGACGATATTACTTCTGAATCGAGACTGAACATTTAGCCCGTTGTCGATCTTCTTCTATCATGGTCTCCCGCATAGTCAGTCTCACAATATCTAACAACCATGCTTGCTTCAACCTTCTTATATAAAAGGCCAAAATCCTAAGAGCCTTTAACATACCTGAGTATCTGACTTACTGTTTCTAAATGATGCTTCTTGGATTCTCCATATACCGGCTAACTATTCCAACAACAAATGGAATGTCAGGGAGAATCAATTAGGTAGATCAAACTTCCTACTCTTTGACGATACGTATCTACATCCTCTAACCCTTTGCCCTCGTGAGGGCATAAGCTGGCATTAAGTTCCATGGCTGTAGTAATTGGGTTGCAATTGTGCATCACGTATTTGTAGCATATTTTTTGCATGTTTCTGCTGGCACAATTATTTTTGGCTTAATTTCAACTTAACGCCCTCAACTATTTAAGTTTTTCAATTTGATATCCCTAACTTTAATATCATATTAATCACTATCCTCAACTATTGAATATTTTCAAGTCGATACCTTTCGTCAGACATGTATTAATTTTTCCGTTTCAACAAAAATAAATAATAATTTTTTGATCAAATTACCCTCATCCCCTAGGAATATTTTAAGTGACCACGAATGAGGCGTATTTTTGTCATTTATGATATTTTTAACACTTGAGGTGTGTTTGCATCTTCAATGTACTCGAGCATCTCGTCCTCAATTGTTGTCTCTAGCACGTACATCGTCTTCCCAGTCTTGATCTTCCATTTCCTTAACGTGTCAACATTCTCCTTTGCGGGATGTGTTGTCTCAGTACCACCGACAATTCTCCACAAATCTTGGTCTTTAATATAGGATTTGATGCTGTAGAATATTTTGGAGTTATATTTCTTTTTTTTATTGATAATCGCTTGGCTATATATATATATATATATATATATATATAAATATCCATCTTACATAAAACTTTCTAATACATTCTAATATACCAACACTCCTCCTCGAGATGGGCGAAAGAACCAAGTCCATCTTGTCACATCCTCTAATCATATCTACAGAGGTAAGTCCCTTGGTCAGACTGTTTGCTACCTGTTCCTTGGTTGGAACGTAGCCTAGCTCCAGTACTCCACTGTCCAACTTCTCCTTGATGAAGAACCTATCGATCTCGATGTGTTTGGTCATGTCATGCTGCACAGGATTGTTGGCGATACTGATGGCTGACTGGTTGTCATACCACAAGTTCATCTTGGATCCTTGATCCAGCTTTAGCTCCACCAGCATACTCTTCAGTCATAGCAGCTCTGCAACTTCCAAGGCCATAGCTCTGTACTCCGCTTCAGTTGTCGATCTGGCCAACACTGGCTGCTTCTTACTCCTCCAAGAGACCAAGTTGTCTTCTACAAATATGCAATAGCCCGAGGTAGACCTCCAGTCACCACAGCTAGCCCAGTCAGAGTCACAGTATCCCTCGATGGTCACGTGATCATTCTTCCTAAATATCAGTCCCTTTTCGGGGGCACCCTTCAAGTATCTCAGAATCTGGTACACTGTGTCAATATGACCCTTTCTTGAGTCATGCATGTAGGGGCTCACCACACTCACTGCAAAGCAGATATTAGGACGTGTGTGGCTCAAATAGATCAACTTGTCCACCAGTCTCTGGTATCTGTCCCGGTCAACTGGTTCTCCAGCCTCAGCACCTAGCTTGAACCTCTGATTGATCGGTGTCGCTGCATATTTGCATCCCAACATCCATGTCTCTGTGAGAAGGTCCAGCGCATACTTTCTCTGAGAAAGAACAATCCCCTCTGCTTCTCGAGCAATCTCAATCCCAAGGAAGTACCGAAGAAGGCCAAGATCCTTCACCTCGAACTTCTTGCCAAGCTTTCCCTTGAGTCGGGCAATCTCCTACTCATCATCTCCTGTGATAATCATATCGTTCACATACACCGCAAGCATGGTGATGTGGCATCCACTCCGACGAAAAAATACAGTGTGATCAGCCTTGATCTGTCGATATCACATCCCTATCATCGCTCTCGTGAATCTCTCAAACCACGCTCGAGGAGACTACTTTAGTCCATAGAGGGACTTCTTCAACCTGCAGATATTGTCCATTGTTTTATCAGTGCAGAATCCTGGTGGTATCTCCATGTATACCTCCTCCACTAGATCCCCATGAAGAAATGCATTCTTCACATCCAGTTGGTGTAGCTTTCATCCACCATTCGCTGCCAAAGAAATCAGGGTCCTTACGGTGCTCATCTTCGTCACTGGTGCAAAAGTCTCGTCGTAGTCAATGTTGTACATCTGACTGTATCATTTTGCCACCAGTCGAGCCTTGTAGCGCTCAACCTGTCCACCTGGTTTTTGCTTCACAGTAAAGACCCACTTGCATCCGACTGTCATCTTCCCCTCTGACAGTTTTACTAGTTCCCAAGTGTGGTTCTTCTCAAAAGTCCCTAACTTGTGCATTGCCGTTTTTCACTTTGGATCGTTCTTGGCAACCTGCCAATTGTTAGGTACAGTAATACTATCGAAAGACGCAATGAATGCTCCATGAGAAGAAAAGATGTTATCATATGAAACAAACTGAGCAAGGTCCCAACCATATCTATCAGGAGGATTTTTCGTATTGCTGCGAGTGGTCCTCCGTACTGATAATGGTGTGGGAGGGATAGGAAGAATGATATCACCTAAAGGAAAATCTGGTGGTGGTGGTGTAGGTGTCTCAGGAGTCGAGACGGACGCAGGCTAGGGACTTGGCACTGACGCTATAGGTACTGGTCCTGCAGTTTGCTTCTCTTTCCTGCTGTAGGTAAGTAACTCCCCCTGATCCGTGGGCCTAACACCTCTCATCTCCTCCCCCTGTTCCTCTTCACTCTCCTCCTCAACCGTTCCTCCGTGCCATACTCCTAAATTGGTCACCAAACTCTCACTATTCTTCCTCTCTCGCCTCATACTCTCAATGTCAGGTGAGTTGCCCATGGATGAGGTTTCTTCCTGACGGTAGTATGGCTCAAGCTCCCTGAAGTGAACATCTATGCTCACAAATCTCTTCTTCTCTACTGGGCTCCACCACATGTACCCCTTCTGAGTCGCCGAATAGTCCACGAAGTCACACTTGACTGCTCTAGGATCAAGTGTTTCAACAGACAGTCTGTTGTCCTTCACAAACCAAACACCTTCAGCGGGAGTATTCCACTATTTTTCTTGCAATATCTCACATGGAGACTTCCATCTCAGTACTTTCGAGGGCATCATGTTGATCAGTTGAGCTGCTGTCAACACTGTATGCCCCTACAGACTCTGTGGGACATTCATGGCGATCATCATGCTCCTTGCTACCTCCAGAAGGTGTATGTTCTTTCTTTCTGCCACCCCATTATGTGCTGGTGTGTATGCACATGTGGTCTGATGTTGTATCCCTTGGGCTGACAGGTATTCCTCAAGTGTTTTGTTGGTATACTCTGTCCCATTGTCAGACCTCAGTACCTTTACCACTGCTCTGTACTGAGTCTGGACATGTTTATGAAAGTTCCCAAAACAGGCAAAGACATCACTCCTATTTTTCATCAAATACAGCCAGGTGACACGAGAGGAACAATCAATAAAAGAAACGAAATACTTGTAACCTGTCACGACCCGCATCCTGTTGATTGGACACGAGTACGTGAATACGTCCAGCCTACGCCGCAGTATCGGCGGTAGTTTGCTGTCTAAACCACTTTTATAATCATCCAACATTTCATATATAATTCTCACATCCACAATAATTTCTATTCTAACTCATTCACAACAGATAAATAAATAGACAGGGAATAATGACAAGAAATAGGAAGTACTAGTATATCAAAAACTATAGTTTTTGTACACATATTCATCCATAGTTTTAGTACAGGCCAAAAGATAAGTTAAATCGAGAACAACACGATTAGTATGCCAAAAAGGAAATACTAGTCTAGCTAATTAACTATGTTTCAAAAGTAATCTCCTGAGTAGAGACAGGCTCCTCAACGTGGTCATCTGCTATGTCATGTGGGCTATAGAAGGTAGGAGCATAATCTTCATCATTTCCTAACATGTCAACGGATCCAGTCGAGATTGGAGCAAGTACCAATACACGACAGAATTATACTAAATAATCATGATAAATAGTGAGAATTGGAACTAAGTAGCAAGTACTGTAAACCATGAAAATAAAGAAAGCATAGATATCACAGGATATGAAAATGAAACTACTACAAGAGGATAAGAAACTACGTGTGTTCATGTGTATTTAGAATATATAGTTGGCATGTAAGGGTTGTAAGGCTGATAAGGTACGTCATAAACGGCTAGCAGTCAGGAATAATCGAGTATAAGGCTATTGGTACAGTCGTATACTCAACAGCTACCAGTCATGACATGAAGGAAAGGGTAAACCACATGCCTCCTAGTATTCTCCCTCCCGACACGAAAATCAAGGTACATAATATGAAAATCTAGTTTCTATAACTATGTGTAATTATGAAAAGGTGAGCTAGTAGAGTAGAGAACTAAATATCATGTTATAGAGGATAAAACTGAAGTGCAGGGTACTTGTCTCAAAATGATTTGAAGTCGACGTATCGGTCACGATCGTGCCGGTACGGAATTTAGCCCAAATGCTAATATCCAAATAAGATTAAAATTGCCGAAAATAATATTGCCAGAGAGTCCAGGATCGTCCACATAGTCAAGGTTGATAAAAATAGTCCAGATTTGGAGATTTGACAATGATCGAATTTTTAGATATTTTAGAGTCCGTACGTGGGGCCACAACAATGAGAGGAAAACCAAATTAGCTAACGATAAGAAATTAGACAAACTAGTTTAAACTTGAAAATAGACAAGATTTGACTAGAAAATTATTTAAATTGTCAAAATTAATATTAATTATTATTATTTTGATTAGAGAGATGTCCCGAATCTAATGGTTTATAAAACTTGAAGCTTGGCACTAAATTCTCTAAGCAAAACTATTGCCCCTACTACTGTACAACATTTTTCTTAAGTGGTTAGTTAGCATTTCTAATCAAATTTCCTATTAATATCATTTAATATTTATTCAAATGTCACTTTGTCATTTTTCTTTCATTTGCTCCTTTGTTTTGCTTGTGACTTGTGAGTGTCCCATTTAAACCAATTATAATACTAATTCCTAAGAAGTCTTAAGTACTCTTAGGAACTTTTTCTTTCTACCTAGCTTATTGGTTTAACTAGGGTTCCCACATACGTTCACCACACTATTTTGTTTGTTTGCTTTTTAACAAATCTCTTCGCAGTTCAAATGCTCCATTTCTTCTTTCTTTGATTTTATTCTCATTTTCTTTCTTATATATATACATATGAGATGAAGTGTGGGAAAATGTTATACCTCTGGAGGAGTACGGTTTGTGGTTGCCGGCAGAAAAAAGTTGACAGTAGGCAGGTGCTAGATCACGATATGCGGTGGAGTGTTTGTGGGGAAAGAGTGGGTGAAAGCTTATGGAAAATGTGGTGCTGGTAGCACGGGGAGAGAGAAATGGGGGTACTTAAGAATAATTCTCTCCCCATAAAAAATCTTTCAACTTCATCGTTAGAAATTTAGGTAAACTTCCTAAAATGTCCTCCTTAACCCATGCACGTTGACACCTAGCATGACTAGGTGCTATGCATATTTGTAAATTGTAAAATTTAACTTAGGGTCTATATAAAAAGTTTAAATGAAATGTGTAAATAAATTATTATGCTTTTATACAAATGTAAAATAATATTTATTGAATAATAAAACATAAATATAAATATATTTATATATTCACATGAAAATAAGTTATAACATTCTACCCTCATAAATAAATTTCGTCCTCGGAATTTTAAGATTAAACAAGGCACGAAAAGAAAAATCAAGAGTGGAGAAGTATACCTCAAGATTCAAAAAGATATGGATAACACTCTCTAATTTCATGTTCTCGCTCCCAAGTGGATTCATTGAGAGAATGATGCCTCCAAGCAACACGGACAAGTGAAATGACTTGATTCCTTAAAACCTTCTCCCTTCGGTCCAAAATCTCCACAGACTTCTTTTGGTAAGTTAAACTGGGACCCACTTCGATGTCTGAATAGTCCAAAATGTGACTTGGATCTGCGACGTACTTTCTCAGTTGTGACACATGAAATACGTTATGGACTCCATCTAGATTGGGAGGCAATGACAAGCGGTATGCCACTTCTCCGACTTTCTCTAATATGCTAAATGATCCAATAAATCTTGGACTGAGCTTTCTACTTCTACCAAATCTAATCGTACCACGTGTCGGAGAAATCTTCAAGAAAACCAAGTTTCCAACCTCAAATTCTAGCGGTCTTCGGTGATTATCAGCCCAATGACGTTGTCTGTCTTGCGCCACACGAAGTCTTTTCCTTATTTGTTTCACCTTCTCGGCTGCATCAACCACCATCCTGGCCCCAGTAAAGCTCTTTCTCCTACATCGTCCCATGCTAGTGGGGTACGACATCTTCGTCGATATAAAGCCTCAAAAGGAGTCATTTCAATACTTGCTTGGTAACTGTTATTATAAGAGAACTCCACAAGATGCAAATACTCTTCCCATGATCCTCCAAAATCCAAGACACATGTCCGGAGCATATCTTCAAGTGTTTGAATGATTCGTTCAGATTGTCCATCAGTTTGCGGGTGATAAGCTGTACTGAATTTGAGTTGAGTCCCCAGGCTAGCTTGTAAGCTCTTCCAAAAGTGGAAGGTAAATCTCGAATCTCTGTCAGAGACTATGCTGACTGGAACTCCATGAAGTCTAACAATCTGTCGAATGTATAAGTCTGTCAACTTTTCTGTAGATAGTCCCACTTTGAATGGCAGAAAATGTGCAGACTTGGTCAGTCTATCCACTATAACCTAAATTGCATTATTTCCACTAGGTGACCTCGGAAGCCCAGAAACAAAATCCATGGTAATGTGTTCCCACTTCCACTCCGAAATGGGTAATGGTTGAAGTAATCCTCCGGGTCTTTTTCTTTCAGTTTTTACTTATTGACACACCAAGCAACGTGAGACAAACTGGGCTACTTCTCTTTTCATACCGTACCACCAAACATACATTCTTAGATCTTTGTATATTTTGTTGGCTCCTAGATGTATAGAGTATTGAGATCTGTGTGCTGCTTGCATAATTTCTTCTCTTAATTTCCTTGAGGTACACATAATCTATCTCCATGTCTTAGTGAACCATCCTCATGAATTGTGAAATCCTTCAATAATCCAACTTGTACTTGGGCTCAAATGCTTCGTAGGCCTTCATCTTGAAACTGAGTCTCCTTAATTTTGTCTATTAAAGTTGATTGAATTCTCAAGTTCATCATTTGTTCTTCTATGTCGAGAATAATTATCTCAATCTTCAAACTTTCTAAGTCCTATAGTAAATGTCGGTCCCTCATCAAATACATTGCCATAGGATATCTATTTAGAGCATCAGCAACTATATTGGCTTTCTCTGGATGATATTGAAAAATGATATCAAAATCTTTCATTAATTTCAGCCACCTCCTTTGCCTCATATTCAATTCTTTTTGAGTAAAAATATATTTTGAACTCTTGTGATCTGTAAATTTTTTAACACTTTCTCCATAAAGATAATGCTTCCATAACTTACGAGCAAAGATTACAGCTGCTAATTCTAAGTCATGAGTGGAGTAGTTCTTTTCATGTGGTCGAAGCTGCCTTGAAGCATAAGCTATCACTTTCTTGTTCTGCTCCAAAACACATCCTAGACCTTTTCTAGAAGCATCACTATATATAGCACAACCTCCAGTTCCCGATGGTAGAGTCAAAATAGGGGGCAGTTGTCAGCATTTTCTTTAACTCCTCGAAAGCATGCTCGCATTCATTAGTCCATATAAATTCTTCATTCTTCCTTGTTAGTTAATTTTGTCAAGGGTTCAGCTATTCTAGCAAAATCTTTTACAAACTTCCGATAATAGCCAGCTAGTCCCAAGAAACTTCTAATTTCTGCTACAGAGTCTGGAGTGGACCACGATTCTACTGTTGCTACCTTCTTAGGATCTACTGCTATGCCATTTTCAGTTACATGTCCCAAAAATTCTACTTTGTCTAGAAATAATACACATTTATATAGTTTTGCATAAATTTTTTCCTTCCTTAATGTCTCCAATACAAGCCTCAAGTGTTCTTCATGTTCTTCATGTTCTTCTGGAGTCTTGGAATAAATCAAAATATCATCAATGAAGACTACCACAAATTTGTCTAGATATTGTTGGAAGATTGTTCATTAAATTCATAAATACTGCTGGAGCATTAGTTAACCCGAACGGCATCACTAAAAATTCAGTGTCTGTTCCGGGTGTTGAAAGCAATTTTGGGGATGTCTTCTTTCCTTACTCTTACTTGATGGTAACCAGATCTCAAGTCAATCTTCGAGAATACCCGTGCTCCACTTAATTGATCAAATAAATCATCTATCCTTGTTAGGGGATATTTATTCTTGATTGTTAAAGAATTCAAAGCCCTATAATCAATGCACATTCGAGATGATGCATTCTTTTTTGGCACAAATAATACTGGAGCTCCCCATGGAGAAACACTAGACCTAATGAAACATTTGTCTTCTAACTCTTTTATCTGCTCATTTAATTCTACTATCTCCTTCTTTTTGATTCTATATGGACTCTGAGATACTGGAGCTGCTCCTGGCACTAAGTCAATAGAAAAGTCAACTTCTCGGTCGGGGGTAAACTTAGGAGATCCTCAGGGAAGACATCAAGATATTCGAAAATAAGTTGGTTGCAATTCTTCTGTTACTAGGGATCCACAAATTTTGTTACTACCCAATTCTCTGGCACCTTTAGTAAATTCAAATTCTGGCTTGGCAGTGGGTCTAAAGATTACACTACCCCTGTGACAATCTATGGTGGCGTGGTGTTTACTCAACCAATCCATACCCAGAATAATGTCAAAACTAGCTATTGGCATTACGAGTAGCCTAGCACGCAATTCTCTTCCACATAGTGCGATAGGACAGTTACATGCATCACTAACCGGAATAATTTTTCCACCGGTAATGATCTTATAACAACTTCTAAGAGGTTCTGTGACTAAGTTATGCTTCATGAGAAAATCTTCAGACATGAATGAATGTGATGCTTCAGAATCAAATAAAGTAATTGCTGATAGTGAATTTAAATACACAGAACCTGTGATCACATCTGTTGCAGCTTCAGCTTCCTCCAAAGTTATTGCAAAAGCACGCCCATGTTGAGGTGCACCACTTTGTTGTTGTTGTTGATGCTGAGCAAAGCGTTGCTGCTGAGATGTGAGTGGTGGTCATCTCTGCTGTATTATTGGGGGTCTGGCATGAACTGGAGTATTTTGTACAGTTGTCCGTCCTTGAGCAGCAGGACAGTCCTTCATCTGATGTGATGCCGATCCACAATATAGACATACTCCCAGCCTTTTCCTACAAACTTGCCAAGTGTGGCCTTGTTTTTTACGGTAGCCACATATGAGAGCTTGTCGGTTCTGTCCTTGAGGTTGCTGCTGTAGTGTTGAAGCTCGAGGAGGAAGTCGCTGAGGCTGTTGTGGGGCTCTCTGCTGCAACTGTTGATAGAATGGACATTTGTTGGGTCCCCACACTTCCAGTCTCAACATCTCTTTCCCTCTTCAATTTGGGTCCCATGTCCCTTTCCACACCTTGTGCCACACTCAGAATTTCTTCATAAGTACGAGCTCGACTAGTGGTGACAGCAAGACGGATATCATGAGACAGCCCCTTCTTGAATCTACGAGCTCTATCTTCAGGGGTACATTCCGCGAAATGGCTTAGTCTACTAAATTCAGCAGTGTATTCATCAACAGTAAGATTACCCTGCTCAAGCCTCTCAAATTGACTTTCGAGCGCTTCTCGTGCCACTTCGGGATAAAACTTATTCTTGAATTCCTCCCAAGTGATTTCTGGAGCTAATAACTGGGGTTCATCTCTATACCAAGTTCGAGCTATATCAAATAATTGCATCCTTGCAGCTTCCACCTTAAGGTCATCAGGGACTCGAGCAATCTTCAAGAGTCGCTCCATATTCTCTATCCATTCATTGGCATAAAGAATTCCTTCAGTCCCATAGAAATCCAGGGGTCCAAGATTCTTGAAGTCTTTGGCATTTTCTGACTTCAATTGTGGGGAGTGGGGGGGGGGGAGGGGGGCTCCTTGGTTCGAAGAGCATCCACAAGGCTGGTTCGGAGGAGGGTGGTCTGCTCCCTCTGGGAATCAATAAGTCCCCGGAATACTCCGAGTAGCTGCGCTCCATCCATAGTAACAGTAACCGGTGGAGGAGGAAGCTCATGGGTTTCAAACACAGCCTGCTCGATGGTTTCAGATGAGACTACTACGGTATTACTTATCTAAACCATTCTGAAAGTTTTAAGGAACAAAATGATTAGAAATAGTCATTTGGATTCCAAATAAGATAAAAAATTTACTAAGGTATGATGTCGAGTTTCCTAATCGGTGAATGAGTTTTTCCTAAAATCTCCAACCTTAACTTTAGGTTCTAACTTAAGACATCGCATTATTCGCGAAGTCAGGACTAGCATGGGCCACTATAAAAATGTGTCACTACCCGCATCCTGTTGATTGGACACGAGTACGTGAATACGTCCAGCTTACGCCGCATTATCGGCGGTAGTACGCTGTCTAAACCTCTTTTATAATCATCCAACATTTCATATATAATTGTCACATCTATAATAATTTCTATTCTAACTCATTCACATCAGATAAATATATAGACAAGGAATAAGGACAAGAAATAGGAAGTACTAGTACATCAAAAACTATAGTTTTTGTACATATATTCATCCATAGTTTTAGTACAGGCCAAAAGATAAGTTAAATCGGGAAAAACCTGATTAGTATGCCAAAAAGGAAATACTGGTCTAGCTAATTAACTATGCTTCAAAAGTAATCTCCTGAGTAGAGACAGGCTCCTCAACGTGGTCATCTGCTATGTCATGTGGGCCATAGAAGGTAGGAGCATAGTCTTCATCATTTCCTAACATGTCAACGGATGCAGTCAGGATTGGAGCAAGTACCAATACACGACAGAATTATACTAAATAATCATGATAAATAGTGAGAACTGGAAGTCTGGAACTAAGTAGCAAGTACTGTAAACCATGAAAATAAAGGAAGCATGGATATCACGGGACATGAAAATGAAACTACTACAAGAGGATAAGAAACTACGTGTGTATACATGTGTATTTAGAATACATAGTTGGCATATAGGGGTTATAAGGCTAATAAGGCACGTCATAAACGGCTAACAGTCAGGAATAATCGAGTGTAAGGCTGTTGGTACAGTCGTATACTCAACAGCTAGCAGTCATGACATGAAGGAAAGGGTAAACCACATGCCTCCTAGTATTCTCCCTCTCGACACGAAAATCAAGGTACGTAATATGAAAATCTAGTTTCTATAACTAAGTGTAATTATGAAAATGTGAGCTAGTAGAGTAGAGAACTAAATATCATATTATAGAGGATAAAACTGAAGTGCAGGGTACTTGTCTCAAAATGATTTGAAGTCGACGTATCGGTCACAATCGTGCCGGTACGGAATTTAGCCCAAATGCTAATATCCAAATAAGATTTCAATTGCCGAAAATAATATTGCCAGAGAGTCCAGGATCGTCCACATAGTCGAGGTTGATAAAAATAGTCCAAATTTGGAGATTTGACAAGGATCGAATTTTTAGATATTTTGGAGTCCGTACGTGGGGCCACAATGAAAAGAAAACCAAATTAGCTAACGATTAGAAATTAGACAAACTAGTTTAAACTTGGAAATAGATAAGATTTGACTAAAAAATTCTTTAAGTTGTCAAAATTAATATTAATTATTATTATTATTTTGATTAGAGAGATGTCCTGAATCTAATGGTTTATAAAACTTGAAGCTTGGCACTAAATTCTATGAGCAAAACGATTGCCCCTACTACTGTACAACATTTTTCTTAAGTGGTTAGTTAGCATTTCTAATCAAATTTCGTATTAATATCATTTAATATTTATTCAAATGTCACTTTGTCACTTTTCTTTCAATTGCTCCTTTGTTTTGCTTGTGACTTGTGAGTGTCCCATTTAAACCAATTATAATACTAATTCCTAAGAAGTCTTAAGTACTCTTAGGAACTTTTTCTTTCTACCTAGCTTATTAGTAGTTTAACTAGGATTCCTACATACGTTCACCACACTATTTTGTTTGTTTGTTTTATAACAAATCTCTTGGCAGTTCAAATGCTCAATTTCTTCTTTCTTTGATTTTATTCTCATTCTCTTTCTTATATATATACATATGAGATGAAGTGTGGGAAAATGTTATACCTCTGGAGGAGTACGGTTCGTGGTTGCCGGCAGAAAAAGTTGACCGTAGGCAGGTGCTAGATCACGGTATGCAGTGGAGTGTTTGTGAGGAAAGAGTGGGTGAAAGCTTATGGAAAAAGTGGTGCTGGTAGCATATGGAGAGAGGAATGGGTGTACTTAAGAATAATTCTCTCCCCATAAAAAATCTTCCAACATCATCATTAGAAATTTAGGTAAACTTCCTAAAATGTCCTCCTTAACCCATACACGTTGACATCTAGCATGGCTAGGTGTCCATGCATATTTGTAAATTGCAAAATTTAACTAAGGGGTCTATATGCAAAAGTTTAAAAGAAATGTGTAAATAAATTATTATGCTTTTATACAAATGTACAATAATATTTATTGAATAATAAAACATAAATATAAATATATTTATATATTTACATGAAAATATGTTATAACATAACCATTCATAGTATTTGTGGCGCACGGCCCCCAAACATCATAATGTATAATATCAAAAACAAAAGAGCTCATATGGCCCGCACTAATATATGAGCTCCTAGTAAGTTTGCCTAATTCACATGCACATACTAGTTTCTTCTTATTTGCTTTCTCATAAATAGATAGATACAACCTACTCAAAATATCAAAAGAGGAGTGCCCCAACCGCCTGTGGTGGAGTATCAGTGTATCCTCAGCACTCATCTTCGGTCCTCCCATTCCTGTCCTCTCTGCCACAGACACCAATGCCGAATCTAGCTCTTCCCGGTCCAGGTACCACAGTCCATCATACCAAGTGCCAATCCTAAGTCTTCGTCCCGTCTCCTTCTCCTGGAAGATCACCTTAGGAATATCAAAAGAGACAATGCATTTTAGTTTGAGGATTATAGAACTAATGGACAAATGACTGACTGAAAAAGGAGCATGCAAAACATTGGATAATTTTACTGAACATGTACAATCGACAGTACCCTTACCGACCACTGGCTGAAAAGTACTATCGACTGTTTGAATGATGTTCGCCGATGCTAGGTGAGTGTAGGAAGAGAACTCACTAGCATTTCCTGTCACGTGTCGAGACGCACCCGAATCAACAATCCAGTCCGACGATCTAAGGGAAGACATAGATGCAAGGGCGAGTGAGTCGTGAGTACCTTCCGATGGACGGGCATACACAGCAGCGTTGCCTCTGGCGAAGACTGAGGTGGACGCCTCCTCAGTCCCACTTTTCCTGTCTCCATCGCTTGACGCTTTCTGCTTTCTCCTGAGTACCTCCAGCATGCCCAGCAGTGCCTGATCCTCCTCAGTTTATGCGCCATCAGTTCCCTCATCGCCTTCTGCTACCGGCAGGTTCGTCCGATAATCTCCTCGATCATCCCGTCGTCCCCCACGACCACGGCCACGTCCTCCAAACTTTCCACGTCCACCACCTGAATCTCCCTTCTTGGGTGGTTTGGTGCAAGCATACCTCAGATGGCTCACCTCCTCGCAGTTGTAGCACTGCCAGGGGTCCCCCTTAGGTCTTATGCCGCCTGAATTGGCAACCGCCAGTGCTGACTTCACTTCAGGAGGACCACATGTCCCTGCCTGCAGCTTGATGCGAGTCTCCTCCTGGATCATGGCCGAGATAGCCTCCTCAAGTGTAAGGGATCTTCGGTTGGGCTAGAAGTAGTGTTATTCTCTGAGCAAACACTGTGGCCAGTCCCTTAAAAAACTTCATCGTCGTCTCTTGCAGACATACTTGTCGCTCCTTACACTTCGGGTCCTCGCAGCTCGTCCGATCTGAGGAGTGATCGTAATCCAACCACAGACGCTCCAACTCCGTGGCATACTCTTGCACCGTCTTCTCTCCCTGTACGATGTCGTCGATCTCCCCCTGATCTAGAAAACCCTCAAGTTATTTCCCACACTATCGTAGGTCCTCCTCAACTACTCTCATACGTCATTTACCATCTCAAGACCATCCACTGTGGCGGCGATCGACTGGACTAAATAATTGAGGAGCCAAATGTATATCGCCATATGAGTGGACTTCCACTCATCGCGTCCTGCCGAGCCCTCATCCGGCTTTGTCTTCTCTCCTGACAAGAAACCCTCCAGGTTCTTCCCTGCGAGGGTTCTCCTCACCCGTCGTGACCAACTCAGGTAGGTGGCCGGTCCATCAAGCTTCAGATCGATAGAGGGAAGCTCCAACTTCGCCGGTGTTCGTGTGCGCTCTCACCAGCCGACAGTTTCATCAGCTTCATCAACGTTGCGACCTCCGCAGGGTCCAACTTCTTGATGATCTCCTCCATCGATCCTCCTCTTCTCCGACCATCTCACACCCGTCCCACGATTCACGTTCGTCCTTTCCTAGACCCGATCATGCCTCCCCCATCGGATCTAGGCCTTTGATGTCAACGTCCGGAATGACCCGCGAGAGACGTCTGGAACCGCGGCAGAAGGCTCCTACGGAGGATCGATGGAGGAGATGCTATTTTGTCACGGCTTCGCGGTGGTGGCGGAAGTGTGGCGACGGTGGTGGCGGCGTCGGTGGTGGTGGCGGCGCAGAGCGGTTGTGGTGGCTAGGGTTTGTGGTGGCTAGGGTTTGTGCTCTGATACCATGTAGAATATTTTGAAGTTCTATTTTTTTTTTATTATAATCTCTTGGCTATATATATATATATATATATATATATATATATATATATATATATATAGCCTTACCACCCTCCATCTTGCATAAAATCTCCTAATACATTCTAATATACCAACAGATGCTATTTTGTCAATCCTTATAATTGTTGTGGTTGAGTTTCGTAATCCCAGTATTGGTGCTCACTGGATCCGTCATCGTGGTTCCAGACTGACAACGTCCCAGTCCCAGTCCCTGATTCCTGGCCGCCTTGCTTTGATACCAGATTGTTGAGTAAAAAATGAATGATTTTACTGAACTCACAAAAAAATTATCTGTACAAAGTTTAATTACAGCACTCATGCACTAAACCTTTGTAAACTCTCACTAGGACACTCACACACTAACTACACCACACAACACTCTGATTCCTGGCCGCCTTGCTTTGATACCAGATTGTTGAGTAAAAAATGAATGATTTTACTGAACTCACAAAAAAATTATCTGTACAAAGTTAATTACAGCACTCATGCACTAAACCTTTGTAAACTCTCACTAGGACACTCACACACTAACTACACCACACAACACTCCAACACTCCCTACACTTACACACACTTCACTTTGACACACTCTGTTGGGATGATCCCAAATGGGGTCATGCCTCCTTTTATAGGTAGCCAACAACAACATAAAAGGAAAGAAGGAAAAGTCTAGATCATAGAAGGAAGGATCTAGAGATAGAAGGAAAAATCTAGAGAGAGAGAGAGAGAGAGAGAGAGAGATTTCTGGAGAAATAAGAGGAGGAATGAAGTAGAAAAATCTAAAAAGAGAGGGAAGAAAGTTTGAGGGAGAGAAGGGGGGGGGGGGGGGGGGGGGGGGGGTTGGGGTTAACAAGAGTAGGTGGTGACTCTTAACAGGTTGTTCTTACAATAGCAATGTTTGATGTTTGCAACTTTTTATCTTTTGAATAACTAATAATGGTATGGTACAGATCTTTGTTTGAAGAGGCATAGAGTGAATAAATAGTATATGTGAAAATCAAGATTCAGTTGGACGATGGATCCTGAATACGGAAGCTATGTGAGATCCCCAAAGGTATGATCTTCTTTGACAAACGTCACTTGCTTATGATTTTCATGTATATATTTTTGGTGTTATTGTTGCTCGAAAACTTCTTTCTTGTGTTATTGTTAATTATAATATTCATTAAATTTTGTGCTAGTATGCTCCAAACTTCTTTGCTTAATTGCTTACCAGACATTTCATATTCCTCGTATTAATCTAGGAACGGTTTTGTAGAATATTATGGTTTCCTATATTGAAGAACTAAATCAATTATCTGAAATTTGCTCAATCTAGCAACATATACAAATTTTAACTCGATTTGAGAGAGCATTTAATCCACTTGGATGGTTCTTTTTTTGATAAAACAACTTACCACCACCAGCATGAAAGCCTTAAGGTTGTGTTTGGTTCGCGGAATGCTATATAGCCATGAATTTTTATATTTTCGGAAATCAAATTCTCTAGAATTAAATTTATAGGAGAATTATATTCCCATGTTTGGTGAATATATAAATATTTCCGAGAATATATAGTTTATAAAATATAACAATTTTGATGATTAAATATATTTAATAGTTATTACTCTTTGTCTATAACTTATTATAGCGTAGTTGGTTAAGATGATAGACTAGTATTTAAGAGAACATGATTCAATTCGTATTGACATCATAGTTATTTTTAACCTGAACCCAACCCAATCCAACCCAACACAAACTGACTCGAACTCGACCCAACCCGGACCGGACCCGGTCATACGCGACTCAACATGAACCCGAACTCGACCCGCCCTGGACCCGACCCAAACCTGGACTCGACCGAACTTGGACCATAACTCGACCTAAATCCGATTTATTCCCATGGTAAATTAATATACCCACCTATTTTGAGAGGAATAGGTTTCCCATGATTCATGAGAATATTGTTTTTCCGGACATTGAAAATTACCAAGAGTAAATTTTATAACCCAAATCAAACATGGTAATAAGTTTCCCACCCTAAATTATTTTCCCCGAGAATAAATTTTTTTCCGCAATGGCTTGTCTTTTCTAAGGGTGAATTCTTTTGTAAGACAGGCACTTAAAATATCAAAGCCCAGTTCATCTTATGATGAATAATATCTGAATTGGCTTGTTTTTTTCTCAAAAAAGAACAATGTTGCAATGGCTTGTCAGACTGTCTGAGCAAACTGCAAATTTCTCCAAAGGCAGAACATCAGAACATAGAGAATTACATACATACACTTAATTTTCTTATTCAGTTTCTTAAGGCAAGAAATTTTCTAGAAAATTAACAGTAGATACTGTGATGCATTTTTTATGTGGCAAATGTTCTTTTATCTTTTACCTCTATGAATTTTCATTTAAAAGACTGTGCTGCTGAAGGATTCTTGGAAGACAGTCATGCTTCTAGCTTATCAGAGCCTGGGTGTTGTCTATGGTGACTTGAGCATTTCCCCTTTATATGTCTTCAAAAGCACATTTGCTGACGACATCAAGCATTCAGACACAAATGAAGAAATTTTTGGCGTGCTTTCGCTCGTTTTTTGGAGTCTTACCCTCATTCCTCTTTTCAAATATGTCTTCATAGTTCTTAGAGCTGATGACAATGGCCAAGGTGAGTAAGAGAAATAGCTTCAATTATAAATCAATTAGCTTAATCGATGGATTTTTAACGAGTTTCTCTAATGGTGTTGTAGGTGGTACTTTTGCTCTCTACTCTTTAATATGTAGGCATGCCAATGTAAGCCTCCTGCCCAACAAACAGGTTGCTGATGAAGAGCTTTCTACATATAAATTGGAATGTCCACCACAATTGAAGGAGAAATCATTAGTCAGAAGTTTGCTTGAGAAGCATAAGAACTTGCATACTGCGCTTCTGCTAGTGGTTATGCTTGGTACTTGTATGGTGATTGGGGATGGTGTGCTCACCCCAGCTATATCTGGTATTGTTTTTCTGAACATTCCATCCTCTCGGGGCGCTCCTGATACTTCTAAGCATTCTAAATAGTATGCTTCTTTCTCTTATAGCTTTCTTTCTCTTTCCAGTTTTCTCTGCAGTTTCAGGGCTTGAACTGTCCATGTCGAAAGACCAACATGAATGTAAGCTTTCCATCATGGAATATTTCTAAATTCATTTATTGTTGATTTCTACAGATTGTTGTATTAGCCTTTGGAAGCAAGTGAAAGTTATGCAATTGCTTGCTCTTTGTTATTCTCTTTATTTTTGTAGGTTATGATATATTAAAACTGGAAAGTATCATAAAAAACTCATTATTTGCAAAATTTATTGGCTGAAAACCAGCCGCAGTGTTATCCTTTTACCAAGGGTGATCTTGATATTTTTAACAGTAATAACCAATAGGCTCTAAGTTAACAA
Organism: Iris macrosiphon; assembly: GCA_036927795.1. Classification (NCBI taxonomy): domain Eukaryota; kingdom Viridiplantae; phylum Streptophyta; class Magnoliopsida; order Asparagales; family Iridaceae; genus Iris; species Iris macrosiphon. The sequence continues at coordinate 6,604,538 of JAYESA010000019.1, read as the reverse complement.
CCTTATCTTCTCATGGAGCTATATCAAATTATCAATGGTGTCCCATGCATTGTTGCATGCACTATGTCAATGCAGGAAATGCATGATTCATTTTATGAATTTGACTGAACTTTTCTAGCATTGTCGCTTCTATTACTTGATCTATTGTAATAATAAACCAAGAACTCATGCATGATATAAGTATCATTTCTTGAACTCTTTCTTACAGTTTATTGGATTCCATAAGGTATATTGGTAGTATTAGCAAGCAGGTCTTCTGTATATGAAGTGCCAATTAACCTGAAGCTATGTATTGCTACATCATACATGTGGTTGTAAGCTTCTCCAAGCTAAATCACCTAATAAGGTGTCTTTTTTATCTGCTATGGTATTTCTTTTTTACTCTATTATTTTTCTTTTCTTTTGCTCTCAATAATAGTGGTCATGACCACATTAGTGACATAAACATAATTAGCTCCCGACTGATTGTTGCATATTTACAAAGTAGGGGCTTAGGTCGACACAAATATTAGCCAGACATCAATTGGAAGTGAATAAGATTGTGATTGGTCAAGACCTTCTAAAAGCGGCTTCTTGCGATTAGCCCACAATGCCCATACGTACCGTCAGTTCCAAGACCTTGTTCGCACTGGAAAACTGAACTAGCACCATCATATGACTGTTGCAAAAAGTGACAAAGAATTAGCTCTGTATGCCTTACTATATTATATCTTGTTAAGAATCATCATATTAAGAAAATATTCAGTAAAATATAGTTGACAGAATCCTGCTTCGAAAGCAGGAGGATGTGTGGTGAAAGTAATTTCCCTCCTAACTCCTAGTCGACTGTTCTTCATGTATGTCATGTTTATGTTGACATATTCTTCCACTTGCAGCATGCCACAGGATGCTTCCAGCATAGATTACTGCATATTCATGTGTTCTTTAGTATCTAACCGCTACTTATATTTGTGGTGAAAGTAATTTCCCTCCTAACTCCTAGTCGACTGTTCTTCATGTATGTCATGTTTATGTTGACATATTCTTCCACTTGCAGCATGCCACAGGATGCTTCCAGCATAGATTACTGCATATTCATGTGTTCTTTAGTATCTAACCGCTACTTATATTTGTCCCCTTTTATATTTTTTTAGATGCTGTAGTTCCCATCACTTGCTTCCTGATAGTATGTTTGTTTGCGCTTCAACACTACGGTACACATCGGGTGGGATTCTTGTTTGCACCAATCGTCATTACTTGGCTTTTGTGCATCAGTGCACTTGGAATATACAATATTTTAAAATGGAATATCCATGTTTATCAAGCACTTTCTCCATATTACTTGTTCAAGTTCTTGAAGAAAACAAGGAAAGGTGGCTGGATGTCCTTGGGTGGAATACTACTATGCATGACAGGTAATGTAAGTTTTTCAGTAGAAGAATCTTGTAATTATGTATTATCAAGGCAAGCCACATGCATGTAAATTTGTCCCCAAAGCATGGTGAAATTATAACAAGTCCTGAAAGAGAGCCCTTTTAGAAATCATTTATAAACAAAATTCTTGACCTTCCCTGACTAAAAGCTAAAGGTGACCGCTTCAAGAAGGTAGGGAGTGAGGGAGGATTACAATTAATTTTATTGGAGAATGGAATATATGACATCTTGCGATGACTCACATAATCTGGTGCTATTGTTTTTGTGAGCTGGGACATTACTGCAGCTAGACCTATCATTAATATGTGGAACTGATTTCCTTTGCAGGCTCAGAGGCAATGTTTGCAGATCTTGGCCACTTCTCACTCACTGCCATTCAGGTACTTTTTGTGACACTTATATTAATTGATCCTGAGTTTTTCATTGTGATTGATCTCTTGTTTCTTCCATCTACAGATTGCTTTCACTTCTTTAGTTTACCCGGCACTGGTACTAGGATACATGGGTCAAGCTGCTTACCTTTCGAAACATCACCAAATGTATACGAGTTACCATATTGGCTTTTATGTCTCTGTTCCAGGTAAGGTTGCATTTCTCAAACAAAAAGGCCCTCAATGTATAAAGACCTAGGATGTCATAACTAGAAACGAGGTGTAAAGCGTTTGTAGCAGAAAACAGATTACTAGAGAAAACAGTGCCTTATAGTGGCTGGTAATGCAATATTATGTATATATTCAATTGGGAGGAGGATGCCATTATTATCTAAACGCGCAGTCTCATATTCACAAAATTAAAATGATACCTTATATGGTCATTTACAGTTGAGAATTCATTGATATTTTTTTATACTAATGATATGAATCTTTTTTTCGTTTATGCAGAAAGTGTAAGGTGGCCTGTGTTTATAGTGGCCATACTAGCTTCTGTGGTTGGAAGCCAGTCAATCATCAGCGGAACTTTCTCTATCATAAACCAGAGTCAGTCCCTTGGTTGCTTCCCAAAGGTCAAGGTTGTTCACACCTCCGATAAGATACATGGGCAGATCTATATCCCAGAGATTAACTGGATGCTGATGATCCTCTGCTTAGCCGTTGCTATTGGGTTCAGAGACACTAAACATTTGGGCAATGCATCAGGTATAATTATATTTAAGCATCTATCTTCTTTTCTTCTCGCAAAATTGGTTCATTCCATCACTACCAAAAATGTCCTACTACTCAGAAAATACTATATCGTTTGTTTAGTATAATGCAGGACAGAAATTAGGAAGTTGTTTCTCCTTATGGCACTATAGGCTATAGATTTTTTTAAGTTGGCATGTGAAGAGAGACAGAATTGCTCCATCTTCACTTGGTTTGCTAAGTTTAAATCAGAGGAAGATAGTACCTTTTTGTCATTGAAGGCATATTAAGGCTCAGAAGTGTAGAAATTTGAAGGACCCTAGTTTGTACCTCTCATACAGTAAATCAATTCTATCGTAAAATATACACCAAATGATTAGAAGTTTGTGATACTCTTCTATATGTTAATGAATTGATCGGCTGTTTTTCATAATTTCTTATTATTCACTCGTCTCTTGCAGGCCTAGCAGTAATATCAGTGATGCTAGTAACCACCGCTCTCACTTCTCTAGTAATTACCCTTTGCTGGAACAAGTCTCCATTCCTTGCGCTAGCGTTCTTCCTCTTCTTTGGTTCCATTGAGTCCCTCTACTTCTCTGCCTCTCTCATCAAATTCCTCGATGGTGCTTGGTTTCCTATCCTGCTTTCCTTCTTCCTCATGACTGTCATGTCCCTCTGGCATTATGCCACAATTAAAAGGTACGAATTTGATCTCCAAAATAAAGTCTCCTTAGATTGGCTCCTAGCCCTCGGTGATAGCCTTGGCATAGCACGAGTTCCTGGAATTGGCCTTGTTTACACTGATATTATCTCTGGCGTGCCTTCCAATTTTTCCCACTTCATCACCAACCTCCCGGCATTCCACCGCATTCTAGTTTTTGTTTGTGTCAAGTATACCCCTGTCCCTTTCGTGCCTGCTGGTGAGCGCTATCTTATAGGCCGTGTCGGGCCACCAGAAAACAGGTCCTATCGATGCATTGTTCGCTACGGGTACCGTGATGTCCACCAGGATGTGGACTCATTTGAGTCTGAACTCGTTGCTAGTCTCGCAAACTTCATAAGGCTTGAAGTTTCTTATTTGGTGGATGGTGTCGAAGTTCATGGTACTGGTGGGCTGACTGTTGTTGGGAAGACTGCTCCATTCTTGCTTGGTTCCAGTGATGAGATCGAGGAAGGAGCAACCTCGCCAGCTGCTCTCTCAGGTGAGGAGAATGGGATGGAGTTGGAAGCCGTAAGAAGAACGAAGAAGGTGAGGTTCCTAATAGAGAATGAGAGCGACTCAGGAATGGATTGGCGAGTTAAGGAAGAGCTAGAGGACCTACATGCTGCCTGTGAGGCTGGTACCGCATTCATAATTGGTCACTCTCACGTTCGAGTGAAGCCCGGCTCGTCGTTCATGAAGAAGCTGGCGATTGAAATTGGGTACAACTTCCTGAAAAGGAACTGTCGAGGTCCAGATGTGGCCCTTCGAGTGCCTCCAGCGTCACTCCTTGAAGTAGGTATGGTATATGTCTTGTAGCAGGAAGACTTGGACTGTGAGCTGAAGTTTGAAGATCCAAGACATAAACCCTTGAGAGTGTTGCATCAGAGAACTTAGATTTCAGTCCTTTTTTACTTGACATTGTTCACTGCTGATTTCGTGTTGCTACTGCATGGCAAGAATGCTCACTGAGGTTTCCATATTTCATCAGTGGTGGCTGTGTTGTTTTAAGGTTGTTTCATGTTTCTGTATCTTCAACTCGCAAGGGAAAATATATATATGATGAGCTGTACTAAGAACTTTAACGTGTCATATATATTATGATAAATTGTATATTGTGAAGTAGTAAATGGAGATAATATTTTAGGTATTTTATTCATCATGATAATACATATATATACATCCATATATCAACTTGGGGCCTAAGTCACATGGTCAATCACTATAAATACAATTTAATATAATTTAATTCCAATACTCCAATCACCATATATAGCTAATCACAATAAATACAATTTAATCCCAATATTCTTTCTCAAGTTGGAGCATGCAAGTCACAAATGTCCAACTTGCGCAAAAGAAACTCAAATTGTCGTTGGTCCAAAGCTTTGGTGAAAACATCCACCAGATGTCCATCCGTTGGCACATGAGATGGGCGAATAACTCCAGCAAGAACATCATCCCTCAAAAAATGACAATCCATCTCAATGTGTTTTGTGCGCTCATGGAAAATTGGGTTCTATGCAAGATGTAAAGCAGATTGACTATCATAAAACAAATTCGTAGCACACGAATGTTGTACCCCCAAACTGTCAAGCAATCCCTTGAGCCACTTAAGCTCACACTTGACCGCCGCCATCGCACGGTACTCTGCTTCGGCCGAAGAACGAGACACCGTCACCTGTTTCTTCGTCTTTCAAGAGATGGACGAATCACCGAAAAAAACTAATCAACCAGACAAAGAGCGTCGTGTGATGGGACAACTCGTCCAATCAGAATCACACCACCCCCGGAGCCGCAAATCACAGTCAGAGTGAAGAAGAATGCATTGACCGAGACAACCCTCAAAGCCGCATCCCAATGATCACGTCGGGACTCATGTATAAACTGCGACAAGATGTGAACAACATAAGTCAAATATGGCCGAGTAAACAAAAGATAAATCAGCCGTCCCACAAACCGTCGATATGCTTCCCCATCAGACAAAAGTGGACTTGTAGAGCATGCCAGTTGATAGTGTTGTTCCATGAAAAAGCTTGCGGGTTTCGCCTATAACAATCATGTCTCAGAGATAATGTCAAGTGTATATTTTCATTGACACAGAAAAATACCTTTCGGACTTCGACCTACCTCAATACCAAGAATAAACTTCAACGCCCAAAGGTCCTTCATGTGAAAGCATGTACTCAAATAATTCTTAAAGGAAGTAAGAGCAGCAGAATTATTACCAGAGAGAATCAAATCGTCAACATACACAAGAACATTTATCTTAACATCGCCCTTATGAAGAGTAAAAAGCGAATAGTCAGAATACGATTGTCAAAATCCGTACTCCCGCAAAGATGATGCCAACTTCGCAAACCAACAACGAGGCACATGTTTAAGTCCGTAAAGAGATTTTCGAAGCAAACATACCTGACCAGGGTGTTTGGTTTGGAAACCAGGTACAGTTTCATATACACTTCTTCGGTAAGGTCTCCATGTAGGAAGGCATTGTGAACATCCATCTGATGTAGTTTCCAATTTTTTGTTGCTGCTACAGCTAGAAAGGCACGAACAATAACCATTTTTGCAACCGGAGCAAAAGTATCAGTGTAATCAATCCCTTAAACCTGATGATTTCCAAAAACCACCAAACGGGCTTTAAGCCGCTCAACACTCCTATCAGAGTTATACTTTATCTTGTACACCCACCGGCTCTCCAGAGCACGTTTTCCAGCCGGAAGCATCTCCATGATCCAGGTACCACTATCCTCCAACGCCCGTATCTCCTTCTGCACAGCTTCTCGCCACCCTGCATCTTTAACTGCCTCTTTAAAGGAGGTCGGTTCTGTACCTGCAGTTACAGCTGCAAGAAAATTCATGTGTCCTAGAAAAAATGTCACAATTCAAAAAATATGCTATATGATAAGGAGTACATGAGGAGTGATTGGACGTGGAGGAACGTTGGGAGGGAGGGCTATGAGACAACTTTCGTATTGTATTTATAACAAAGTCACAAAGCTTCACAGACAAAATCTTGGTACGCATGCCACGCCCCAGTGCACCCTCACCATTCGACACCACCACCGTCGCCTCATCCTCTGTTGTCGCAGCCGCCACAGCTCCCTCCGCCACGTGGCATCCGTTACCGCATCTTCTATGGCGGCCTCGGCCTTAGCCACGCTGTCCTCCACGGCGGCCTCAGCCTCTACGACGGCCATCCCATCCATATGAGGTAGATCAAACCCCAAAGCATCATCGTCGAAGACAAGGGGCGACAGGTCAGGAGGAGCCATATCACCACGATCATCTTCAACATAATAGAAAAACTCATTATCATATAATTTAATATCTCGAAAGACAAAAAAATTACCAGTAGCTATATTATACAATTTTTAACCCTTCTTGCCATGGGGGTATCCCACAAAAATATACTTTCGACTGCGAGAAGAAAACTTATTCATCTTAGATTTTTTGTTGTGGGCAAAACAAAGACAACATGTCACTCCCCGTTCCCAATATACGTATTTGAAACTTATTTTTAGCCTGGTTGCATGTGCATGAAGACTAGACCCATTACTTTGGTTTAACCTTGCACATAATTTATTTTATGGGTTGGTTCAACTCATGAGAACCTTTGGTTCAACCCTCAAACCCTACCATATATAACCCAACTTTTCTCTCTCTCTCTCTCTCTCTCTCTCTCTCTCTCTTCACTTCTTCATTACTTCCTCTTTCTTTAGTTTTATCTCCCCATTTCCATAGGCAAGTACACATTGCATGAGAAATGGAGAAACATTCTATATTATTGTTTTATTAAGTTTATTATGTATTTCTAAACACTTTTAATACTTGAAGTTTTCTGTTTTGATGGATGGATTAGTGTAGATCTTTATTTCTAAACTTAGGATTTTATAGATTTTATGAGTTTTCTTGGTTTTAATCTATTATACTTGTGTCTTTGAAAAGCAACTTTTGCTATATGATAGAGCTTTCAATTTAGAGCATTTTGGCTTTTGGTTCACCCAATTTGGACTTAAAATGAGGATTTTATGAACAAAATAAGATTTTAATTTTTTGAGCTTTTCTGCCATGGATGAACTTGCTGTTTGGAGAAGACGAAGTCTTCATGTGGCCAGCGAGCTATGCGGCTGAGAGTACTATGCGTTCCAAGAGGGTTATGTAGCGCCCCGTTCTTCCGGTGCGGAGAGCGCGGTTAAGAAACACAATACGGTATCGTTCGATCGGGATAGATTGAAACAAGAACTCGTCCTCGTTATAGATTTGTTTCTTCGGAATCGATTCCCATATTTAGTGGACCGTGCCCCCGGGATCGACTTAGCGGCAGAGTCAGGAGGGACCTCTACGCTGTTATCTTTTATTGCCTCAAATTTCGATGTCGCTTGTTGCTTTCGTGCTTTGAGTTGGTTTTAGATTTGCTTGGGTTTTCTTGAACGGTTTCGATAATTTTATTATTTTCGTTCATTGAATTGCACTCCAATTCCGAGATTTGGAAAGAGAGGAAGAAGTATTGATCGAGCTGTTCGTGCAATGCAGGTGAACGAGCAGTAGGCGGCTTACGAGCGGAGTCGTGAAGCGCCTCTTTCCTTCTCCCTTCCAACTACTAAGTGAGTGGCTACCATCCCGATTAGCTAGCCCTGCTTCCAAGTCTTCACACTTAAAATCTCGCATTCTTCTTTGCCCCGATCAAACGATACCAAGTAATAATAAAAGATACCAAGATAAAATATGGAATAGACTTGGATTGTATTGCTTGTCAACCAAATTTGTGAACTGTTATCTTATCGTATGCTAGTTCGTTGCAAATGTTCTATAAATCATGCTAAGTATGGAACATACCTTGTATTGTTCATAATTGTTCAGGGAAGGCATGGTAAGTATTATGCAGGTGGTTCAGACGGACAGGTAAAATCCACCGAACGGTGGCAAGTTTATTTCAGTATCTTGTATATATACTGCTTACTTGTAAATGAACTAAGGCAAGATAGAAACCCACATAAATTGCATGCTTCATTTAAATAATGTGTTGATTGGTATAGTTCGGTTAGCTCGCCTTCACTAGTATGTTTCGACATATTGACCCTCGTTGAAACAGGTTCACCGCACTAAGGCGAACCGAGCGAGGAGCCGAAGTCGTCTTCCCGATCCAGTCCAGCTGTTGGCGCATCCTGATCGTGCCGCATTTTGAAGTACTTGAAGAAAGGAGCTTGCAACTCTATATACACAATGCAGCTCCGTGGCAAAGCTGTCCTCCAGCCCGGAGGTCTTTAACATTTTGAAGTTTAGTAAAGGGATGTAATGTACAGGACTGCTATCTCATTTTGAGTCAACACTTTTGTAAGCCACTGCGATAAATTAGCTGACTCGTTCAAGAGTTTGTAATAGATGTTCATTATCAATAAAGAGAACTTTTCCATGTATCAACTTGTGTTCAATTTATCTGCGTACTCTGAATATGTGCTCGTTATGCAAAATACTTTAGCCTTGTGCGGGCGCAACCCCAGGCCCACACGGCATCACGATTCGGGGGACGCCCCAATGATTCTACGGAATCGGGTCGTGACATAGTGGTATCAGAGCATAGATTCAAGTTTCTTAAACTCTCGCACTGGAAAAGTTCCTTTAACGATCAAATTCCTGTGCGAACTCTTGAACTCGCTAGGCCAAATGAGATACGTTCATGCAATAAGTCCATAATACATTATGATCCTAATGTAATTTACCTTCTTTTGAAGGAATGGCTCCAGCGCAATCTGCAGTGCTAGCACCGGACGAAACGCAAGACCAAGAAAGTAGTTCGGGCACTTCGAGAAGTTCAAGGAGCCAGCGAGCCGTGCCAAGCATCGATCCCATCCAGCAAATATTGCGGATGTTGGAGGCAAACCAACAAAGGGACGAGGCTCGCTACAATCGGGCCGAGAAGCGGGCGGAGGAGAGTCAGCTCAAGTTTCAAGACAATATAGAAGCTCGATTCTCAGTCCAACAGAAGCAGGTAGATGCCCTGCCAGATCGTTCAGACTTTGGCTTCCAACCATTTCACTGCAACTACAACGACTCCGGTGGAACAGCCCGCGCTTGAAGTAGAGACGCCGCAAATTCCAAGGACGAGGGACGTGACTGCCTTCGACTTTGGCCACTTCAAGAAAGTCTGCAATACCCCTTTCAACGGGACTAAGGACCCAATCGTTGCTCTAGATTGGTTGGCCGAACTTGAAGACCACTTCGCTCTGCTAGAGGTCCCCGAAGAGAAGCGCATCGCCTGCGCGCAACTACAGCTCCGCCTCAACACGCACGATTGGTGGGACGTGTATCGACGATCTCTTCAATTTGACCATGGAGAGGAGGCGATCTCGTGGACGACTTTTTGTGCCGCATTTGAAGAGGAGTTTATACCCTCCTCCAGTTCAACGTCAGATGGAGAACGAGTTCGTACAACTGAGGCAAGACAGCATGACAGTTAAACAGTATTCCGTCAAATTCAACCGACTCTCCAAATTTGCTAGGGCCTATTTACCTGATGTAGCGAGTCGAGCTAGAAGGTTTGAAGGTGGTCTACGCCCTGCCATTATGCGCACGTAGTCGTTCATCAGTATCGGATAATGCGTAAAGTCATGAATCATGCCATATCGCTTGAACCACACTATCCTCACGTTCCTGCCGGCGCTGTGCATACCTACAATCACAAACGCCAAAGCAACGAGAGAGAAAACAACGCTGCAAAGCAAAAAAATGACGGTGGTCAGCAAATAAAGCATTGGAGCAATACATGTCAATTCTGCAAAAAGCTTGGACACGATAAGAAAGATTGCCGCTTGAGACTTGGGTTATGCCTCGCTTGTGGAAAACTATGACATGCCATAAATTCCTGCCCGAACCTTCCTGATCGTCGTCCTCGGCATAATGTTCCATAGAGGTAGACCCTATTCCTAAGTTTTGAGGACGAAACTTCCAATTAGTTGGGTAGGATATAGCGTCTCGTTCTCCCGGTGCGGAGAGCGCGGTTAAGAAACACAAGACGGTATCGTTCGATCGGGATAGATTAAAACAAGAACTCATCCTCGTTATGGAATTGTTTCTTCGGAATCGATTCCCATATTCAGTGGACCGTGCCCCCGGGATCGACTTAGCGGCAGAGTCAGGAGGGACCTCTCCGTTGTTATCTTTTATTGTCTCGGATTTCGATGTCGCTTGTTGCTTTCGTGCTTTGAGTAGGTTTTGGATTTGCTTGGGTTTTTGAACGATTTCGATGATTTCATTGTTTTCGTTCATTGAATTGTACTTCAATTTCGAGATTTGGAAAGAGAGAAAGAAGTATTGATCGAGCTGTTCGTGTAATGCAGGTGAACGAGCAGTAGGCGACTTACGAGCGGAGTCGTGAAGCGCCTCTTTCCTTCTTCCTTCTAACTACTAAGTGAGTGGCTACCATCCCGATTAGCTAGCCCTGCTTCCAAGTCTTCACACTTAAAATCTCGCATTCTTCTTTGCCCCGATCAAACGATACCAAGTAATAATAAAATATACCAAGATAAAATATGGAATAGACTTGGATTGTATTGCTTGTCAACCAAACTTGTGAACTGTTATCTTATCGTATGCTAGTTCGTTGCAAATATTCTATAAATCATGCTAAGTATGGAACACACCTTGTATTGTTCATAATTGTTCAGGGAATGCATGGTAAGTATTGTGCAGGTGGTTCAGACGGACAGGTAAAATCCACCGAACGGTAGCAAGTTCATTTCAGTATCTTGTATATATACTGCTTACTTGTAAATGAACTAAGGCAAGATAGAAACCCACATAAATTGCATGCTTCATTAAAACAATGTGTTGATTGGTATAGTTCGGTTAGCTCGCCTTCACCAGTATGTTTCGACATATTGACCCTCGTTGAAACGGGTTCACCGCACTAAGGCGAACCGAGCGAGGAGCCGAAGTCGTCTTCCCGATCCAGTCCAGCTGTTGGCGCATCCTGATCGTGCCGCATTTTGAAGTACTTGAAGAAAGGAGCTTGTAACTCTATATACACAATGCAGCTCCGTGGCAAAGCTGTCCTCCAGCCCGGAGGTCTTTAACATTTTGAAGTTTAGTAAATGGATGTAATGTACAGGACTGCTATCTCATTTTGAGTCAACACTTTTGTAAGCCACTGAGGCAAATTAGTTGACTCGTTCAAGAGTTTGTAATAGATGTTCATTATCAATAAAGAGAACTTTTTTATGTATTAACTTGTGTTCAATTTATCTGCGTACTCTGAATATGTGCTCGTTATGCAAAATACTTTAGCCTTGTGCGGGCGCAACCCCAGGCCCGTACGGCATCACGATTCGGGGGACGCCCCAATGATTCTACGGAATTGGGTCGTGACAGGTTATGCGGCCTGAACTCTTGTCGCATATTGACCAGCATTAGTCCATCTTGTTGGACGCATGACTGCCATCACACAAGTATCCTTGAACATCTTATGCTTTCACTCGCTGAACGAATAAAAATTTTGCTAAGTCCAAAAGAACTCCATGCGGCATCGGACTCCATGCGGCACCGACACATATGCGACATTGGAGAGTATGCGGCCATAATTTTCTTGGACGCATGACTCTGAAACCGTGGCACTTATTTTCTATGGTTTTGTCTTTTCTTTCTGACATATTTTATGGCTTGTCACATCAGTCAGTTTATGTCACATCACTGACACTTTATTTATTGTTCGTTACTTTATCACTTGTCCCAAGGAGTAGACCTTAACCGTGAGCATGCGACCAAGAGGTTCATGCGGCCTGACTTCATTCGACCTAACTTTCCATCCGGCCTGACTTCCTATGCGGCCCTGACTTCATATGCGGCCTATAATGCCCCACTCCTAGCGGGTTACTTATGGAACACTTGTTACTTTGACTCGGTTGAGAATCGAGTCTCGGAAAAACCTTACCGGCAAATCAACACGGATGAAATGCAATGAACCCTTCAAACTGATGGAACGGCTTCTATTAAAATGGGTCCAAGAGTTTTCGTTTGTTATTTTGTTGCTTGGTTTTGTATTGTTTTATGTTTTGTCTTGCTTTCGATGACTTGTTTTCATGATTTGCTTTTATCGCTTATGCATTCATTTCGAATCGTAAGAGAAAGAGATCGAAGGATGTTAACCAAGTATTGTTACAATTTCAGGACACATAACCAAGGAGTGATCGTTGCATAAGGCTTTTCCATCCTCTCGTTTGATTCAATCGATGATTGGCTTAGGCCTTTCGATGAATCCTTTAGTCTGTACGTCTTAATAAAGAATCTCTAGTTCACTAAATCAATGTTGCCTCACTAACAAGATAAGCTAAAAAGAAACATTATTGCATGCTTCAAGTATAGAACTGCTACCTTACTAGTTACATCATGAATGCTTACCTGCCCCTCGTATGCTGCATATCGAGTAATACTGCTGGAAACATCTTGACTTGATCTTGAAAATAAGAAAAGAGATAGACTTGCTTGTTCATCGTTCAACCACTGCATGATAATATATTATCTGATAGGAACTTGCATTCATGCATTTGGTCAGGACAACTTGTGCACTGGGATCGTTCGGCCTGGGAGAGATCTAGATACCCTGAGGCTTGAAGTCCTTACTTACGGGAGGGTATAGGTCTATTAGTGAGATGGGCTTGTACGTCCCAACTTCTAATCCCGTGGAGGGGACCATCATGTAGTTAGGACGCATGATAGGTTTACCTTCTCGCATACCTAAGCTAAGATTGATTCATAAGTTTATTCATATGCAAATTATGGCTAACTCGTGTGTCTACTGCAGGGATAACCGTTCAGCCGTGGGTAAGAATTATCATATGCATGGTTCAATTTATCGTTTATGTTTCTTTGGATGGATTGTTAAAAGGAAACTAGACAACTAGAAAGATGACCTAATAATGCTAGCTTCACATGTTTACTTAGTGTGGATTTCTAGGTGAGTTTGGCCACGATCGCTCGCCAGTAGATGTTGTAGTACTGACCCACGTTTGTGGGCAAAATCTCCAGGTTCTGGTAGCGAGAGCTTGGCGAGATTTTTGAACCAGTACTAGCGCATCATCCAGCGGAACCGTACTCGTGCTGCTTCCTTAGCTTCCCTCTCATGTGTGCAAGCTTTTCATCTGCTAGGTGTTTTATTTTGGTCCTACTAAAAGAATATGATGTGTGGGCGTTGTGGCTAGTTTTGGGTTTTTTAAAAGAGTTATAAGTCATCTATGGCATATTTTATAACTCAGCCAAACAAGTACTTTGTAATACAATCTTCAAATATTCAATAAAGAAACTATTTTGTGTTCCTATCAAATGTGTTCAACTTTGGTTCTCTTGTATTTTGAATTATGTGCTTCTATATATGTATATTTTTGTCTAACTTGTGTCTTGTACAAGTACTATGCCTGGTACAAGCGCAACTTAGGCTTGCATGACATCGCGCCCAAGCGAGTACGATCAGTTCTGTAGGGACCAAGCGAGGAAGATCGGCCCTTACGGGACCGAGGTGTGACAGGTGGTATCAGATCATGGCTTTACGTCCTTGGCCTCTTCAAATATCATTTTCAAAAATGATATAAATTTTCAAGCGATTACAAAAGTTCCGGATTTCGAAAATGGTTGAGAATCTATATAAGTAAATCGAAGGTGTTAATTTCTCGCTTTTGAAAAGTATAAAAATCCAACGTCCCATGCAATAAGTTTATAATACATTATGAGACTAATGCAAGCTACTCTCTTTTGCAGCAAGATGACTATAACAGATAATCAAGGGACATCGCGCGTAGCGAGCGTGAGCGATGACCAAGTCGATAGGCTGATTGCGATATTCGAAAATCAGAATGATCGACATGAGGCCCAATAGGAAATGTTCGAAGCTCAGCAGCAACAGGCTGATGCTAGAGCCTTGGCACAGCAATAACAGCTTGACTCGCTAACTCAAATAGTAACAACATTAGCAGCCCACAATTTTTCCAGTACGGGCATAATAAGCGAGTCAACTACCAAAAGTGTGGTGTCACACCCGATTCCGATTTAATATTTCTTGAATTTCTAGAATTTAATTTTTCTTGATAATGTATTTCTTATGTTGGTTCCTGTCATTTTATAAATTATTTTATTTTTTTTGTTGTTGAGAGAGACTACCCGAGACCAGTAGAATATCCATTGGCATTACCATAGACCCGGTTTAGGACCGTATATAGAATGGACACATGACTAAACCTTCTTTCTCTCCTCTCTTAGTATATATATGAGATTTTCTCTCTCATCTCTTTCTTCTTCTTCTTCATTTTCCTCTTCCTCCTCTCCCTCAAGCTTCCTCTAACCCTAACCCTAACCATAACCCTAAGGGAAAGTTGCTGCGACTTGAACCGTGGGAGCTGGAGGCTAGGAGCCACCCAAGGTAAGTACATCTTGCTCAATGGTGAAGTCATAATTTTTTTAATTTTATATATGTTGTTGTTTTAAAAATGTATTTGATGTAAAATTTCCTCCTTGAGTTGCTGATCATATTTATTTCTTGGAGTTTTGGATTTTGATGTATAGATTTTTGTAGATCTGAATTTCAAGTTTAGAGTTTTTATGTGTTCTGTGAGTTTCCTTGGTTTTGATCTATTAAAACTTAATATTTTCGAAAACTAGTGATTCATTATGTTAGAGTATTCATTTCTTCCAATTTGGCTTTTGTTTCACTTGATTTGGAGTTTAAATAAAGTTTTTATGAAGAAAATAATTTTTTGGTTTCTGAAGCTTTCGGCCATGGCTAATAAAGTTTATGCTTTTGAGTTAAATTTATGTTTGTGACTAGTAACAAGTTATGTTATTGAATGGTTAATTGTGCATTTAAATTTACTAGACAAGCATACCCTTGGCCATCCGGGTTAACTGCAGTGCCGGTGGTAGCAATATTCTTAAAAATATTTAGTAATTAATGTCTGTGACAACCCTGGCTAGTTAACCGTAGCAAGCCGTAAAGTTGTTTAGCTGTTCGATGAATGATGTTACTTTCATTATAGCTCGCTCTCCTAGTTTTATTTTCTTTCGACGCGTGGTTAGGGAGCTAAGTTCTGCTCGGGTGAAGGTCTGCAACCCCAGTTCTTGTTTGGTTTAAGGTTTGTGGTCCCGATACAGAGTAGTTCATATGCTCTCTTGTCGCTCGTCGCCTTACTTTCATTTCTACACTTATTATTAGTTCTTCCAGTATTATTCTTGAGACAAGTATGTTGGTACCGTACAAGTCTTGATCTGTATTTATTTCTTATATGTCTCTTTCTGCTTATATGTTTTGTGGTTGGTCTATCACCTCGAGCTTCTTTATGGTACTTTTTGCTTGGGGTTCTGACCCCACTGGATTTGCATGGCCAGGTTAACCCTGAAGAGAACCAGGATCCATCGCGCTTCCAGTAAGATGGTTCGCACTCGTAGGATTGCGACCGAAGCTCGCGAGTGGGTGTTACTTATTTCACCCCTCGTCTTGATTACTTCATTTTGTGGTGTTTAGTAAGGGCAGAGTTAGCTCCTTATATTTTTGAGACTTCGGTCAACGTGATGTATATATATTATACCATGGCTGGTATATTTGATCATGTATTATTAAACTTTGCTAGTGCAGCATTTTGTATTCACTAGCTTCATGATCATATGTGACATGTAATTTGGGACTCCTCTTTACTTTTATGTATAATATACTCTTGTACATGTGTTTTTGGATTGAGATTATAGGATATGTCGGCCTTAGGACTGACGTCATAGCATGCTAGAGTTCACCCATTTGTCTTCTAGACAACCTTAACACATTACGACTTACTTCGGCATTCTGCAAGGTGCGGTTGGCCATGCCAGTCCCCTTATTTACCCAGTATTCTGGGAGCGGGACGTGACAATATTTTCTTGGTGGCCCATGCAGGTCTGTTTTTTAGACTTGTGGGATGACTCATCTTGTTAGAATCTCAATTATTTACTTATCCTCGATTGAACTCCACTTGCAACATGCACTTCTATCTCTTTTTGAACTTCAAACTTGCTTGACATGATTGTTCTATTCCCGTTCCTTGTTGATATCTTTGTGTCCTTATCCTCCAGGGATACCCCACCTGCTCCTCCTTCTGAGGGTTCCGTCGCACCGATAACTCCAGCAGATCCAGTAGACCAGGGCCAGATTTCGATATTTAACCAAGGGCAAGCGTCAGTAGCTTTTTATCAGCCGACTTCGCAAATCACGCATGTCCGACCAGCACAATCAGCTCCACAAGTCTTGCCGAAACAGCCAGTTCAGCCCGTTCCGTTATTCGTACCAGCCCAGCCAGCCCAGACAATACCACAAGTTCTTCCAATACAACCAGGGCAGACAGGCTCTCAGGCTATATTAGAAATGTTCCATGCCATGATGATGGTACGATAAAAACAACAGGAACAACAACTCCAGCTTCAGCAACAAGTGGTCCAACTCTGCCAACAGTTTCAGCAAGGACAAGAACATACCAACATTACTCTTTTGTAGGGAGTTAGACTAGCACTCGAGAACAGTGGGTTTTATACTCACAACTCGACGACCAATGTTAGTCGTACGCGCCCAGCCAAGTTCCTCAGCACGAAAGATGCAGTTTCAGCAGATTCTTGGCAACAGGACTTGGAGGCCATCCTTGACGCAACCAAGACCCCAAACGATGAGAAGGTAGCAGTCGTAAAGCTACAATTATCATATCTTGCCCGAGATTGGTGGGCAGCACAAGAAATTGCGCTTCTGAAGCCCATTGACTTGCAGACGTTCAAGGAGAGCTTCCAGGAGAAGTAGTTTCACACTACCACCAAGTTCCAGCTCCAACAGCAGCTCATCAACCTCCGCCAGAACACAAGATTGGTCGACCAGTATGCGGCAGAGTTTTGTCGAGTTTTGCCGACTTAGCCGATTTGCTCCTCATATGGTAGCTTTCGAGGAATATCGAGCCAAGAGATTTGAGCAATGGTTACATCTTGAGATTCAGCAGTTTACGGTGGGTCATAATTATACCACCTACGATGCAGTACTCAGGGCACCTAGATCCCAAGAACTTGTCGGTCAAATATTAGTAGCATGGACCGAAGGCCAAAAGAGGTCGCACTCATCCCTAAGAAGCACCAATATTCAGTCATCACCTCCAGCACCAGCAGTCAGAACTCCTTACCCACCAGCACCTCCAACCTCCACAATAACCTCAGTACAATCTACCATGCAACCTATATCAGCAGGATACAACCACTGCGGTAAGCCAAAGCACACCAAAGAACAGTGTAGGAGGGCCAATGGCCAGTATCTCAGATGTGGGGGATCCGACCACATGACTGCTTCATGTCCAATCATGTACCCAGAGACTTCTTCAGTCCGACAGTTACCAGCTCCGCCTCGGACAACGATTAAAGGCCCGCGAGGACTAGTGTTAGTAGTTCGACCCCTAGCCCAGCGTCATCTCCCGACGCAGACTCAACAGTTCCAGCAGCAACGTCTGACGCAGTACGAACAAGTTCAACAAGCCCAACCAGCAAGACAGAACTAGCAGTAAGTCAGAGCCATATCCCCTGGCGATGGCCTGACGAAACATTTGGCAACCTGGAGCAGTTATTAGCCGAATGCGCTACGATTGTGGGTAAGTTTTCTGAGCTCTCTTTATCTTGTCTCATTCTTGGGTTCTTGTCGAACGATCTCGTGTTCCGACATGTTCGAGATACGATAGTCATTTTGATCTGTTCGTTGAGAAAAAGGCAAGTCCATTGCCCCGCTCATCTGTCTTCCTGACTCGTGGTACGTGGTGTCTATCATGTGTCCCGACTGCAAAGGTATGTCCTGGGTTAGAGTCATATCCTCGATATAGTCGTTGGTACCGACTTACCTCCAGGCTTGACTCTTGTCCATTTGTGTGAGTCAGCATAGGCAAGCTAGTAGAGTTCCTATTCGACTGACTCGGGAGTATATGCATCAATATGCCTCTATTTTCCTGTGTGTTGCTTTTGTGTATTTATTTATTAGTTATTTCTGTAGCTATCTTTTCTATTTTAGTTATTTGCTTAGTATAATCATTTGAATTGTGATTTAATTTTTTGAGTTTTCTCGTGTGTTCCAGCTCGACAATCCTTGGTAAAATTTTAAGGACAAAATTTTTCTAAGGAGGGTAGAGATGTCACATCTGATTCTAGATTTAGTAGTTATTAAATTTTTAGAATTTAATTTGTCTTTATAATGTATTCCTGTTATATTTCTTATGTTGGTTCCTGTCATTTTATAAATTATTTTATTTTTATTTTTGTTGAAAGAGACTACCCAAGACCAGTAGGATACCCATTGGCATTGTCATAGACCTGATTTAGGACCTGTATGTAGAATGGACCCTCAGTTTGGTTCATTTTGGGTGAACCCATGACTAAACCCTTTGTCTCTCCTCTCTTAATATATATATGAGCTTTTCTCTCTCCTCTCTTTCTTCTTCTTCTTCATTTTCATTTTCCTCTTCCTCCTCTCCCTCAAGCTCCCTCTAACCCTAACCCTAACCCTAAGAAAAAGTTGCTGCGACTTGGACCGTGAGAGGTAGAGCTAGAAGCCACTTAAGGCAAGTACATCTTGCTCAATGGTGAAGTGATAAATTTTCTTATTTTTATATATTTTGTTGTTTTAAAAATGTATTTGATAAAAAAATGTCCTCCTTGAGTTGCTGATCATATTTAGTTCTTGGAGATAAGATTTTGATGTATAGATTTTTGTAGATCTGAGTTTCAAGTTTAGAGTTTTTATGTGTTTATGAGTTTCCTTATTTTTGATCTATTAAAACTTAATGTTTTCGAAAGCTAGTGGTTCCTTATGTTAGAGCATTTTATTTCTTGCAATTTGGCTTTTGTTTTACTTGATTTGGAGTTTAAATAAAGTTTTTATGAAGAAAACAATTTTTTGATTTTTGGAGCTTTCGGCCATGGCTGAACCTGTTGTTGGAGAAGACGAAGTCTTCATGCGGCCAGCGAGCTATGCGGCTGAGAGTGCTATGCGGCCCGAGAGAGTTATGCGGCCTGAACTCTTGCCGCATACTGACAGCATGTGTCCATCTTGTTGGACGCATGACTGCTTATTTACACAAGTGTTCTTGAACACCTTGTGTTTTTACTCGCTGAACGAATGAAAATTTTGCTAAGTCCAAGAGGGGCATCTATGAGGAAACCTGAGCATACGGCAAGCGAACTTATGCGGCATTGGCATTATGCACCTCTCCTCTTTTGTCGTATAACTCTGCTTCACCCTTGCACATCTTTTTATGATTCTTTTCTTCTTCTTCCTGACACACTTTTTGGCCTGTCACATCAATCACTTTATGTCACTTCACTGACACTCTATTTATTGACCCATCACTCATCACTTGCCCTAGGAGTAGACTTTAACCCTGAGCATGCGTCAAGTGAGTCCATGCAGCCAGTGGGTGCATGCGGCCAGTGAGTCCATGCGGCCATTGGGTACATGCGGCCAGTGAGTCCATGCAGCCAGTGGGCGCATGCGGCCAAAATTTCTTGTGTGCATTATGTGTTCCCTGTTGTTATGTTCTTTTAGTAATTCCTTTAGTGATTATTATTGTATGCTTCCTTATGTCGATACAAGTTTATGATACCAGACAAGTTTTGCATGTGAGTTCACAAGACAATTTTATGTACAAGTTCTTCATCCTCATGACACCGTGAAAATATTTGTGTATGAAAATCTATTGCATTTGGCATCGGGAAATCAAGTGTGAGTATTGTCCGGTGTATCGCGTATCACGAATACGATAACTCATAAAAAGCTCGTATTTGTGACTCGTCATTTTAGGGAGTTCTCAAGTGTCCACAACTCGAGAACTTGAAATAATTTAGCAACGATAAAACTAGATAAGATTTTTTCTAGAACATTAGGAGGAAAGAATATTGCGCTACCGGCTACCCCGATCCTCAAGGGTCCCATGCGGCATGGACAACCATGCTAGACAAGGGCTCCATGACTGACTAAGTTTACGCGTGCTACGACACTTACAAGACAAGTTTATGTTGTAAGCAAGTTTATGAATACAAGTTCAAGTTTATGCTTTTGAGTTAAATTTTTGTTTGTGACTAGTAACAAGTTATGTTGTTGAATGGTTGATTGTCCATTTAAATTTACTAGACAAGCGTACCCTTGGCCATCCGGGTTAACTGCAGTTCCGGTTGTAGCAATATTCTTAAAAACATGCATTTAGTAATTAATGTTTGTGACAACCCTAGCTAGTTAACCGTAGCAAGCCGTAAAGTTGTTTGGCCGTTCGATGAATGATGTTACTTTCATTATAGCTCGCTCTCCTAGTTTTTATTTACTCCCGACGTGTGGTTAGGGAGATATGTTCTGCTCGGGTGAAGGTCTGCAACCCCGGTCCTTATTTGGTTTAAGGGTTGTGGTCCCGATCCAGAGTAGTTCATATGCTATCTTGCCGCTCGTCTCCTTACTTTCATTTATGCACTTATTATCAGTTCTTCCAGTTTTATTCTTGAGACAAGTATGTTGGTACCGTACAAGTCTTGATATGCATTTATTTCTTATATGTCTCTTTCTGCTTATATATTTTGTGGTTGGTCTATCACCTCGAACTCTTTTGTAGTACTTTTTGCTTGGGGTTTTGACCCCACTGCCTTTGCATGGCCAGGTTACCTCGAAGAGAACCAGAATCCATCGCGCTTCCAGTAAGATGGTTCGCACTCGTAGGATTACGGCCGAAGCTCGCGAGTGGGTTTTCCTTCTTTCACCCTCGTCTTGATTACTTTATTTTATAGTGTTTATCAAGGGGAAGAGTTAGCTCCTTATATTTTTGGGACTTCAGTCAACGTGATGTATATATATTATACCATGGCTGGTATATTTGATCATGCATTATTAAACTCTGCTAGTGCAGCATTTTGTATTCACTAGCTTCATGATCATATGTGACATATAATTTGGGACGCCTATTTACTTTCATGTATGATATACTCTTGTACTTGTGTTGTTGGATTGAGATTATAGGATATGTCGGCCTTAGGACTGACGTCATAGCATGCTAGAGTTTACCCATCTGTCTTCTAGACAACCTTAACACATTGCGGCTTACTTCGGTATTCTGCAAGGTGCGGTTGGCCATGTCAGTCCCCGTATTTACCCAGTATTCTGGGAGCAGGACATGACAAAATTTTCTTGGTGGCCCATGCAGGTCTGTTTTTCAGACTTGTGGGAGGACTCATCTTGTTAGAATATTAATCCTTTACTTATCCTCGATTGAACTCCACTTGCAACATGCACTTCTCGCTCTTTTTGAACTTTAAACTTGCTTGACATGATTGTTCCATTCACGTTTCTTGTTGATATCTTTGTGTCCTTATCCTTCTGGGATACCCCACCCGCTCCTCCTTCCGAGGGTTCCGTCGCACCGATAACTCCAGCAGATCAAGTAGGCCAGGGCCAGATCCCGATATTTAACCAAGGGCAAGCGTCAATAGCTTTTTATCAGCCGGCTCCGCAAGTCACGCATGTCCAACAAGCACAATCAGCTCACAAGTCTTGCCAGAACAGCCAGTTCAGCCCGTTTCGTTATTCATACCAGCCCAGCCAGCTCAGACAATACCACAAGTTCTTCCAGTACAAGCAGGGAAGACATGCTCTCAGGCTATGTTGGAAATATTCTATGTCATAATGATGGTACAATAACAACAACAACAACTTCAGCTTCAGCAACAAGTGGTCCAACTCTGCCAACAGTTTCAGCAAGGACAAGAACAGACCAACACTACTCTTTTCCAGGGAGTTAGAGTAGCACTCGAGAACTGTGGGCGTTATACTCACAACTCGGCGACCAATGTTAGTCGTATGCGCCCAGCCAAGTTCCTCGGCACGGAAGATGCAGTTTCAGCATATTCTTAGCTCCAGGACTTTGAGGCCATCCTGACGCAACCAAGACCCCAGACGATGAGAAGTTAGCAGTCGTAAAGCTACAATTATCAGATCTTGCCCAAGATTGGTGGGTAGCACAAGAAATGGTGCTTTCAAAGCCCATTGACTTACAGACGTTCAAGGAGCGCTTCCAGGAGAAGTAGTTCGACCCCTAGCCCAGCGTCCTCTCCCGACGTAGACTCAACAGTTCCAGAATCAATGTCCGACGCAGTATGCGCAAGTTCAGCAAGCCCAACCAGCAAGACAGAACCAGCAGCAAGTCAGAGCCACATCCCCTGGCGATGGCCTGACGAAACATTTGGCAACCTGGAGCAGTTATTAGCCGAATGCACTACAGCTGTGGGTAAGTTTTCTGAGCTCTCTTTAGCTTGTCTCATTCTTAGGATCTTGTCGAACGATCTCGTGTTCCGACGTGTTCGAGATACAATAGTCGTTTCGATCCATTCGTTGAGAAAAATGCGAGTCCATCGCTCCGCTCTTCTGTCTTCCTGACTCGTGGTACGTGGTGTATATCATGTGTCTCGACTGCGAAGGTATGTCCTGGGTTAGAGTCTTGTCCTCGATATAGTCGTTGGTACTGACTTACCTCCAGGCTTGGCTCTTGTCCATTTGTGTGAGTTACTATAGGCGAGCGAGGAGAGTCCCTATTCGACTGACTCAGGAGTATATGCATCCATATGCCTCTATTTTATGTGTGTTGCTTTTGTGCATTTATCCATTAGTTATTTCTGCAGTTATCTTTTCTATTTTAGTTATTTGCTTAGTATAATCATTTGAATTGTGATTTAATTTTTTGAGCTTTCTCGTGTGTTCCAACTCGACAATCCTTGATAAAATTTTAAGGACAAAATTTTTCTAAGGAGGGTAGAGATGTCACACCCGATTCCAGATTTAGTATTTCTTGAATTTCTAGAATTTAATTTGTCTTGATAATGTATTCATGTTGTATTTCTTATGTTGGTTCCTGTCATTTTATAATTTTTTTTATTTTTCTGTTGTTGAGAGAGACCACCCGAGACCAGTAGGATACCCATTAGCATTACCATAGACCCGGTTTAGGACCTGTATGTAGAATGAAACCTCGGTTCGGTTCATTTTGGGTGAACCCATGACTAAATCATTTTTCTCTTCTCTCTTAGTATATATATGAGCTTTTCTCTCTCCTCTCTTTCTTCTTCTTCATTTTCATTTCCCTCTTCCTCCTCTCCTTCAAGCTCCCTCTAACCCTAACCCTAACCCTAACCCTAACCCTAAGAGAAAGTTGCTTCGACTTGGACCGTAAGAGGTAGAGGCTAGGAGCCACTCAAGCCAAGTACATCTTGCTCAATGGTGAAGTGATAAATTTTCATATTTTTATATATGTTGTTGTTTTAAAAATATATTTAATAAAAAATATCCTCCTTGAGATGCTGATCATATTTAGTTCTTGGAGTTTTGGATTTTGATGTATAGATTTTTATAGATCTGAGTTTCAAGTTTATGATTTTTATGTGTTCTATGAGTTTCCTTGGTTTTGATCATTTAAAACTTAGTGTTTTCGTAAACTAGTGCTTCCTTATGTTAGAAAATTTTACTTCGTAAAATTTGACTTTTGTATCACTTGATTTAGAGTTTAAATAAAGTTTTTATGAAGAAAACAATTTTTTTGGTTTTTAGAGCTTTTGGCCATGGCTGAACCTGCTGTTGAAGAAGACGAAGTCTTCATGCGGCCAGCGAACTATGTGGCTGAGAGTGATATGCGGCCCGAGAGGGTTATGCGTCCTGAACTCTTGCCGCATACTGAGAGCATGTGTCCATCTTGTTGGTCGCATGACTGCTTATTTACACAAATGTCCTTGAACACCTTGTGTTTTCACTAGTTGAACAAATAAAAAATTTGCTAAGTCCAAGAGGGACATCTATTTGGCAACCTGAGCATGCGGCAAGCGGACTTATGCGGCATTGGCACTATGCGCCTCTCCTCTTTTGCCGCATAACTCTGCTTCACCCTTGCACATATTTTTATGACTCTTGTCTTTTCTTCCTTACATACTTTTTGGCTTGTCACATCAATCACTTTATGTCACTTCACTGACACTTCATTTTTTGACCCATCACTCAACACTTGCCCCTAGGAGTAGACTTTAACCCTGAGCATGCGGTAAGTGAGTCCATGCGACCATTGGGTGCATGCGGCCAGTGGGCGCATGCGGCCAAAAATTCTTGTGTGCATTGTGTGGTCCATGTTATTATGCTCTTTTAGTAATTTTTTTAGTGATTATTTTTGTATGCTTCCTTATGTCGATACAAGTTTATGATACCAGACAAGTTTTGCATGTGAGTTCACAAGACAAGTTTATGTATAAGTTCTTCATCCTCACGACACCGTAGAAATATTTATGTATAAAAACCCATTACATTTGGCATCGGGCAATCAAGTATGAGTATTGTCCGGTGTATTGTGTGTCGCGAATACGATAACTCATGAAAAGCTCGTATTTGCGACTCGTCATTTTAGGGAGTTCTCAAGTGTCCACGACTCGAGAACTTGAAATAATTTAGCAATGATTAAACAAGATAAGATTTACCTAGAATATTAGGAAGAAAGAATATTGCGCTACCGGCTACCCCGATCCCCAAGGGCCCCATGCGGCATGGACAACCCTGCTAGACAAGGGCTCCATGACTGACCAAGTTTACGCTTGCTACGGCACTTACAAGACAAGTTTATATACAAGTTTATGTTGTAAAGTAAGTTTATGATTACAAGTTCAAGTTTATGATTTTGAGTTAAATTTTTGTTTGGCACTAGTAACAAGTTATGTTGTTGTATGGTTGATTGTACATTTAAATTTACTAGACAAGCGTATCCTTGGCAATCTGGATTAACTGCAGTGCCGGTGGTAGCAATATTCTTAAAAACATGCATTTAGTAATTAATGTCTGTGACAACCCTAGCTAGTTAATCGTAGTAAGCCATAAAGTTGTTTGGCCGATCGATGAATGATGTTACTTTCATTATAGCTCGCTCTTCTAGTTTTTATTTTCTTCCGGCGCGTGGTTACGGAGCTAAGTTCTGCTCGGGTGAAGGTCTGCAACACCGGTCTTTTTTGGTTTAAGGGTTGTGGTCCCGATATAGAGTAGTTCCTATGCTCTAATGTCGTTCGTCGCCTTACTTTTATTTCTGCACTTATTATATAGACCATCATAATCAGCTCCACCAGTCTTACCGGAACAGCCAGTTCAGCCCGTTCCGTCATTCATACCAGCCCAGCCAGCCCAGACAATACCACAAGTTCTTCTAGTACAACAAGGACAGACAGGCTCTCAGGCTATGTTGGAAATGATCCATGCCATGATGATGGTACAACAATAACTCCAGCTTCAGCAACAAGTGGCCCAACTCTGCCAACAGTTTCAGCAAGGACAAGAACAAACCAACACTACTCTTTTCCAGGGAGTTAAAGTAGAACTCGAGGACAATGGGCGTTATACTCACAACTCGACGACCAATGTTAGTCGCATGCGTCCAGCCAAGTTCCTCGGCACGGAAGATACAGTTTCAGCAAATTCTTGGCTCCAGGACTTTGAGGCCATCATGGACGCAACCAAGACCTCAGACGATGAGAAGGTAGCAGTCGTAAAGCTACAATTATTAGATCTTGCCCGAGATTGGTGGGCAGCACAAGAAATGACGCTTCCGAAGCCCATTGACTTGCAGACGTTCAATGAGCGCTTCCAGGAGAAGTAGTTTCACACCACCACCATGTTTCAGCTCCAGCAGCAGTTCATCAACCTCCGCCAGAACACAAGATCGGTTGACTAGTATGCGGCCGAGTTTCGTCGACTTAGCCGATTTGCTCCTCATATGGTAGCTTTCGAGGAATATCGAGCCAAGAGATTTGAGCAAGGGTTACATATTGAGATTCAGCAGTTTATGGTGGGTCATAACTATACCACCTACGATGCAGTACTCAGGGCAGCTAGATCCCAAGAACTTGCCGGTCAGATATTAGTAGCAAGGACCGGAGGCCAGAAAAGGTCGCACTCATCCCTAAAAATCACTAGTATTCAGTCATCACCTCCAGCACCAGCAGTCCGAACTCCTCGCCCACCAGCACCTCCAACCTCCACTGTAACCTCAGTATAATCTACCAGGCAGCCTGTGTAGTGCCCCGCTCCGCATCGGCACTATGTAATCAAGGTGAGTGGGCAGAACTTCGTTCTCTGATTCTTGCACGCCTTAATAATGAATCTGAGTTTTTGAATGCTTATTTTCATAAGAGAATGATAGAACATATCTTGCATGCTAAATAAGAGAACTCGCATAGCTTGTCTTTGAAATAAACTTGTCTGCATAACTAAGAGAACCTGAAACGCTTGTCTAAGAGTAAGAGTTTGCATGAACATGTTCTCCTATCGCTTGTTCTTCGAGAGAACCATATCGTGTGCTTGAACTTGTTCAGAGAGGGCGGCTAGTCCGTACAGAGATATATGGTCTGATGGTTTATTTCGTCTGTATCCTAGAGTTTATTTGATAGTGTTTCATACATTCGCATCGGTCGAACAATGGCTATTGGTGGAGAGCTGAACCTTGGTCACGGCTGCTACAGAGATAGTGGAAAGCAACCATGAGTCACAGCTGTCACGCCCCGATCTTCCGCAAGCTAATCGGCCGTCCCCACTAGGCTCGAGAATCACCGCGCCAGCACTCCTGCGGGACGATCGCTTCAGTCCATCTGGGCGTGATGCCGCACGAGCGTGAGCCACGCCCGTGCAAGACCGTGGTTCATTGGCTGGCGGTAAGAGGTCTAAGCCACAGAGTCGCACAGATTGTCCGAGTGCAACAAAATTTTAAATGTATAGGCGATTGATAACAAGTTCACTGAGTCGCCAATAGCGGAAGCATTGAATAACACAAGTATTAAATTGAAGCAAGCTCTTTATTGATATTGAACAAGTGTTACAGGCGGCGTATAGCCGAGATTACAAGTCGCTCAAGCCTCTCTCTCTGAAACAGTAAAAGCGTGCCAAGTGGCTACATTTATGGTATGATGTACAGGCGATGTTCCAACATTATGTCTTGTATATGTGCTTCAGTTCCAGACGCAACGCTCCAAGGCTCCAGAGTGAACTCCACGCCTTAGCACGCACGAAGGAGGCATCCGCACCGAACGAGGTTCTCTCGCACCCTGCAAGCAACCTGGTGGATTATCAGTACATGAATGCACTGATGGGGAGGCTACTTGCCCGCTCGACAAATCCAAACACGTAGCATAGATTCCGTGCACCAACTATTATGTTGTCTTTCTAGTTTTGCCTTAGGATCAGGTTCCATGCACCAACTATTATGTTGTCTTTCTAGTTTTGCCTTAGGACCTAGCTCAAACAAAGACGAGACCGGATCGGGCTGGGCTTGCGGGTCAGATCCTCCGACCCAGCTTGGACTCGTGGGGGGGAGTGGGCCGGAGCAAGGCGGTCCGTTGACCGGGTCCGGGCCAGCCCGGACCGAGTTTGACCAGGCCGAACCCAGGCCGAATTCTGGGTCGCCCGTACTTTTACACACCTTAAGATCAGCCTGAACATTATCATCAATATCATTATCAAAAATAAAATTTTCGTCATCATTGATTTATAGATTTGTTCATCATTTTTCTCTTCTATCACATCAATTATGTCTCTTCTTCCTAAACAAACCTATAAACAAACGAATCTCGCCTAAGTATCTTACGTCCGGACTAGTCTAATTATTCATTAACCTAATTTTGCCTTAGCGTCTTTCTCGCTTATGTGTCATCGAGAAAAGATACATCACGTACCTTTAGATTAGGCGGTGAAACATCGTCTCTCATCTTCTGGACGTCTAGACGTGCTTAGACGACACCATTAACAATAAAATTGCATTGAAAGAAAATGTTTGACAAAATGTAAATAAGAGCATTACAACGTCATTTGAATAGACATTTTGAAGGAAAAATGACATATTACGTCCTTTCAAGCGACGTTTCCAATGCATCTCTAATTAATAGTAGACAATCTTTTAAAAAATTAAGAGAAATACTAATCCTATGTCAAAAAAATGACCTTTGCATGGACGTTTTCTATTAAAACATCCTTGAAATTGGTTTTTTTATTTTTATTATTGTATTTATTTTTTATATATGTATGTATATATTTTTGTAACATCAAAATAAGGGGACTTTTGTGATTATCATCTAGAATAATAAGAAACAACCTAAGAAATTGAGGGATCAAATTCTCTTCTACTCAATTTTTTTACAAAAAAATGCTGCATTTTTTTAATGAAAAAAAATTAGTACGAGAGGATTTGAACCCTCAAACATCAGTATCTTATCACATAAGAAGCTAATAAAAAATTCTCAATATATATATATATATATATATATATATATATATATATATATATATATATATATATATATATATATATATTAAAAATTGTAAGAAAAATGTCCATTGGATAGACTTTTTTATTTGAAAAAATGAGCAACCAATAGATGTTTACGTTGATTATTTGGTTTTAATTTTCTGAAGTTTGTACTATATACACAATTCCATTAAACTTTAATGTTGTGTATAAAAAATTCTTCGAAAATAATTGAATACTCTTTTGCAAATATTGAACATTTGCTAATAAATCATTATACGCTCCCGTGGTTCGATCCACTGATCATCTTATCTCTCTCCTCGATAACCACAATAGGCACTCGAGTATAAGTAAATTATCATTAAAAAGAAATTATTTATACGAATGAATACAACTATTTGGCATTGGTAGCAAAAGTGGCAAAAGGGAAAGCTACAACTAAAAAATCATACAGAAAGCATGTTCTACTTGCAGACAGCACGTACTTAGAATGTTCAGTTAGATGCAATTAAGGATTAACCTTGCAAGTAAATCATGACAAAATTGGTCACATCATTACTTTTCAGCTACTTAAGGACCAGGACCATTTAACCTTTCTTGCCATGACTATGTTGTTGGTTCTTGCTGTTGGCAACCAAACAGAACAGCTATAATAAACCCAAAGATAAACTTCCATTTTGAATCAGAGGCCATGTGAGTTCTAAACATTGAAAAGAAAACATGTTTCTGGATTGACTTTACGTTCAGATATTGTTGTATAAAAACAACAGCGAGTACTATTGCTAGAATAATCAGTAAAAAAAACGTTGACAAATGTTGTCTTATCCATGTCGAATCAGACCTGTTTCTGAGAATGTATCGCATAAAGCCTAAAAATCAGGAAGGCCACAAAATTTTCAACCTACTTTTATATTATGTGAAATCTTCATTTAGATTTAGATTTCTTTAATTTTTTAGAAACAGCGGAAAATGTAAAAAAAAAAAAAAAAAAAAAAAACCTTTTTTAGAGTGGTTTTAAAAGACCAGTTTTAATATTTATACAAAATTCTTAGAATATCAAAAACGGTCCTGGTTGCGATTCTTGAAAATAAAGGAATACTGATCAATCAATAGAAACACTACAAATTTAAATTCCACAATATTTCAGTCTCCAACCTGCTCATATATGCACTATTTTGCTCCCTTCTGTAACTAGTAGTGCTACGATTGCAACCAAATACTTACAGCCATCTTACAACCGCTACGTGACGTCCACTTGATGACCGTCCATTGGAAGAGGGGGGAGAGACGGGATCCGGTGGCTGTCCGGATGGCCGCCACGTGGAACAAATATCATATGACAGTCGTTCGTTGATGAGAAGGTGAGGCCGAGTGTGGCCCACATAGCAGGGAAAATAAAGAGGGTCGTAAGAAGGTTGTAAGCATTTGACAGTAAACTTAGCATTATTACTTCTATAACCATAATAGTTATGGAAGGAATAATCTACTCAGTTTGAAAGGAATAATAGTTAGGGAAGGAATAATCAATCCACTTCCAAGTGGAATCGAATCCACTCAGTCCGTATGTGCACCCGTTGACCACTAAAGTTAGAAGACTTTGGCTTACATAGCTTCGAGAAAATATATATATATATATATAATATATATATATATATATATATATATATATATATAATATATATATATTACACTATTGATATTTGTTCCTCCAAAATGTCTTTTCAAACCATTATTTCTTACGTGACAACTGACATAACGATTAATATGACATGACAAATTTTAAAATTAATGTTAATATTAACATTAAAATTAATATTAATATTCAACATTAATATTAACGTTAAATTTTTGGATAATTAATTTTTCGAAAAATTTCGTTCAGAGCAACGAAAATACTAAAAATTCCACTCAGAGCATACAAGTTTAAAAATTTTCAAAAATAACATCATAACGCCCTTCGTAAGGACGTTTTACGATTTTCAAATGGCGTCGTTAAAAAAAAATACTCCGTTAAAAAAAAATGGAAAACGTCCTTTGGAAGGACATTTTTCCTAGAAAAAACGTCCTTCAAAAGGACGTTTTCCATTTTTTTTTTTTTGGTTTCTCTCTCCTCTCTCTCACTCACACTCTCTTTTCTCTCTTCTCCTCTCTCTCTCACACTCGATCACTCTTTTCTCTCTCACTCACTCTCTCTTCTCTCTCTCTCTCACTCACAACAACCAAACTAAGCAACCGCCGCCGCTGCCAGCACGACCGCCGTCGCCACCGACGCGGCCCACCTCCCCGCGCCGCTCTCGTCCGCAGCCTTCTGGTCCGCGGACGCCGCGTCTGGCCCCTCCGGCTCGGGCGGGGACGCGCCGCGTGCTTCGACTTTGACTTCTTCCCCTTCTTCTCCGCCGCCGGCGCCACGGCCGGCTCCGACGCCGGGATGGCGGCCGGGGCCTTGAAGAGCTCCCTGGGCTCCAGCACCCCGTCGATGGCGTACACCGCGACGGGGTCCCGGTCGACGACCGTGGTCCTGACGGTGGCGGTGTCGACGTCGGTCTGCAGCGTGAGCGCGGTGCCGTCGTTCTGCACCGTGAAGTTGTAGTTCCTGGAGTGAGTGAGTGAGTGAGTGAGAGAAGAGAGAGAGAGAGTGGACGGGTGAGTGAGTGAGTGAGAGGGAGAAGAGAGAGAGAGAGTGGACGGGTCGGTAAGTGAGTGAGTGGGTGAGAGAGTGAGCATAGAGAGAAGAGAGAGAGTGTGAGTGTGAGAGAGAAGAGAGAGAGTTGCATACGTAAAATATATATATATATATATATATATATATATATATATATATATATATATATATAACGGAGGTTTTATTTAACGACAACGAACGAAAAAATCATAAAACGTCCTTCCGATGGGCGTTGTGATGCTATTTTTGTAAATTTTCAAACCTCTATGCTCTGAGTGAAAATTTTGTTATTTTTGTTGCTCTGAACGAAATTTTTCGTTAATTTTTTGAGTTAAAATTTGTCATATCAAATGTCACATTAAATGTCGCTATTTAACATGTCACATCAACTATCTTATAAAAAAGTGATTTAAAGATACAAATAACATTACTCTACGTATTAATACCAATTAATACTATCCAAATTTTGTTTATCTCGAAAAGGAACCCGAGATCTCGGTCTCAGACCATCTTTTGACCGTCTCACCTCGATATGCACCTTGAGCCATTACCTCGATATGCCTACGGTTCAGTTGAACCCTTGTTCCATAAATGATTCGAACATGTTTCGCTAGAAATTATGAATAAATAACAAGTTCATCAACTGTTGTTTCATAACAAGGCAATGTGTATCAACCCAAATGTGGCAAGTGGCACTATAAAACATCTAGCCTTAAATTATCGGCCACTTCTCCATGGCTTCAAACAAGTAGAAGTCTCTTAGCTTGCTGTATAAACTTAAACCAGATATAAGATGCTAATAGCAAACTCAAAATCATCCCAATTAACTAAGGTCAAACACCCAATTTATAGAATCAACTAAAAATTCAGACACTATATATGATTAGATGCAATGTTGATGAGTAATCAAGATCGCCCTCCTTCCAATTTACGCTGAATTACAGTGTTTTCTTCAACGATTTCACAAGGATTTACAAGCTGATTTGCAGTGTTTTCGTCTACGATTTCACAAGGATTTACCAGCGTTGATATATCTAAAAGATTGATCTCTTTAAATAACGGAAGGCTGAAGCGAATGGTGAATGCATGTTAACATACAGAGCTATTTGTTCTCACAATGTTACACAGAAACCGGAAACTGGTGGCCGTATCTATATAGTGTCCATACCATAGTTTGTTGGTTCAGCCGATACCGATCTGATAAAGCTGATACCGATCTGATAAAGCTGATATCGATACGGTTTGACATGTCCCGATATGATACCGACCGATACCGATATCTATACAGACATTAGGAGGGTTTTTTCCAACCAATTCGGCAAAGAAAATTGAAAAAAAAAGGACCAATCAACAAGGAGTGTAAAAGCAGAAAATTCTTAGAATTAGGACTAAATGTATAAAATAGTTTTTTCTAAAATTTTAGTATTTTTTTTTTTTCGATACCAAATAATCCAAAACTCCGATCGGAAACCGCCAATACAGTCGATACCGTCAATCCCGAAACTCATAGGAAGAATCCAATACCGATTCCGATACCGGTTTTGCAAACCTCGGTCCATACCCAGAACTTTCTCCATCTTCATGCAACATAGGTGACTACTTACCGTACAATTTGGAAATTACTGTTTCGTGTCGGTACACGTGCAACATAGGTTCTATGCAACTTGCAAGAGACCATATAAACCTAAGAAGAATAACATCAGTCAAGAAATACACCAACTAGGATTCTCCAAATAAGTATAGTACCTTAAAGGTTAAATGCATTGCCATGGAGTGCTTAACTTCTCAGAAACCAAAATATGGAAGAAAAGTAACTCAAAAGCAACTACATTAACAAAAACATATTTGCATAAACTAGAGTTTCTAGCTCAAAGTCCTTAAATATATCATTAACTTGCTTTACCTTCAGCTTAGGCTTTCCTCTGAGACAGAGCATGGCCATCTATTGCTGCACCGATCCAAAAAAAAAATATCTGTTCTTAGAAATTCATCCTGCATTGATAAACCCTGCATCTGATCACATTGTTGCCAATTTTGAACCCTGGCATCACCGTTAGCCCAACTTCGGCCCCCTCCTCCTCCTCCTCCTCCTCCTCGGACAATAACAACTTCACCACTCTCTCCATGTACTCCTCTTCAAACTTGGCCCCTCTCTTGGCATAAAACATCTCAGCCTTCGGGATGAAAGACCGCCCCATCACCTGCAACGCCCAGACCAATCTTGCCATTCTCACAAACGCTCGATAAAACGGCGTCCTTGGATGCCCGTAGCTTATGACAAATTCCCTCTGGTCCAAGTTACCGAAGAACGAACACTCCATCTTAGCCTTCACCACCGCCAGATACTTCAACCGGCAGAACCTCCCGAAATCAGAATCCGGGTATTGCACCAGAGCATCGAAGGGGTCAGCAAACTTAACAATGCAGTCGAACTGATCCATCGTGAAGCAGTAGTCATCCCGAACATTGTCATCAAGCATTAGCAGCGAGAGATACGCCTCGAACGCAAACTTCTTGTGAGATCTTTCTGCATAAACAACAGAACCATCAACGCACTCTGCAGCTCTGTCGAGATCCCAACCGGACGCCTTCATCAAGCCAATCAGCACCTTCGTGAAGTCATGGATGGATTTAGAAGCCGATCGACACGCATTGGAGAACAAACTCAGCGTCCACTCTCGGTTGAGCAGAGGAAACGGCTCTCCCAAAGGAGCTCTCTTCTTGATCGCTTCCTCCGCCTCGACATTCTTCTTGTTCAACGTCTCAACCTCTCGTCTCAGTCGAACGACTTCGGAGTCCTTAAGCTGCAACTCTGTCTGAAGTTCCTCCAACCGCTTCTCGAGCTTCCGAATCTCCAGACCCAGAGAAGGCTTTCCGAAGTACGAATGCTGCAGCTTCGAGAGCGAGTCGAACTCCAAGACGATGAGTTCATCGGCTTCTCGTAGCTTCTCGGGCTGGTAGGGGATGTGGGCTTGCTGGAGCTGGATGTAGGCTAACTTGAGGGAGGAAATTGCGTCAAATAGACCCAAGAGAGTAGCCTCCTCCTCCTCCTCTTCCTGGGGCTGGAGGTGAACTGTCCAGTCACAGACTTCGACTCCGGTCTCGATTTCTTCGGCATAGGAATAATCGTGGCTCATCTTCATCATGTTTTCGTAGTAATGTGGCTCGAAGGATCTCTTCTTCTTGAACAGTCGGCCGAACAGTCCAGTATTGTTGGAAGAGTCCATGGTTAGTTCTTGTGGATGGGGAAGAATCAATGATGTGTTGTTCTAAAAGCTCCAAAAAAAAAAATAACAAGAAAATGCGCACTTTGTTAGCAATGATCCAAAACCACAGGGGGTTTGGAACCCTGAAGAAATGGAAAAACACAGTTTTTAGAACATGGGTTTTTCGAGATTGCTAAGAAGTATTGTTATAGCAACTCAAGGAACAGGAGGAAACACACCTGAGTTTTGATAAGTTGCAAGAGACACTGGATAACAAAGCCATGGTTAATTCTTGTGGATGGGGAAGAATCAATGATGTGTTCTAAAGCACACACACACACAAAAACCAGAAAATGCGCACTTTGTTAGCAATGATCCAAAACCCCTATGGTTTTGGAACCCTGAAGAAAAGCTAAAACAGAGTTTTTAGAACATGGGTTTTTGAAGATTGCTAAGAATTATTGTAAGCTACTCAAGGAACAGGAGGAAACACACCTGAGTTCTGAGAAGTTGCAAGAGACGCTGGATAACAAAACCATGGTTGATTCTTGGGAAGAATCGAAGCTCAAGAAAACCACAAGATGAGCATTTTGACCCCTCTGTGTTTTTGAAAACCCTGGGGGTGAAAAATGGTAAAACACAGTTTTAGGACATGGTGCTACAGCTCAAGCAACAAGTCATGAAACAAACCTGAGTTTTTTAGAGGTTTGCTGCTGCTGCTGCTGTGTTTTCTTCTGACAGCTTATGGAGAGGGTGCAGAGCTATGATTTCATTCTGACAGGGTTTTTGTTTGGTGAAGAAGAAGAAGAAGAGCAGCTCCGTTCACATTTGTTGTTCCATTGGGGTTACATGTACAATTTTATTTTATTATATTGTTTTTGAAATATGCGAGACTTTGGAGTGTGCTGTAGTTTCAAAATAGGAGTTTATGTTTGATTGGTCATGTCAAAAAAGAAGAATCAACGGTGAATAAATATAAGGTGGCTCAAGTTATTAATTATGAAAAAAAGGAGGATTTGTTCGTACAGAAACTAAGCAGGCAGAGCTCTTCCCGAGGAGCAAGCAGAAGATTCTTAATATCCTCTTAATGCTGCTGGTTTTAAATTTCAAACATAGTAGTTGAGTGGAAACCACCCACTATCAAATTGCTTCGTTTGACTGATCAAATATTAACAGGCTAAAGTACTTTAGTTGATCAGCATATCCCTCTTAATATTAAGAGGCTGCCAGGCCCTGTCAACTCTATAAGGGCCAGACCAGCCCAGAGAGAAAGGTCGTGCCGCCTATGCAATCCCTCGAGTTTTCCTACACCATCCATACATTTTTTTGGTTTTTTTTTCCTACATGAGACCTCCCAACATCCTTTAATTAACTACTCGAGATCTTCTCAGAAATTGAATCATGTCCACCCCCCCCCCCCCCCCTCCCCCCTCCCCCCAATGTTCCAAGCCTTTTATCGTTAGGCTACTATCTAAGGACCATACATCCACTGTTCATAATCTCGTAAGTAGAACTCATTTATTATCATTTTTTTAATTTTTTTAATATGTCAGATAGTTTATGACCCACACTGTTATTTGAAATGTATATTTCTCGTCACGGCAAGGGATCGTTTGGATCAAGGTTTTGTATTACTAAAAATTTATTTTTAAATTTTTTTCATGAAAAATAAATTCAACATTTTCATACCCATGTTTGGTTATATTAGGTTAGAAATATAGGAAAAAAAATCTTAATTTATTAAATTTTCCATAAATATACTTTAATGCTTTTATTATCTAAATTTACATGTTTGGGATAGAAGTTAAAATTTTGAAAGTCAAGTGAGGGTGTTATTGTCCAAACAAAATATTAAAGTAACATTTCTAGGAAAGCAAAATTATTCCAAAGGGTGGTCCTATAAATTACTTTTCCACAACCATGAAAATATGAAGTCCCTCTTATTTTCTCATAATTTTCAATCCTACACATACCAAATAAGGGTAAAAAATTTAAAATCCATTCCCAAGCATAAAAAACTTGAACCAAACGCCACGTAAGTATTCCTGGCATGCTCTTGCAAATGCAAAGAAAAAACCTTATTCATTTTGTTCATGAATTAGTGCATAAAAGAGATCTCTCTACAAATGAATCTCATATTCTTACGTTTAACCGTCGTATCTTCTCCCCTTGTTCGCTTGCATTCCAGTCATTTTCAGTGCTAGTAAAATTGTTGGACAAATTGCCGAAGTTGAGAGGGAGAGGATGGGAGATCCCGACTATCTGATTTGGGAATTAAAAAAATTACTAGCTGGTTAAAATACAAATACTACAACACCAACTTCTTTTCATTCTTATCTAAGAAGTGGAAGAAGGGAGAAATTCTCAATTCTAGTTGATAGGACATATTTGACATCTAGGTTTCACCACTTAAGAGCATCTACAGTGGAGACACTAAAAATTTAAAAATTGTATAATTTATTATTTTTGTAATATTTTCTTGATGTTGGTACACAATAATATAGTCCAAACAAATACTCGAAATAAACCTCATCTTTTCCTTTTCATTTTATTTTCCTGTTGGTAATATTTTAACTCCCTTTTATTCTCTTTTTATTTTTCATTCTCTATTATGAAAGAACAATTACTTTTTGTGAGGCAAAAAGAATTATTTTTTGTGGGCCAAAAATTTAATGTAGAGGAACTAGAACATGCTCCAAATATAATTTTTTTTTAATTTTCTAACAATTTTTAAATATAAACAAGTGTTTGTTGCAGGCTTCAAGTATTACAAAATATGACTAAAATTAAAATGTAGTACTTGAAATATCTCTCACTGTAAAAAAAAAAATTTGCCAAAAAAAAACTACATGTAAATAGTCAAAGGATTATTAGCTAAACCATTTCTTAACCTAAGTTCGGACTCCTATTTTGTTTGTCCACAATTAACCAGGGCCTTACCAACATATCTTGCAACATTTTTAATTGTAGAAATTCAGGCCGGAGGAGTTGAGCACATCATTATATAGGTCTCTGCCTCTTATTCGTTCTGGATTCTATTCCATCCTTTTCCGAATATGTCTTAATGGTAAATATATTATATTTATAGTGTTATGTTATACTTTCTTTAGTTCTGAAACAAAAATAATCATTTTTGTTTTGAAATCAATTTTTTGTACTTTTTAGAAATTTTAAAGAAACTAAGGTCCTGTTTGGATAGAAGCTGAGTTATAACGTAGGAAGAATAGTAAATAGCGTTTGGCCCAACATGATTGAGAATGTATACTTTAAAAAAAAAAAATTCTGAACTCCGATTTTAAACTATGATCTCAAAGAGCAATTAAAACATTCTTTTGAAACTCATTTCTAACGCCCCCCCAACCCCCCCCCCCCGACATACACCCACCCACCCACCCACACACACAGACACCAACTCCTCAAACCCCTCTCTCTCTCTCTCTCTCTCCTCTCTCTCTCTCACTTATTTTTTCTCTTCCAGACTCATTTCTTTCTTCTCTTCCTCACTCAGATCTCGAAAGACGGTGTGCCAGATCTGGTGCTCGACAAGGACGACGACGGTGGTGGGGAGCCCAGATCTCGAGTTCGAGGAGGACGGCGGTGGGGTGGTCGAGGAGGACGACGACGGTGGTCGGGTACCCAGATCTCGTGCTTGAGGACGTCAACGACGGCGGTGGCCGCCATGGCCATGTCGAGCTCGAGGAACTCGGCGGAAAATCGAACTTGAATTCGAACTCGAGGACGTCGACGACGGCGGCGGCCGCCATGGCCATGACGAGCGGCTTCTGGCCGGTCGGGGACGACTTCAGCTCGCGGAGGAGGTCGACAGTGAACTCGGTCCGGTTTTCGTTGTCGGGGACGACAAGTGGCTTTGGGCGGTCGGGGACGACTCGAGCTGTTCTCGTTGTCGGGGAGACGAGCAGTTCCGGGGTCGACGATGAACTCGAACAACGATGACCTATGTCGGACTCGAATTTGGTGTACATGATATGGATGCTTTGTTGGATACGGACATATTAATTTTAATACAAATATTTTATTAAATTTTAATAACAAAAATATTTTCTAAAATTATTTTACCAAACGAAATATTAAATTTTTTGTCCATAAAATTATTTTTCTGATGAAATTAACAAAATACAAAATCAAAATTTTTTTACTCAGAAATTAACTTTATAACTTACTTTAAGAAAACTGTTTCCAGAATAAAATTTTAGAAAGACTATCCAAACAGACTATAAGTATTCTAAATTTACTTATGGCTAATTGTTAATTTGCTACAATAAATTCTTTTAAGGTTAACCCCACGAAAGATTTTTCTCTTGTAAGTTAATACTACAAGCTATATCTTATTTTGCATTTTAATAACATGAATTAAGGATTCTTCATGGTATTAATTTGTAAAGTAAAGAATAGTGTATGGTATTTACTTATAAAATAGACGATACTTTATGGTATAAATTTACAAATTAGGAAGTCCAACTTAACAATTTTTAATTTTAAAAGTTCATAGTAATAACAAGTTGAACAAATATAAAAATTTATAGTAATATTTAATTACAAATTAATATTCAATTAAATTTTAATTTTTTATTTTTGGTTGGTCAGTAACGTGTACAGATGACGAGGAATCTTCACCAAGCTGTACACCTCTAGCTCCGTGCACAATGAATATTGCTGGTTGCTTAATTGGTCTCAATTGATTCTCTCCTTCGTAGATTCAACAAATGACTACCATTACATTATTTTATCAAATGTCTCTAAAAAAATGTTGAAACTAGCATAAACTTTAAGTTTAAAAAAAAAAATTAGCAAATGTTCCATATTCTTTGTACGAGAGCAATTAAAATTTTAAAATATGTTCCAACTTTTTTATCGTTTTTTTGATTTTTTACACATAATGAAACCATTTTCTAGTTATTTTTTTAAGTTAAGGTATATACTAGTTTTAAACATTTTGGATATAAGCATTTGCTAAAATATCCATTGTTAAAAAAAAAAAAATTTCAAATGAAGGAAAGAAATATACTGTATTTGTGCGTCAGGAAAAAAATTTGCTATAATTACAAATGTAGGGACAAAACGTCAATAATATTGTCGAATTATGTGGGTGAGGAGTAGAACGTCAAAAAAATTGTCGGACCAAGGAGCAACCCGACAATAATATAGACGGTTGTGGCTCCATGAGCAACCCGACAATAATATTGAGGAGTTGTCCGCGTGGGATTTAAGTGGGGTCCGCGGCCATATTATTTGGCGTGAAATTTAATGAGCCCGCGCGGAGAGGAGAAATAATAATTGTTTTTATCCGTTGTTTTTTAAAACTTACAATTATAAATTATATTTAAACTAATTGCTTGATATTATCTAATTAAACATATACTCAAAATTTTAAAAAATTATTTACAAGAAATCATAATTGAAATATATTAATTTGTAATCTATATATTATTTTCTTATTTAAAATTTATATACAAATATATAATTATTTTTATTTAATTATTTCAAATTAAATAAATTTTGTGTATATATAATAAAAAATCATCTTTTAGCGATATAAAAAAATATAATATTTATAATAACGATTAAGTAATAGATTTTGTTATCATCTATATTATTTTAGATAATAACAAATTAAATAATAAATTAAATCAAATAAAAAATTAAATTAAAAGATTAAATCAAATCAAATTAAATTCCCATCGGAGAAATAGCCTCAAGGAATATTTGTTTCCTCCCCGCGGGCTTATTAAATTTCACAACAAATAATATAGCCGCGGATCCCACTTAAATTTCACTCGTGGATAACTCGTTAATATTATTATCGGATTGCTCTACAACTTCTACCCTGACGACGCACAAATAAGTAAAAAAAAATTCTTTCATTTGAAAATTTCTATTGTTTTTACGCCTACATTAAACTTTTGACCCTTCATTCTACACCGGTCACACGTAGTCCACCTGTCAGTGGGTGAAAATATTAGCTCACTAGTCTTTGATATGCAGATGGATTGGGCCGAGTAATCTACACTGCTGTGTAATAGGAAATTGAAACTTCACAGTAGAACTTTTATATTCCAAAAAAAGTCTTATCTATATTTTTTAATTAAAATTATTTATTAAATTTAATATATACTACTATATAAAAGAAGAAGAATACATTTTTTCGTGCAACTTTCATATTCAAAAAGTGTCTTTACCTATGTCTTCTAATTAAAATTGTTCTTATATTGAACATGGATAATTAGATAATTATTTATATGAAAAATAATCAAGGTGGACTGTTATTTTTTTCTTCTCAAATAATAGAACATTAAGAAATATTGTTTTTTTTCTCAAATAATAAAAAAAATAAAATTATTTTGTGCACTTTTCAAATAGAATTAAATACATACAATAGACGTGCATGTATACTAGATAAATACTGTAAGCTCCTGATTTTTCAAAAAAAATATTAATTTGGGATTTTTCACAATTTTATGGAATTTTCTGGGAATTTTCTGTAATTAAAATCAGGGTTCTAATTATTAATTGATTTTTTTATTGTTAATAAATAAATTTAAAATATTATGGAAATAATATTTTTGGGTGTAAAATGGAAAACTGGACTTAGGACAATTTTTCTAGAATTTATTGGACCCCGGACCTATTTTTAATTACCTAAAAATATTTATTTATTTATTTATTTATTTAATATTTATTTAGTTATTTATTCTCAGCCCGGCCCAGCCCGCGGCCCATATCCGGCCCAGCCCACGACTTAACGGGTCGGGTCGGGTCCACCCGAACCCGACCCGCACCCGCAGACCCGCCTCTTCCCCTCCGCTGCCCGCGTCTCCCGGCCCCCGCTCCGCTTCCGCCGGCCGCTCCGTCCGGCTCGCCCCGCGGCCACGTCCCCCTCTCTCCTCCGCCATTTCCGGCCGGCCCTCCCCCGCGGCCCTGCCTATATAATCCCCTTCCCCCTCTCTCCTCCGCCTCACCTCGCCGTCGCCCTCGCCACCGACCACCACGCCACCGCCTCCGCCTGCTCCACCGTCCCGCTCGCCTTGCCGTCGACGACCACCTCCTCCCTCCTCTTCTTCCCCGACGACGAGCAGCCGACGACAGCAACAGCCGGCCGCAGCAGCCCGCCCCCGGCCAGCACCGCCTCCGGCCAGCCGCCTCCGCCTCACCCGCGGTGCAGCGGCGCCGCCCTGGCCGGCCCCTCCCCGCCGCAAGCCGCCCTGGCCAGCCCGAGCTCCAGCCGTGTCCCGCAAACCCTAACCCTAAATCCCCTTTTCTTCGTGTCGTGTCGGACACGACACGGACACGAAAATTTCTGGTTTCTCGAACCTCGTTCAGGTACTCGTATCTTGCACCCTGTATCTCCGATTTCAATTTCGTAAATTGCGTTGCGAAGCCTATATGACCCTCTCGGTGCCCGGACAAACCGCTCGGGACATCGCGTCCTGTGGTGATCTCACACCGCGATCCAAAAACAGGAAAAAACCAGACCCCGATTCACCCCGGAACTGGGTACGCCCCGCCAAACGGGATGACTTGGTCGCGCGCGGTCTTCACAGATACGTGCGCAGCGTTGATACGGACGTGTGGGATTTCGCGGAAGCTGATTCGGGTGTGCGTGCACACCGGAACCAACGCGTATCCGCGGACATCGTCCCGTATCCGATTTTTCTGCATTTGCCCTAACTTCCTGTATACACGTCGGATCGAGACGAAACTTGCGCCATCGGACTCGTAGCGATACGCTGGTCCTGTGGGTCAAGTTTGGTTCGATTCTGAGAACGTTGACGAAATCGCGTGTCGTGGGCCCCACAGGCCCTGCTCGACGGGCGATTTTGTGATCGGCTCATCGGAATTCAATTCTGAAAGTTCCGTTGGGTTCGTATCAGCGTTCCTGACCTGTTGACACTAAGTTTGATGAATTTGGAGACCTTTGACCCTGACACATTTTTTGGTGCAAAGCGGGCCCACCGGCGGACCCTGTTTTGACCCGAAACTGCCGTTTTTGCCCTTGTCTCCAAATTGGACCCAAGGACAGGCGTTTCTAGCTATTTGATATCTTCTGAGCATGATGGTAATGTTTATTTCAGCATCCGGAGTCATTTCTGGAATATTTCCCCGAGACTCATAACTATAATTGGATCCAAACAACAAGCAAGTACCTGCACTTCAAGTTTAATCTTTATATTGTGATAATTAATTTCCTTGCTCTACCAGTACCATTGATGATTACACGTAGTATTAGAACACTGGATTTCATGTCATGAATATTGGTTTTTCATGTCTTGCTTTCGTGTCGGGTGGGAGAATACTAGAAGGCATGTAGTTTACCCTTCCCCCTACCGTGTTTAATAGCTATTGGTGCGCGACTGTACCCTCTGTCACGCCCCAGTCCCAAAATGCCGAGGGACTGGAGATGCGTGGCAATGGCCAGCAACACGCACCGATGGATAACCCAATTTAATGGAACCATCAGGGCGTACTTAAGCTGTAAAAAGGTCTACTACAACAAGCCACACTAATCTCATCCATAAAGATAAAGAAATAAACTGCATAATCAAATGGAAATAAGTATCAACATCATCACAGCAAGTCAGTCGGAGAAACGATCCGACTTAAGTCTGAATAAACTGGCTCTATAGGCCAGGAACAAAAGAGATAAACATGAAATAAATAAAAGAGTACTGGGACAGGCACTCAGGAGAAGTCCTCGGCAGTCACCTCGTCTTCAGTGTTTGGTTCAGCTCCAGCAATAGCTTCAGCTCCGGTCCCGTATACCTCGGGGTACTGCTCCTCTGCTAAACCTGGGGACATAATCCATTCCAGGTCCTCAGTGGACATAGCAAGGTACAGATAATACAAGCCAACTGAATAAGCAGTACAATAAATAAATGAACAGCAGGGTAAGCTAAGTAACCATCTATGTGATATGCAAATGAGAGCAACACTAGTACTCAGGCTGAGACCGCTACAAGCTCTGTGTCGGGGAGCCGGTAGCAGTAATAACACGTAAAGGGTTTAGCTCTGCTGGAGAGTCTACAACCTCACAATAATAGTAGATATATATATAGAACATCATGTAGCCTGTGTGTCTCTCCCCACCCAATGTAATCACGCAAGCCATGACCATAACGTCTCATGTCCATGTTAGCGGGATTATAACTAATGCAACAAGTCATACTGTCTATAAATAAATAACTCTGTCAAGTCCTGTATCCTATTCAGAATCCCCACGAATATCTCCGGAAGATTCTGTCCATGATAGTGTTAAGTGTCCTGGGTTGTAGGGTACTTGATAGGTCAAGTACAAAATAAGGGGATCGTAAATCCATCTCTAAATGACGAACCCAACACCGCGTACGGTGTCGGTATCCGACTATGATCGGACACTGGGTACGTCATACGTTCCCTAGGTTAAGCAGTTTAAATCAGTTTATATAAATTTGCACAAGAAATCCAGCAGAGTATTTTTACAGGAAATATGAAAATAATGACTGCATGTTTGGCAAGGTGCACTTGCCTGAGGTTTGAATTCCACTTAGGTCCTGGTTTCGGAAATTTCCAGAGATGTCTTCGAAAGCTGAAATAAACAGTACCATCATGCTCAGAAGGTGTCAAACAGCTAGGATCGCCTGTCCTTGGGTCCAATTTGGAGACAAGGGCAAAAACGGCAATTTCGGCCCAAAACGGGGTCCACCGGTGGGCCCGCTTTGCACCGAAAAACGTGTCAGGGTCAACGGTCTCCAAATTCACCAAACTTAGTGTCAACAGGTCAGGAACGCTGATACGAACCCAACGGAACTTTCAGATTTGAATTCCGATGAGCCGATCACGAAATCGCCCGTCGAGCGGGGCCTATGGGGCCCACGACACGCGATTTCGTCAACGTTCTCAGAATCGGACCAAACTTGACCCACAGGACCAGCGTATCGCTACGAGCCCGATGGCGCAAGTTTCGTCTCGATCTGACGTGTGTGCACGAAGTTAGGGTGAATTACAGAAAAGGCGGATACGGGACGATGTCCGCGGATACGCGTTGATTCCGGTGTGCACGCACACCCGAATCAGCTTCCACGAAATCCCACACGTCCGTATCGACGAGGCGCACGTATCTGTGAAGACCGCACGCGACCAAGTCGTCCCGTTTGGTGGGGCGTACTCAGTTCCGGGGTAAAACAGGGTCTGGTTTTTCCTGTTTTTGGATCGCAGGGTGCGATCACCACAGGACGCGATGCCCCGAGCGGTTTGTCCGGGCACCGAGAGGGTCATGCAGGCTTCGCGAGAAATTTACGGAATCGAATTTCGAGCTACGAGGAGGAAATTAGGAGTACCTGAACAGGGCTTCACGAAGCGGGGTTTTCTCGTGTCCTCGTGTCAATTTGACACTGTGTCCGACACGAAGGGCAGTGTCCGGCCTAGGGTTAGGGCTTCTGCCACTCGTCGGGGCTGCCGGACTGGTCGGGCTTCACCGGAGGAGGGTCAGCTCATCGGGGTCACCGGAG
This sequence comes from Iris macrosiphon, assembly GCA_036927795.1. Lineage (NCBI taxonomy): Eukaryota > Viridiplantae > Streptophyta > Magnoliopsida > Asparagales > Iridaceae > Iris > Iris macrosiphon. The sequence continues at coordinate 6,559,621 of JAYESA010000019.1, read as the reverse complement.
TCGGCTGGCCACAGCGGGGCGAGCTGCTCGGCGGGGCTCCGGGCGGCGCTGAGCACTGGCGGCCACTGCTGCGGTGGCTGGCCGCGGGTTCGATCAGAGGGAGGGGTTCTGGAGAGCGGCGCCGGCGCTGGCAGCGGGTGAGGGAGGCGGTGGCGCGGCGCTGGGCAGCAGCTCGGGAGGCGGTGGACGGCGGAGGTCGCGGCTAGGGGAGGGGGATGGCCGGAGTCGAGGTCGGCAAGCTCGGGGGGTAGCCGGAGCTAGGTTTCAGGCGGGTTAGGGGGAATGAGGCGGTGGAGAAGGGGAAGGGAAGGGTTTTATAGGGGTGCTGGGGCCGTTCGTGGCGGAGGAGGCGGGCTGAGGGGAGGACGTGGCCTCCCCCGGCGGAGGCGGCGCAGTTTTCGGCGGTGGCGCGGGAGAACCGGTCTCCGGTGATCGTGGGGGAAGGGGAAATGGGTGCAGCCGGGTCGGGTGCGGATCCGGGTTTGGGCGGACCCGCCCGACCCGCTAGGAGTGGCCGGGCTGGGCTGAATCTAATGGGCTCGGCCCACTGGGCCGGGCCGGGCCCCAAAATATAAAAAACAATAATAATAATAATAATAGCAGTAATTAATTAATTTAATTAGTAAAAATAGTTTTTAGGCTTTTAAAAATAGGTCTGAGGCCCAATAAAATCCCAGAAATTTACCCTAAGTCCGATTTTCGATTTTACACCATAAAATCATATTTTTATTTTATTTTAATGTTATTTATTGGCAATTAAAAATTACAAACTCACTACAGGGCCTATGTAAATTTCTGAAAAATTGCATATTAATTCCAAAAATTGATTTTAAAAAAAATCTCTGAAAATTTAGGGTGTTTACAATCTACCCCCCTTAAGAGGATTGCGTCCTCGCAATCGAAGGGTAAACTATAAAGGCAAGATTTACAGAATTAAAGAATGCTTAGGTTCTACCTGATTCTGCAAATAGGTGTGGATAACGCTGCCGCATAACATCTTCTCGCTCCCAGGTCGATTCGCCAGGAGAGTGCTGTTTCCAAGCTACTCGAACCAGCCTGATTGTCTGCCCTCGCAGTGTCTTCTCACTGGTGTCGAGTATACCCACTGGCTGCTCCTCGTATCTCAGGCTAGGTCCCACCGAAATCTCGGAATGATCAACTATATGACTTGGGTCCGTCACATATCTCCTCAGTTGTGAGACGTGGAATACGTCATGCACTCCCTCTAAGGATGGAGGTAATGCAAGACGGTAAGCCACCTCACCAATGCGTTCCAAGATATCAAACGGCCCAATGTACCTTGGGCTCAACTTGCCTCTGCTGCCGAATCTGATAGTACCTCTAGTGGGCAAGATCCTCAAAAATACATGCTCTCCTTCCTTGAACTCCAGGGGTCGTCTGTGTGCATCGGCCCAATGCTTCTGTCTATCCTGGGCTGCACGGAGATGGTTCTGAATCTGTTTTACTTTCTCCACTGTCTCCGTTACCAGCTCTGGACCTAGTAATTGACGTTCGCCAACGTCGCTCCAGCATACAGGCGATCTGCACTTCCTTCCGTACAACGCCTCGAAAGGTGCCATCTGAATGCTTGCCTGATAGCTGTTGTTGTAGGAGAACTCCACTAAGTGCAGATGATCTTCCCAAGATCCTTCGAAGTCCAGTATACATGATCGTAGCATATCCTCCAGGATCTGAATTGTGCGCTCTAATTGGCCATCTGTCTGAGGATGATAGGCAGTACTGAACTTGAGCCTGGTGCCGAGACTCTCTTGCATGCTTCGCCAGAAGTGAGATGTAAATCTCGAGTCTCGATCTGATACAATACTAACCGGCACTCCATGTAATTTTATGATCTGACGCATATACATGTCGGCTAGTACTTCCGTGGATTGTCTGACTCTGAACGGCAAGAAGTGAGCCGACTTAGTGAGCCGATCCACGATGACCCATACTGCATCCTTACCACTAGGGCTTCTTGGAAATCCAGTGACGAAGTCCATGGTAATATGCTCCCAGGGATGGGAAGCGGCTGCAACATACCTGCAGTCCTTTGGTGCTCGGCCTTCACCTGCTGGCAGACTAGCATTTTGCCACAAATCGGGCAATCTCCCTTTTTATTCCATGCCACCAGTAATATTGTCTTAAGTCCCGGTACATCTTGGTTCCTCCTGGATGAACCGAGTAAAGGGAGCTATGGGCTTCTGTCATCAATTCCTGCCTTAATTCTCCATTTGGAACACATAGGCGATTTCCGCACCTTAATGTTCCGTCATCGTGGATGCGAAGTCCCGTCTGCAGGCCTGCTTCTGTTCTTTCTCTCAGCCTTCGGAATCTGGCATCATTAGGCAAAGCTTCCTTGATTCTCTCCACCAGCGATGACTTCACTTCGAGGTTAGCCAGCAAACCATTTTGTCCAGGTAGAACAACCTCTATCTGAAGATCTTGCAAGTCTTGTAATAGTTGAGGCTGCTCCGTTAAGAAATAAGCCGAGGGTTTTCTGCTGAGGGCGTCGGCTACAACATTTGCTTTCCCCGGGTGGTACTGCAGATCTATGTCAAAGTCCACCATCAACTCAAGCCAACGCCTTTGCCTTATGTTGAGCTCTTTCTGTGTATAAACATACTTCAAGCTCTTATGATCAGTGAATATCTCGACCTTCTCTCCATACAGATAATGTCTCCAGATCTTCAAGGCAAAAATTACTACAGCTAGCTCCAGGTCGTGTGTTGGATAATTCTTCTCGTGGACCTTCAGCTGCCTTGATGCATAAGCGATAACCTTGCCATGTTGCATCAAGACACAACCTAGTCCACTACCGGATGCATCACTATAAACAACAAAACCTCCTGACCCTGAGGGAAGAGTCAAGACTGGTGCTGTTGTTAGACGCCTCTTTAATTCTTCAAAGGCATTCTGGCATTCTTCCGTCCATATGAACTCCTGATCCTTCCGTGTCAGCTTAGTCATCGGCTCTGCGATCCTTGAAAAATTTTCTACGAACCGCCGGTAATACCCAGCAAGTCCAAGAAAACTTCTCACTTCCGCAACAGAGGTAGGGGTAGGCCAAGTTTCTATAGCAGTGACCTTTTCTGGGTCCACAGACAGTCCTTCACCCGAGATAATATGCCCTAAGAATGGCACCTTGTCCATACAGAACTCACATTTGCTGAGTTTGGCATATAGCTTCTCCCTTCTCAAAGTTTCTAGCACAATTCTAAGGTGTTCCTCGTGCTCTTCGTGGTTCTTGGAGTAGACTAGGATATCATCGATGAAAACCATCACGAACTTATCCAAGTACTGATGGAAGACCCCGTTCATCAAACTCATAAATACGGCGGGTGCGTTGGTTAAACCAAACGGCATAACTAGGAACTCATAATGTCCATACTTAGTTCTGAATGCCGTCTTTGGGATATCTTCCTTCTTCACCCTAATCTGGTGATAACCTGATCTAAGGTCAATCTTTGAGAATACCTTAGCACCACTCAATTGGTCAAACAAATCATCAATGTGTGGTAATGGGTACCGGTTCTTAATAGTTATAGCATTAAGGGCTCTGTAATCAATGCACAGCCGTACAGATCCGTCCTTCTTGGGTACAAAAAGTATAGGTGCTCCCCAAGGTGAAACACTGGGCCGGATAAATTCTTTCTCCAGAAGGTCGTCAACTTGTGTTTTCAGCTCCACTAACTCCTTAGGTGCTAGCCGATATACCGATGAAGTGATAGGTTCGGCTCCTGGAGTTAGGTCTATTGTGAATTCTATCTCCCGATCAGGTGGTAAACCTGGAAGATCGTCGGAAAACACATCCACAAATTCCGTTATGACTCTTGGGTAACTTGAATCTTCTTCTACAGTCAATACCCTAAGAGTTGGCTGGACCCCTTGTTCTACAGCTCCTCGTAGAAATTCAAACTCAGGAAGGCTAGGGGGTCTAAATATCACTTTTCCAAGCCGGCAATCCAGTGTCGCATGGTACTGACTTAACCAGTCCATACCAAGTACAACATCGTAATCAGGCATAGAAAAGATCAGGAAGTGGGCTCGCATCTCTCGGCCACAGACTACTACCGAACATGATCTACAGGTATCACTAACCGGGATAATTCTACCTCCCGTTAGAATTCTCTTCATCTTCGAGAGAGGTGCGGTAGCTATTCTATGTGTGGCTACGAAGCTAGCAGCAATAAATGAATGCGAAGCTCCAGAATCGAATAATGCTACAGCAGGAATTGAAGCTACTAATATGGTACCTGCTATCACTTCGCCTGCAGTAGCTTCCTCAGTGACTGCTAGTGCATATGCCTTACCTCGTCCCTGAGCGGGACCCCTTTGCTGACGAGCTTGTTGAACAATCCTGCCTGAGGTGGTAGAGGTGGCCTGGCTCCTCCAGGCCCTGTCTGAGTTGCTCCCCCAGCTGGAAGAGCTGCAGGTGGAGCTGGCCGATTCGGAACTCCCTCTCGACGTTCCGAACAGTCCTTTGAGAAGTGTTGTCCAGATCCGCAAACCAGGCAGAGTCCCAGCTTGCGTCGATATTCCTTTTCAATATGTCCTACCTTGCTGCAGTAATGGCAAGTAGGCAAGTTCTTAGTTGCTGCTCTTGGAGGCGGGCTCTTCTGGGGCCGTTTAGCAGATTCCCCTGGTGATGACTTGGATGGTGCGAAGGAGAAGGGACGTTTCAGGCTTGATTCCCTCCGAGTAACGCGCTCCAGCCGACGTGCTGCAGCTAGGACGTCGGAGTAAGATGTGGGCGCGACCGCTCCGATTAACTTCTGAAGCTCGAACCTGAGTCCATCAAAGAACTTCTCCGCCTTCTCCTCTTCGGTAGGAATTAGGGAAGGGGCAAAGTGGCTCAGGCGAATGAATTCGGCGTTATATTCCTCCACCGTCATGTTGCCCTGGATCAGGCGGTTGAATCTGTCTCGGAGTTCTGACCGAGCCACAGCGGGGATGTACATTTCCTGGAAGAGTCTGGAGAACTCCTCCCAGGTAACCTGATCATGTCCGAGCCTTCTTTCTTCGGACAGCCACCAATGATGTGCGTTGTCCGTCAGTTGCATCCTGACGGCAGTCATCCATTTGTCCCTTGGTAGTTCGGCGGCCTCCAACTGATGCTGTGTGTTTGTAAGCCATTCATGTACTTCAGTTGGTCCTTCCTTGCCCGAGAAGGTACGGGACTTAAGTTGGCGAAAATCCGTGATGGATCCCGTCGCTGGCCGCCTATTTGGTGGATTTGCATGCTCCAATGCTGCGACTAGGCTGTTCCTTAGGTTCTCGGCCTCTCGGCGTTGGGTCTCCTGTTGAATCTGTTGTTGTGCCTGCATCATGGCGTAGAACATCTGGAATATTTGCTGGCCGTCCATTGCCTGTCCTGGGGGAAAGACAGGCATCGCAGGAGGGAACTGGGGAGAAGGCGGGATGTCATCACGCCTGAACCTGAAACTTGGCTGGCCAGTTTGATTGCTCTGAGAGGATTGTCCTCGGGTATCTGGCGTCGTTCCAGCTTCGCAGGTAAACCCTGCTTCAGTCGGTGTACCCAAGGGGGTCTCGTCACCACTTCTGGGATCCATATCTCTGCACCAAAAGGAAATAATGAGAACGCACAGAGGAATCAAAATATGATGCAATTCAAGCAATTAAATTGAATTCGACATAGAGTTCAAAAACGATTTAATAAATGGATGAGATCCTATAACCTATCCTATCTTGTTGCAGGCCTGTCCGGTCCTTAAGTTGAAACCGAACAATTTAGTTTGGACCTGCATGGGCCACCACAAAAACCATGTCACGCCCCAGTCCCAAAATGCCGAGGGACTGGAGATGCGTGGCAATGGCCAGCAGCACGCACCGATGGATAACCCAATTTAATGGAACCATCAGGGCGTACTTAAGCTGTAAAAAGGTCTACTACAACAAGCCACACTAATCTCATCCATAAAGATAAAGAAATAAACTGCATAATCAAATGGAAATAAGTATCAACATCATCACAGCAAGTCAGTCGGAGGAACAATCCGACTATAGTCTGAATAAGCTGGCTCTATAGGCCAGGAACAAAAGATATAAACATGAAATAAATAAATGAGTACTGGGACAGGCACTCAGGAGAAGTCATCGGCAGTCACCTCGTCTTCAGTGTTTGGCGGAGGAGGCGGGCTGAGGGGAGGACGTGGCCTCCCCCGACGGAGGCGGCGCAGTTTTCGGCGGTGGCGCGGGAGAACCGGTCTCCGGTGATCGTGGGGGAAGGGGAGATGGGTGCAGCCGGGTCGGGTGCGGATCCGGGTTTGGGCGGACCCGCCCGACCCGCTAGGAGTGGCCGGGCTGGGCTGGGCTGAATCTAATGGGCTCGGCCCACTGGGCCGGGCCGGGCCCCAAAATATAAAAAAACAATAATAATAATAATAATAGCTGTAATTAATTAATTTAATTAGTAAAAATAGTTTTTAGGCTTTTAAAAATAGGTCTGAGGTCCAATAAAATCTCAGAAAATTACCCTAAGTCCGGTTTTCTATTTTACACCATAAAATTATATTTTCATTTTATTTTAATATTATTTATTGGCAATTAAAAATTACAAACTCACTACAGGGCCTATGTAAATTCCTGAAAAATTGCATATTAATTCCAAAAATTGATTTTAAAAAAATCTCTGAAAATTTAGGGTGTTTACACCCTCAGCTGGATCTCGATTATTCATGTTTAATAGCCGTCTATGACGGCCAGATTAGTCTTATAAATCCCAATATACCAACTATGTATTCTAAAATAAACACAAGTTCACACAGATAGCTTCTGGTCTTGTTATAGTTCTTGCTGACTGTTGTAGTTTTATTCCTGTCTTATTTATCCATGTTTTCTCATATTTCTGTTTATAGCATTAACTCTGGGATATTGTTGTTTCTTTTATACATATTCTCAATATGATACTCAATCTAATTGTCATAAATATTTAGTTTAATCTTGTTGTGCATTGTGTACTTTGCTCCTTTCCTGACTGGATCCGTTGTTTTAGGCGATGATGAGGACCTTGCCCCTACCTATTATGGCCACTATGAGTTAGCAGGTGACCCATATGAGGAGCCAGTTCCCACCCAGGGGAATACTTCTGCAGAGTAGTTAGCAGTAGCTACTTATTTATTTTCTTTCAGCATATACTCGGGGTTGTCCCCGATTTATCTCCTGGCTTTGTATTAACTATGGATCTATTGTCACAATTTGTTTTATAAAAGTTAGCATTCCTATTTCCTGTTACTTTTCTTGTCTATTTATTGTGGATGAGATAGATTTAAAATTTACTTGTGAGTAAGACCTAGACAGCGTACTACCGCCGACACTGCGGCGTAGGCTGGACGTGCCCACGTACTCGTGCCCGAATTTCCGGGTGCGGGTCGTGACACATTTTTGTGGTGGCCCATGCAGGTCAACGACTAAATTGTTCGGTTTCAACTTAGGGACCGAACAGGCCTGCAATAAGAATATAATAAATTTTTAGGATCTCATCCACTTGCTTGAAACATTCTTGATATCCATATCGAATTCGAATTAATTTCTTGACTTGCGTCCTGCCTTGATTCCTGTGCGCCTCTTATTGTTTATTTTGGATGCAAGAAAATGGACCCACCAGACAGCAACGAGACTCATGCAGAAAAACTACAAGGCGTTATGGGTACCCACGAAGACAATGTGACACCAGTTGGTGAAGGCCAATCATCACAGTACGGTCAAGCAAGTCAGCCTGCCTCGAGAATCCATCAAGATGACGTTCCACCATCAACGCAGTCTGCTCCACCGATACCTTCCTTTCCACTAGGACAGCCTATGGATGAACAACAAATGTTCTGAATATTCTACGTGATGATGCAAGCCTATCAGAAGGTTCAACAAGAAGCTCAGCAAAACCAAGCGGAGAACTTCATCGACAGAATTAGCTCGGAGTCACGGAAGCTAAGCAGGTCAAATGCAATTACCTTCGACGAGGACGTTCTTACTGCAGCGCGACCTGTGGAGTGCACCACAAGGATCGAGTCCAGCCGAAAGCGGCCGTATGCGTCAGCACCAGACCAAGCACTACAGAAAAAAGCTGCAAAGCGACCACAGATGAATCCAACTCAAGGACAGAACCAACAAGCTCCCACTTGTGGCTATTGTCGAAAACAAGGTCACATTTGGCAGGATTGTAGAAAAAGGCTAGGTGCCTGTCTATATTGTGGATCAACAGCACATCAAATGAAGGACTGTCCTGCTGCTCAAAGACACACAACTGCACAAAAAGTTCCAGTTCAGGCCAGGCCCCAGCAGCGCAGCAGAGGGCACCACCTCCAGAACACGGACAAGCTTACGCGATGACCATGGAGAACGTGCAGACTCTTAGAGTAACTAATGCGCGTAAGTGACTCGTAGATACCGTTTTCTAGTATTGTTTTAGCTTGTGCCTACTGGTTTGTGACCTCAGCCCAACCTAGTAACTTTAAACTTGCTAATAACCTGGTATGCTTTTATATTTAATAACTGTAGAGATTGTAAAGTCTTCTGTTATTTTGCTTATTGTGTGAAGTTCAATAATTTGTACCTCCTTTTATCATCATCTAGCGTACTTGTATTTGTTGTACTACCTTGACTTATGCTGCTAGTATAGCCTAGTTTTGCAAGCTTATCCTTTTATCAAGCTTGTTCATGACATATGTATTATTGGGTCGACACACTAATACAATTGTCCATTCAGAATCAGTGTATTACGGTCTGATCAACCTTAGTGCATTTTGGTTCGCTCTTCGCACTACTTTACGTGGATTGAGATATGTAGTGATTAATAGACAAATATACTTGCTCTAGACATGTCTGATCACATCGTATCGGTTACATAATTGTATTAATACGAGCATGTGAATAGGAATTACCAAGATATGATTCAATCCACAACTACGTGACAATTTCTATTTGAATTCTTTAAACGCCTTGATCCCGATATTTCTGTTCTATCACCTCACCCTTGAACTCTTTATTATTGATCTTCGTCTTCCCTTATTTCGAAAGACGAAATCTCGTGCTTGGTATAAGTTTGATGCACAGAGAATACTAGATATTTTCCATAGGCCGATCACATATTTGAGGATTATTCTTTCGAAATTAAGGACATATCATATGTGATATGATCGGCATTGAAATTCCGAGGATTGAATGACATGAGTAAACACATTAAGGAGTATTTTCTTAAGATATATAGCCTTTTGTGATGGATGGGTAAATCCTAAGTTGGGTAGCAGTGCATTGTCAACTCGAGATAAATTTCTTTGTGACCGAGTAAGATTAGATTGAGAGAGGTTCAAGCCATCCTAATTTTGAAAATTTAGAGGAGTGATTTAGATGATTAGTGAATTGATATCAAGGACCCAATAGTTATACCTTAGGTACATGATTTAAATTTTGAATAATGAAGGAAAAATCATCAAACTTGAATCAAGAGGATATATAATTCAGACTTGAACTTTGGTGGACTACATTTAATTTTTGATGATTGGAATTAAGAATTAAAATTGATGGTTGGACTACCTAGTTGGAATATTGAGAATGTAAATAGAATTTAAAAGCTGAAGCATACAATGTGAATACTAGTGGACTAGAATCACTTCTAGAGGAAATTACGATAGTTAAAATCGTGAGGCAAATTTATAAGCGTATGCAATTTTCGAAGATGTTATATGGACTTAATTAAAAATCTGCTTGTGGGTAATTTAAGAAAGTAAGAAGTGATAACCATAGGTTGAATTTTTTTTGATTGGAACAGTAGTCATCTTAACCATGAGGTAATTGCAGTAGGATAGGATAGGGATTCTAATTGTCGCAAGGAGATTGCGATTGATGTACATGGAAGGGTTAACAGATTATGGCTTAATTTTAAATTTTGAGGACAAAATTTTTATAAGTTGGGTAGATTGTAAGCCCCTGATTTTTCAAAAAAAATATTAATTTGGGATTTTTCACAATTTTCTGGAAATTTTCTGTAATTAAAATCAGGGTTCTAATTATTAATTAATTTTTTTATTGTTAATAAATAAATTTAAAATATTATGGAAATAATATTTTTTGGTGTAAAATGGAAAACTGGACTTAGGACAATTTTTCTGGAATTTATTGGACCCCGGACCTATTTTTAATTACCTAAAAATATTTATTTATTTATTTATTTAATATTTATTTAGTTATTTATTCTCAGCACGGCCCAGCCCGCGGCCCATATCCGGCCCAGCCCACGACTTAACGGGTCGGGTCGGGTCCACCCGAACCCGACCCGCACCCGCAGACCCGCCTCTTCCCCTCCGCTTCCGCCGGCCGCGCCGCCCGCCGCTCCGTCCGGCTCGCCCCGCCCCGCGGCCACGTCCCCCTCTCTCCTCCGCCATTTCCGGCCGGCCCTCCCCCGCGGCCCTGCCTATATAATCCCCTTCCCCCTCTCTCCTCCGCCTCACCTCGCCGTCGCCCTCGCCACCGACCACCACGCCACCGCCTCCGCCTGCTCCACCGTCCCGCTCGCCTTGCCGTCGACGACCACCTCCTCCCTCCTCTTCTTCCCCGACGACGAGCAGCCGACGACAGCAACAGCCGGCCGCAGCAGCCCACCCCCGGCCAGCACCGCCTCCGGCCAGCCGCCTCCGCCTCACCCGCCGTGCAGCGGCGCCGCCCTGCCGGCCCCTCCCCGCCGCAAGCCGCCCTGGCCAGCCCGAGCTCCGGCCGTGTCCCGCAAACCCTAACCCTAAATCCCCTTTTCTTCGTGTCGTGTCGGACACGACACGGACACGAAAATTTCTGGTTTCTCGAATCTCGTTCAGGTACTCGTATCTTGCACCATGTATCTCCGATTTTAATTCCGTAAATTGCGTTGCGAAGCCTATATGACCCTCTCGGTGCCCGGATAAACCGCTCGGGGCATCGCGTCCTGTGGTGATCGCACACCGCGATCCAAAAACAGGAAAAAACCAGACCCCGGAACTGGGTACGCCCCGCCAAACGAGACGACTTGGTCGCGCGCGGTCTTCACAGATACGTGCGCAGCGTTGATACGGACGTGTGGGATTTCGCGAAAGCTGATTCGGGTGTGCGTGCACATCGGAACCAACGCGGATCCGCAGATATCGCCCGTATCCGACTTTTCTGCATTTGCCCTAACTTCCTGTATACACGTCGGATCGAGACGAAACTTGCGCCATCGGACTCGTAGCGATACGCTGGTCCTGTGGGTCAAGTTTGGTTCGATTCTGAGAACGTTGACGAAATCGCGTGTCGTGGGCCCCACAGGCCCTACTCGACGGGCGATTTTGTGATCGGCTCATCGGAATTCAATTCTGAAAGTTCCGTTGGGTTCGTATCAGCGTTCCTGACCTGTTGACACTAAGTTTGGTAAATTTGGTGACCTTTGACCCTGACACATTTTTCGGTGCAAAGTAGGCCCACCGACGGACCCCGTTTTGACCCGAAACTGTCATTTTTGTCCTTGTCTCCAAATTGGACCCAAGGACAGGCGTTTCTAGCTATTTGATATCTTCTGAGCATGATGGTAATGTTTATTTCAGCATCCGGAGTCATTTTTGGAATATTTCTCCGAGACTCATAACTATAATTGGATCCAAACAACAGGCAAGTACCTGCACTTCAAGTTTAATCTTTATATTGTGATAATTAATTTTCTTGCTCTACCAGTACCATTGATGATTACACGTAGTATTAGAACACTGGATTTCATGTCATGAATATTGGTTTTTCATGTCTTGCTTTCGTGTCGGGTGGGAGAATACTAGAAGGCATGTAGTTTACCCTTTCCCCTACCGTGTTTAATAGCTGTTGGTGCGCGACTGTACCCTCAGCCGGATCTCGATTATTCATGTTTAATAGCCGTCTATGACGGCCGGATTAGCCTTATAAACCCCTACATGCCAACTATGTATTCTAAAATAAACACAAGTTCACACAGATAGCTTCTGGTCTTGTTATAGTTCTTGCTGACTGTTGTAGTTTCATTCCTGTCTTATTTATCCCTGTTTTCTCATATTCCTGTTTATAGCATTAACTCTGGGATATTGTTGTTTCTTTTATACATATTCTCAATATGATACTCAATCTAATTGTCATAAATATTTAGTTTAATCTTGTTGTGCATTGTGTACTTTGCTCCTTTCCTGACTGGATCCGTTGTTTTAGGCGATGATGAGGACCTTGCCCCTACCTATTATGGCCACTATGAGTTAGCAGGTGACCCATATGAGGAGCCAATTCCCACCCAGGGGGATACTTCTGCAGAGTAGTTAGCAGTAGCTACTTATTTATTTCCTTTCAGCATATACTCGGGTTTGTCCCCGATTTATCTCCTGGCTTTGTATTAACTATGGATCTGTTGTCACAATTTGTTTTATAAAAGTTAGCATTCCTATTTCCTGTTACTTTCCTTGTCTATTTATTGTGGATGAGATAGATTTAAAATTTACTTGTGAGTAAGACCTAGACAGCGTACTACCGCCGACACTGCGGCGTAGGCTGGACGCGCCCACGTACTCGTGCCCGAATTTTCGGGTGCGGGTCGTGACAAATACAAAATGTAAGCATGCTCCATCGTAACATTCGAGTTAAAAAAGAAAAATACATGCTCGACTTTTACTGTTTGATACTTACCAATTCCTTGCAAATGCATCAGTCATCGTGGACGGACTTTACTCTCCAAGGCTCAGCTCTCAAGAGTGGGTTCCACCGCACTGTAGGGATAAGTATGATTTTAGATCAATAATCGAACTGAACAAAATAAAAGATTTGGTTCGATTAAAAAAAATTAATTTATTTTTATTTTAAAAATACTAAAAAAAAAATTATTTTTATTCAAAAATGAAAAACGAATAAGACTTATATATTTATTAAATACTCTCAAAATTAGCCATACTTTAAATAAAAAAAATGTATATTTTGTGTATATTATGAAAACAACAATTTTGTGAACATGTTTTGAAATTCAACTTCGATAATTTACAATTAATCAAACTTTGAAATATAACAAAAAATATATAAAAATTATAAAATTTTAATTTTTTTTTTATTCGAACCATTAAACAATAAAAATAGTCTAACAGAATAAACCGAAATGATTATCGGTCTCGGTTATAACTAATTTTTGTTATATATTTTTAGAAATTTTGTTCAATTAATTTTGATTATTGTGATTCGATTGAAATCGTCCTGCTGGCATGATCAGTCGAATGGCGCGCGCTCAGAAATTGTTACTGAATTGATCGTGAATCCTACGAAACAATTGGGCCCCATACCACCCTCCCCTCCCGGCCTTTTTGTTTTTATGTTTCCCTGATCTTGGACCGCAAAATGCCTGAAATTTATTTCTTACGGACAAAAAATAATTTATGATGCTGTGTGTGATTGAGTTCATAATCAAGAATGTCAGTATCAAAGATGATTGAGCTACATGGGATGGGTAGAGGTATTAACAGGGGCCCAGTCGGGACGACCCATACCGAAATTTGATCGAGTTTGACCAGATCTAAGTTGGGCCGGACTAGTCCGATTTTAAGCACCAGATCGGATCGTGCCAGATTGGAGACCAAAATTCTAAATCCAGCTCGACCCAAAATTTAGTTCGGACCGGTTTCCGGACCGGTCCGAACCTGTCAGAACTAAACAGGCTTGGTTTTGGTTCAAGTGCGAGCCCGGTCTGGTATAGGCCAGTTCTATTAAAAAAATTGATTTCTTGATCTTTTGGCTTGGCCTTTGGGTTTTTATTTGGGCTCGAACTTTATATCATAGGTTGAACTATTTAGGATATTAGTAGAAAAAAAATAGTAATTAATAAAAAAGTAAGAGATTTTATGAATTTTTTATTTATTTGAGGAATTTTATAACATTATTACTAATTATTAGAATTTTTTAAAATTGAAAGTAAAAAAATTCATCTTCAATGTTATCTTAAGTATCCAGTTTTCATGTCCTATTTTCTAATCTTTCATGGTTTTCGATATCTTTAAATCTTTGATTTTCAGATAAATATATCTACCTCTACAAGACTTCATTATTCATCTTCTTTAGTGTCATATATAGTAAGAGCTTGAAAGTCTAGTTCATTAACGTCGGCACTTTTATCTCTTAAGTGTTTAGTCTGTTTTTTTTGCACGAATCTAATCTCAAATGCAAACATAGATTTCTAAAATATATTGTAGCAATTTTTTTTTTCCCTTCATGTGCTAACATTTTTGAACCTACACTAAAAATAATATTATGATGCTACTGTAGACATGGACCATTAGAAGTTCACGTCAAAGAATAAGTCTATGATAAAAAAAAAATTAATGTGCTTTTCACCACTCTAAAATTAGAAAATATATTCCCAACTTGTCATCGACTTCATCATAAGAGTTCAAATACAATAAAGCTCTTGAGTTGGCACGGAGGAATATTTATTTTCACTCCTTTGTTGTATATTCTTAGCATGAGAAAAACCTAGAACATAAACTAATGTTTCTACTAAATTGAACGATTGAACCATGTCGATTTGCCATGACTTTTTTTCTTTCTTTCATATAAACTAATTAGAACATCTAAACATTCTCTATTTTTTTTTAAACTACCTGCCTCAATGTTCATTTTTATCAAAAATGTCTAATAATATACTTGCACCATCTAATTTTATTTTAACTTCCAAAACATATAATATAAAAGATGAATAATATACCAATTTCTAGAAATTTTGCCTCCATTTTAGTAACTAAGTAATAAAAATCATGAGCATGTCTTACAAATAAGTGAGAAATATAAATGACCACTATAAAAACTAAAGGAGAAGTTGGATAATAAATTCCGAATAAAATACATGAAACGTTGTAAAATAATTCTAAGAATTAAAAATTTTAAGTAGAAATTAACTAATCATTCTCAATTAATTGGTAATCACTAATTGAATATATTACCATTACTACTTTGATTTTTGGGAGGTTACATTTCTTGTCGGTAGTTGTTCATTTATAAAAGATTGACATAATAATTACAATATAAATTAGGGATATTTTAACAAACATCTCCACTACAAATATATAAACTAGCATATACCTCCACTTATTTTAAAAAACTAGCAAATGTTCCCATTAAGAGTAAAATAATCAAAATTTTGGTTAAATAGTGGGAATATATCTTAAATTTTTAATTGTTGTATACAAAAGAATGGAAACATTTGCTAGTTTTTTAAATAAGTGAAGATATATGATAAATTCTATATTTGTAGTGGAAATATTTGCTAAATTATCCCTATAAATTAATACAAATATGCTAACAATGATTCGAAAAACTATTAGAAGTTTGGTTAGAGCCAACACCAGCAAAGGGATCCATACTCAATAGTTTTTAAAATCCTTTTATAATTTTTTTAATCAATTTAAAAATTGAAATTAACAAGTCATACAATATGATGAAAAATGTAAATACTTAAATCTCAAGTTGGTTTTCTCCAAAGCATCCAAAATCTCATTTCTTGAAAAAAAAAAAAAATTCGTACATCCAGATCTGAAAAAAATCTAATTCACGTAATAGAACATAAAATTGATTAAAAATATTAAAAGAGAGAGAGAGAGAGAGAGAGAAATTTTGTGATAAATTTAGATTAATTTAATCATATTTATAAAACAAAAAAAAAATCAGGGGTCAGATCACCACAAATAGTTTTTATAGGAATATTTTGATAGTTTTGCTAATATTCATTATTAATGTTCATGAACATTTGAATACTAGAAACATTTTGTAAAATATTCCAAAAAGACCATATTGACCTTAAAATTGGTTGTTGTGGATATTTTACCAAAATATCCCCTAACGTTATAATCAGTGTCTTAAAAATCGGACCGGTCGGTTCAACCGGTTAATCCGTGAACCAGTGACTTTTTTGATCCGGGTCAGTATTGACTCACTATTTTTTCAACATCTATTGAAAATGTATATTTTGTAAAAAATCAGTGTCTAGAAGGGACTGAATTTGGACCACTTAGATTAACTTAGTGGTTGAACCGATTTGACCCGATTCAGTGCTTGTTGCTCTGGTCGATCTCTAGCCCGATTTTCGATCCGATTTTTAAAGCACTGGTTATAATAATGAAAAGTGGGAAATGTAAAACGGTAAATCCACCAACTTTTATCATGGTGGTGAGTTGGTCTAGACCGAGCCTTCGAACGACTCGACCTGCGATTTTGGAGGAAAAAATCCGATCCGGATCAACGTGGGGATACAAGTTGGTGGATTTATCATTTTAAAATTTATGTGTTGTTTCTTAATAGTTTCAAAATTGAATGAAATATGTAACTCTTATTCATTGGTTTTACGAGCAATAAATAATTTTTTTTCATTTACACGCTTTTATAGGGAAGGAGGAGGAGGGGGTTTTAATTATTGATGAATATGCTAAAATGACAAAACCCGAAATCTATCATGGAGTCACGGGGTGTCACGACCCGCACCCGGATATTCGGGCACAAGTGCGTGGGCACGTCCAGCCTACGCCGCAGAGTCGGCGGTAGTACACTGTCTAGGTCTTACTCACAGGCAATTTAAATCTATCTCATCCACAATAAAGTAAATAGACAAGGAAATTAACAGGAAATAGGAATGCTGATTTATAAAATAAATGGTGATAACAGATCCATAGTTTATACATGAACAGAAGATAAATCGGGGACAAACCCGATTACTGAGCTGAAAAGGGAAAACTAGCTAACTGGCTACTACTCCTCAGAGATAATCTCCTGAGTGGGAACCGGCCTCTCAACTGTGTCACCTGCTAC
The DNA here is from genome assembly GCA_036927795.1 of Iris macrosiphon. Classification (NCBI taxonomy): domain Eukaryota; kingdom Viridiplantae; phylum Streptophyta; class Magnoliopsida; order Asparagales; family Iridaceae; genus Iris; species Iris macrosiphon. Next base: position 6,542,815 of record JAYESA010000019.1, on the reverse strand, counting down.
GTCATAGGGATCAGAATAGGTAGGGCAAAGTCCTCATCATCGCCTAAAACAACGGATCCAGTCAGGAAAGGAGCAAAGTACACAATGCACAACAAGATTAAACTAAATATTTATGACAATTAAGTATTGAATATCATATTGAGAAAATTGCATAAAGAAACATCAATATCTCAGAGTTAATGCTATACACAGGAATATGAGAAAGCAGGAATAAATGTGACAGGAAATGAAACTACAACAGTCAACAAGAGCCATAACTAGACAAGAAGCTATGTGAGTGAACTTGTGTTTTTAGAATACCTAGTTGGCATGCAGGGGTCTATAAAGTTAAACCGGCCGCCATGGACGGCTATTATTCACGAAAAATCGAGATCCGGCTGATGGACAGTCGTGTACCAACAGCTATTATTCACGACACGGGTCAGGGTAAACTACATGCCTTTCAGTATTCTTCCTCCCGACACGAAAAACAAGACATGAATTCCAATATTCAAGACATGAGATACAGTATTCTGACACTACGTGTAATCAGCAAGGGTACTAGTAGAGCAGAGAATTAATTATCACAATATAAAGATTAACTTGAGGTGCAGGTACTTGCCTGTTGTTTGGATCCGATTAATTGGTCTAGGGGAAGTTCCAGAGATGAGTCCAAAAGCTGAAATAAACATCACCATCACGCTCAAAAGATATCAAATAGCTAGAAACGCCTGTCCTTGGGTCCAATTTGGAGACAAGGGCAAAAACGGCAGTTTCGGGTCAAAACGGGGTCCGCCGTTGGGCCCGCTTTGCACCGAAAAGCGTGTCCGGGTCAAAGGTCTCCAAATTCACCAAACTTAGTGTCAACAGGTCAGGAACGCTGATACGAACCCAACGGAACTTCCAGATTTGGATTCCGATGAGCCGATCACGAAATCGCCCGTCGAGCGGGGCCTATGGGGCCCTCGACACGCGATTTCGTCAACGTTCTCAGAATCGAGCCAAACTTGACCCACAGGACCAGCGTATCGCTACGAGTCCGATGACGCAAGTTTCGTCTCGATCCGACGTGTGTGCACGAAATTAGGGTGAATTGCAAAAAAGGCGGATACGGGGCGATGTCCGCGGATACGCGTTGATTCCGGTGTGCACGCACACCCGAATCAGCTTCCGCGAAAACTCACACGTCCGTATCGACGCTGCGCACGTATCTGTGAAGACCGTGCGCGACCAAGTCGTCCCGTTTGGCGGGACGTACTCAGTTCCGGGGTGAAACAGGGTCTGGTTTTTCCTGTTTTTGGATCGCGGTGTGCGATCACCACAGGACGCGATACCCCGAACAGTTTGTCCGGACACCGAGAGGGTCATACAGGCTTCACAACGCAATTTACGGAATTGAAAACGGAGATACAGGGTGCAAGATACGAGTACCCGAAGAGGCTCGAAAAATCGGATATTTCCGTGTCCGTGTCGTGTCCGACACGACACGAAGAATTAGGGCTAGGGTTAGGGTTGACTATCCGGAGGACGGCGCTGGGCGGCCGGGCTGCGGCGGAGGAGGGCCGGGGCTGCTGCGGCGGAGGGCGGCGCGGCGCTCGGGCGGAGGCGGCGGCGCGGGGGCTGCTCGAGGGGCTGCTGCTGCTGTTGCTGCGGCGTGCGGCGGAGGGGACGGAGCCGGAGGCGGAGCGCGGTGCTGGGCGGCGACGACGGCGAGGCGTGAGGCGGCGGTCGGCGCAGCGAGTGGTGGCAGTGGGGTGGCGGTCCGGTGGCTGTGACGGTGATCGAGGGGAGACGCTGGCCAGGGGGGGTTATAGCGGCCAGAGGCGGTTGGGGAGGCCGAGGCGGGCGGGGACGCGGCCGAGGATGGCGGGGGCGTCGTGGCGGCCGGAGCGGGCGGAGGGCGCGGTCGTGGCGGCGGAAACCGCGGGGGTGACCGGATGGGGGAGACGGGCTAGCGGGTTCGGGTCGGGCGGCGGCGGATCCGACCCGACCCGCTAGGAGCTGGGCCGGGCTCGGGCCCAGTGGGCCGGGCCGGGCCGCGGGCTGGGTCCGAAAAATAATTAAAATAATAATAATAGTAAACAATTAAATAAATAAATAAATAAATAAATAATTAAATAAATAGTTTTTAGGTATTTAAAAATAGGTCCGGGGTCCGATAAATTCCAGAAAAATTGCCCTAAGTCCAGTTTTTCATTTTACATCCAAAAATATTATTTTCATAATATTTTAATATTGTTTAATATCAATTAAAAATCATTGAATAATTAAAACCCTGTTTTTAAATTACAGAAAATTCCCAGAAAATTCCAGAAAATTGAGAAAAATCCAGTTTTAATAATTTGAAAATTCAGGGGGTTTACACGGGGTCACCCTAGTCAAATCCAAGCTCGGTCAATGCGTATGAACGTGATGCATAAGATAAAATTAGCTAATTCTAAAGGCACATCAAAAATTGTTCATGACAGCTCAAATTTTTTTTTTTATTTACAAATTTGTCATCAAATTTTTTGACTCATGGCCTGCCAAATTTTTTTAGGACTGTCTAAAATTTGACAGTCCTTATCCAAATAGGACAATCAAAAATTTTAATCGTGCATCCTATTGGAAGTATTGTATAAAAAAATTAACAGTCCTCGATGACAATGACTTCCCGTTGACGATGGCGATCCACGAAACGGTGTTGGTGAGCGTGGCGGGTCAGGGGCCAGAGTTCCCCTGGCCGGCGAGCTGCGGGCAGGCTTGTGCGGAGGGCGGGACAGGAGCGTGCGCGTTGTGCGTGTGCTGCCCTCTGGTGCTGCGTCGGGCAGTCGGTGCGGCTGGCTTGGCGTGCGGCGAGGGGAGCCTGGTCGTGGCACAAGCGGCGGGGGAGGGGACGACTGGTGGCGTCGTCGTCGTCGTTCTCCGACATCGACTTAGACGCTGAGCTGGCGGAGTCGACGACGGAGCACGATGGAGAACGGAATCGGAGGGGAGGTGTTGGGATTTTTGCGGCAGTAACATGAGGTGCTTCCGATGGGTGGTGGGGAGGGATCGGTCGAGGGAGGCGAGGGCGAGGGCGAACTAAGGCGTCGGAGTGGCCGAGGTTGTCGAGGTCTAGGATGACGATGACGACGCGGTCGCGGTCGCAGGTGATAAGAGGTTGGGGTGGGAGGAGAATATGGACAGTCCATAGTATTTTTTTTTTTCCTGAGTAAAATTTATTTCAATTTGAACTTGTATTAAGTAATGGACTGCCTTAAGTAACTTTTGATGTGCTTTTAGAATTAGCCGTAAAATCCTAAGACTTTTTAACGGGATTGACTTAAATGCTCTTCACATGGAGATTGAAAAGCTTTAAGCAAAATCAATATTCGGTGCTAAAATGCAAGCTGGAAACAAAAAGTAAAGACCAATTTACTCTCATGGCTGAAATTTACAACTTTTGAAAAAATGATAACAAAAATTGCTTTTGACAATAACCTTTAATGTGTTTCATAAAATTATCTTAAAATTAAACTAATTAGAAAAAGAAAAAAAACGTAAGTAACCAAGATAAGCAATCCAAACTACCCAACCTCAATTTCTACCTTTGGACAAAAAGAGTGTACCATAAAATTACACAAATCATAATTCACTGACGAAGAGCCGACAGCCGAATATAGTGCCAAACAAGAAACCCTATTTATACTTAACGCAGGTACAAGTGGATCTACAATTTCAATATCCACATCTCTAATATATACTATCATTTGAGGTGTGTTTGATTAGATAATTTTTTTTCATAAAAAAAAATTCTATAAAATAAATTTCGCCAAAGATAGTATTTGATATCTTATATTTTTTATGAAATTGTTTTTAAAAAATTTGTCATTTTCTATATTTTTTTTAGAAAGCGTGGAAAATGAAAATGGGTCCAACCCATGAGAATATAATTCCGTGAAAAATTTTTGGGAATCTGAATACTCTCTCTCCTGACTGCTCTCTCTCTCGATTGCTCTCTTTATCTTCCGACTCTCTCTCTCTCTCTCTCCCGACTGCCTCTTTCTCTCGCTCTCCCGACTGCTTTCTCTCTCTCTCTCTCTCTCTCATCTTTTTGTCTCACTCTTTTTTTTTTTCTTCCATTATGTTATTCTATGAAAAAGTTTTGATTTTGCACATTTTGTTTCCTTATATTTTGTCCAAAAATTTATTTGATTTTTCACAAGAAAATAATTGTAATCAAATATCGTCATTATGAAAATTTTATAATTCCACGAAATTATTTTTCTAGTAAAATAATTTCATGGAATTAAAATTTTTTTTCCACGTATTTTCTATCTTGCAATCAAAATGCACCCTTAGAGGTTTTTTAGTCGATAAAAGCGTATTGAAAGTACACTAAAAGTTGTACTTTTATTCACAGACGGAGCTATCAATGGGCACGGTAAGACGGTAGTCCGGCCCAAACTTTTGGAGAAAAAAATTGAGATTTTTTTAAAAAATATTTTTCTTAATTATGTTTCAATCTTTTGTTTGGATTTGAAGTATGCAGCAATTGAGTGATAAATAAATTTTCAAAAAATTGTAATTTTAGATGGTATGATACTAGTATCCTCATGTCGCTCAAACTATATCTAAATTTTAGCCATCCCTAATTTTAGAGGCTAGTCACGCCATTGCTTTCACTGTAACCTTGAAAATTTTACTATTCATGTTTGAGTTGACATTGCAATTCAAGTGCAAGTGGATATGATATGACATTTTATTGTAATTGCATTTCTTTATTTCTCAGTTGTAGGAGTAATAGATTGCAACTCCATTGCAAGTGGCTATGCTTTCTATTTTTTTTAATTTTATCTCCATTCAATTTTATGTTGTTCAAGGTGTTAGAATAGGCGGGCGGCCCGAAACCAGGCCCGAGCCGGCCTAGGCCAGGTCAACGGACCGGCCCGGTCCAGCCCACTCCCTCCCCCCCCGGGTCCAGGCTTGGTCGGAGGATCCGACCCGCAAGTCCTGCCCAACCCGGCCCGTTGTCTGTCCCGTTCGGGCCAGGTCCAATTCGGACGGCCCCGTCGGCCCGGCCTGGACATGCCCGGTTCATGCTAGGATCGGCTGGTTTTTGTTTGTTTTTATTTTTGGAATATAACCGTTGGGGTATGTTTATCAAAATACACCAATTTTACCAAAATATCGATTATAACAACTCTTTTTTGAGGGTATTTCGGGTCATACGGCCCCAAATAATTTCTATAAATAGTCCATAATTCATGAAAAATAAACACAACACAATTTTGTTCACATACAAATTTTTTTTCCATCTCTTACAAAATTTAGAAGCAAGGCAATTACAAAGTTTAGAAGCAAATCAATTACTGGAGTCCAACTTCTTCCCTCTCAACACAATTTCTTGCGATTTTTTTTTCGAGGCTTCTAGCAGACGTTACAAGTAACTTTAATATTACATAATAGTTTTTTTTTTTTCTGATTTGAGATTTTTTTTTTCTTCTCTCTCTCACTCTTTTTGTAGAGAAGTAATTACTTTTTCTCTAAATTTTTTGAAAAATTATTATTTTTTAAATATGGATGGACAAGGTTCAAACCAATGTTTTAAAAATTATGGTTATTATAATAATATATTTGAAAATAATCCTATTCCTGATTCCGCGTCACCGACACAAATGTCACCTACTGAAGTTAGAAGTATGACTATGGCTACAAATGTTGTCGATAGGAAAACAAACTATGTTATGGAATTATTTTACAAAAATATTTGTCACTGATAGTGAGGGTGCAACGGTTTTATATCCAATAGATCAAAAACCAATACCTAAGGCTGCGGAATGTAAGAAATATAAGTGGGTTTACAAATAAATTTTTTTTTGATTTCACAGACACTTTAAAAAGATACTACAAAAATTGTTATGGCAAAGACACACTGCAAGCTAGACAAACACAACTAACTATAGGTGGTCAAGGATCTTCTATAGGTAACTTTACTTATTTCGATGCTCGTAACAAAACTAAGCTAGCAAGATATATTATTTCTGATGAACAACCCTTTATATTTGGTGAGAGTAATTTCTATTATAATTATGCAAGTAATACACTTAATCATTGTTTTACTAAAGTTTCTAGATCTACTGCTAGAGTAGAGGCTCTGGATTTTTTTCAAAAAGATAAGGTTGCTTTAAAAAAAATTTTATGCATGTCAGTAAATTTGCTCTAACTTCTGATATATGGACTACTAAGCAAAATTATGCTTATATTTGTATCACAACACATTATATAGATCCAAGATGGATGTTGTAAAAATGCATCATTTGTCTAAGGTCTTTAGAATTTTTACATATCGGCGCTGTAATCGGTGGTGCTATAATACAATTTGTGCATGAATATGATATTCACAAGAAAATATTTTCGATTTGTTTTGATAATACTAGTAATAACACTTCTTCTATTAATTTTTTGAAAACACAATTGATGCCTATGTTAGAATGTAGTCTTTTTCATGTTAGATGTATGTAAACCCCCTGATTTTTTAAGATTTTCAAAACTGGATTTTTCGAAATTTTCTGGGATTTTTCGAAAATTTTTGCTAATTAAAAACAAGGTATTTTTGGCAATAAATAAAATTAAATAATTTTAAAATATATTAAAATATTATGAAAAAAATATTTTTGGGTGTAAAATGAAAAACTGGACTTTGGATAATTTTTTGGAATTTATTGGACCCCGGACCTATTTTTTATTCACCTCAAAACTATATTTTATTATTATTAATTATTCTATTATTTAAAACCCAATTAAAACCAAATAAACCCCGAGCCCAAGGCCCAGTCCAGCCCATCCGCTGCGGGTCGGATCCGGGCCAACCCGCGACCCGAACCCGCAGCCCAAAACCCGCTCGCTTAACGGGTCGGGCCGGGTCTGCCAGACCCGAACCCGCCGCCCGCCCGACCCTACCCGAATGCAACCCGCACCCCACGACCCAGCTGCCCGCGTTTTTCGGCAGCCCCCGTGCCCCGCTCGGCCATGCGCCGTCCCGCCCGCGATTTTCGGCCGCCTCGCCCGGCCACAACGCCACGACCCGCCTCCCCCTCCGCTAGCCCCGCCACGTCCCAGCCCTGACTCCCTCTCCCCTCGCCCTATAAATCCTGCCTACACCAGCCCTCCGCCACCACACTCCGCCGCCCTCTCGTGCCCTAGCCACCGCCGAGGACCCTCAGCGCCGCCGCCTCTCGCGTGCCGCCCCAGCCACGCCGCTTTCGCGCCCGACCCTCTCCTTCTCCTTCCTCCACCCTCGAGAGCAGCAGCGGCAGCGGGCCAGAGCTCCGGCCGCCGTGCCCGTGCCGCCGCCTCCGCCCAGCATCGCCGGCGCCGCCCTAGCCCTCCGGCCGGCCTCCCCCGCCGCAGCTCCGGCCAGCACCCGAAACCCTAACCCTAGGTCTTGCGCGTGTCGGACATGGTAAAATTCGATTTTTTGAACCCTGTTCAGGTACGCGTATCTTCCTGCTCGTTTACCCATTTTCGTTTTCGTCAGTTGTATCGCGGACCCTGCGTGACCCTCTCGGTGCCAGTGCAACCCGCTCGGGGCATCGCGTCCTGTGGCGATCGCGAACCGCGATCCAAAAACAGAAAAAACAACGCCCTGATTCACCCCGGAATTGGGTACGCCCCGCCAAACGGGACGACTTGGTCGCGCGCGGTCTTCACAGATACGTGTGCGTCGTTGATATGGACGTGTGGGATTTCGCAGAAGTCGATTCGGGTGTGCGTGCACACCGGAATCAACGCGTATCCGCGGACACCGTCCCGTATCCGCCCTTTCTGGAATGCGTCCTAACTTTGTGTACACACGTCGGATCAAAACGAAACTTGCGCCATCGGACTCGTAGAAATACGCTGGTCCTGTGACCTAAGTTTGGTTCGATTCTGAGAACGTTGACAAAATCGCGTATTGTGGGCCCCACAGTCCCCACTCGACGGGCAATTTTGTGATCAGCTCATCGGAATCCAATTCTGGAAGTTTCGTTGGGTTCGTATCATCGTTCCTGACCTGTTGACACTAAGTTTGGCAAATTTGGACACCTTTGACCCTGACACATTTTTCGGCGCAAAGCGGGCCTACATGTGGACCCCGTTTTGACCCGAAATTGCCATTTTTGTCCTTGTCTTTAAATTGGACTCAAGGACAGGCGTTTCTAGCTATTTGATATTTTCTGAATCTGATGGTAATGTTTGTTTCAGCATTCGGAGATGTTCCTAGAGATTTCATAAATACCAGAGCTACAATTGGAGCCAGAACCACAGGCAAGTGTACATCGCCAAAACTTGCAGTCTTGTTAAATATTCCTTGGCTTATTTATACATCTGTAGGCAAGTGTACCTTGCCAAATCCTGCAGCTTGCTACATATTTCCTTGACTTAGTTATACATCAGTAGGCAAGTATACCTTGCCAACTTTACAGTTCTTGTTGTATATTTTTTTGCTATATTTATATTGCTGTGCATGTTTAACCTAGGACCGTGTGACTTACTTAGCGTCCGATTATTAGTCGGGTGCCAACATCGTACGCGATGTTGTGTATGTCATCTAGATATGGACATTCGTGACCCCTTTACATTCTCGTACTTGTCTTATCAAGTACTCTATAAACCCAGGACACTTGACACTATTCATGGACATGATCTTTTTGAGATATTCATGGTGATTCTGTATAGGATACAGACTTTATGGCATTGACCTTTATATTTCTAGATACTCTATGACTTGCTGCATTAGATATGATTGTGCGTGTCATGGACATGAGACGTGTGATTACATTGGGTGGGGAGAGACACACAGGCTACAGGCTGATCATATATATATATATATACCCCTATTATTGTGAGGCACAAGACTCTCGAGCAGAGCTTGCCCCTTTACGTGTTATTACTGCTACCGGCTCCCCGACACAGAGCTTGTAGCGGCTTCACCCTGAGTTCTAGTGATGCTCTCAACTTGCATATCACTTAGATGGTTATATAGTCTACCTTATTGTTTTATTTATTTCCTGCACTGTATTATTTTGGCTTGTATTTTCTGTACCTTGCTGTCCCCAGAGGACCTGGATCCGGATTATGTCCCCAGGTATAGCCGAAGAGATCCATCCAGAGATATACCGTACAGGAGCACTTCCAGGAGCTGTACCAGAACCTGTGAACGAGATCGTGCCAGAGGACTTCTCCTGAGTATTTGGTTATATATAGTCAGTTATTCCTGTTTCTATTTCCAGTTCCTTTATTCCTGTCTATTTGCATTGATGTATCAGACATATTCTCGGATTGTTCCCCGAGACATTTTATTGAGATATGCTAGTTTATATTTATCTGCATTATTCTGGCTTTTGATCTGTGATTACCTATTGTGGATGAGATTAGAATAGTCTGTGACCTGTATCATTTGTTCTATTTCCTGTTAGACTACAGCTTAAGCATGCCCTGATGGATCCATTAAATTAGGTTGTCCATCGGTGAGTGCTGCTGGCCATTGCCACGTGTCCAGTCCCTCGGCATTTTGGGACTGGGGTGTGACATAGTTTTTGTGGTGGCCCATACAGGTCTACGACTAAATTGTTCGATTTCAACTTAGGGACCGAACATGCATGCAATAAGAATATGATAAGTTTTAGGATCTCATCCACTTGCTTGAATCGTTCTTGATCTCTATATCGACTTCAAAAATAATTTACTTGCATCCTGCCTTGATTCCTGTGCGCCTCTTATTGTTTATTTTGGATGCAGGGAAATGAACCCACAAGCCAGCAACGAGGCTCATGCAGAAACACCACAAGGAGTTGTGGGTACCCACGAAGACGATGTGACACCAGTTGGTGAAGGCCAATCATCACAGTGCAGTCAAGCAAGTCAGCCTGCCTCGAGAATCTATCACGATGATGTTCCACCATTGACGCAGTCTACTCCACCGATGCCTTCCTTTCCCCTAGGACAGCCTATGGACGAACAATAAATGTTTCGAATGTTCTACGTGATGATGCAAGCCTATCAGAAGGTTCAACAAGAAGCTCAGCAAAACCAAGCGGAGAACTTCATCGACAGAATTAGCTCGAAGTCACGGAAGCTAATCAGTTCAAATGCAACTACCTTAGACGAGGACGTTCTTACTGTAGCACGACCCGTGGAGTACACCACAAGGATCTAGTCCAGCCAGAAGCGGCTGTATGCGTCAACTCCAGACCAAGCACAACAGGAAAGAACTGCAAAGCGACCACAGATAAATCCACAACAGAGAGCATCTACGCCACTAGCACTAGTCCTTCCTACTTGTCACTACTGTGGCAAGGTAGGCCACCTCGCTAAAGAATGCCGACGCAGACTGGGACAATGTTTATCTTGCGGATCCAAAAAGCATTCGGTAAGGGATTGCCCTGAACGTCGAGAGAAAGCAGTGGTGATTCACCAACCAGCCACCTCAGCACCAGCCGGAGCACCACAGGAAGAAATTTCAAAGAAGCCTCATATACACCAGCCACCAGAAGCATCTCCACAGGCAATACCTGTATGTCCATATTGTCACAAGCGAGGTCATATAGAGAACAAGTGCAGACAAAAAATGAGATTATGTTTAGCTTGCGGATCCAGTCAATATTTAGTGAAGCAATGCCCTGGGCGTCGAGACGGAGCACCAATGGTTAACCAGCAAGCGTTACCAATACCGAGGCCAGCCTATACAACATTGGGAGCACCGCAAACGAAAGTTCAAGAAGTCCTACCACCAGCTCCAGGAGGGTATCAGCCGAGGCCACCCTTGATACCCCAGGCACTACTCTTCCAGCAGGCCCAACAGCAGCAGAGGGCACCACCTCAAGGATGCGGACAAGCTTTCGCAATGACTTTGGAAGACGCGCAGACTCTTGGAGTAGCTAATGCGCGTAAGTGATTTGTAGCTGCCGTTTCTAGTCTTGTTGTAGCTCGTGCCTACTGGTTCGTGACCTCAGCCCCAACCTAGTAATTTGTAACTTGTTAATAATAATCTGGTTTTTTCTAAAAAGTTGTAGTTCTCTTGCTTTAACTAGATTTTTTTTACTCTAGAAAGTGCATAACTTTCATTCTTAGGGAAACGATATTTTCCCTAAGTGTCTTGTGATGTGTTTCGAACAATGCTTGCGACCGTGTCATCTCTGTTGACCGGTTGTTCTTTGATTGCGAGGACGCAATCCCCTTAAGGGGGGTAGATTGTAAACCCCCTGATTTTTCAAGATTTTCAAAACTGGATTTTTCAAAATTTTCTGGGATTTTTCGGGAATTTTTGCTAATTAAAAACAGGATGTTTTGGCAATAAATAAAATTAAATGATTTTAAAATATATTAAAATATTATAAAAATAATATTTTTGGGTGTAAAATGAAAAACTGGACTTAGGGTAATTTTTCTGAATTTATTGGGCCCCGGACCTATTTTTTATTCACCTCAAAACTTTATTTTATTATTATTAATTATTCTATTAGAGGATGTCGGAAGAGGCTCAGCGAGTTCAGGCTGAGAAACAGAGGGTGCATGCAGAGGAAAACCAAGCGTAGACTGCGCTAATGAGAGAGAGCCGATGACTAGGCTGAACAGAAAGGATATGGATTTTGCCTGGACAGAGGATTGTCAGGCCATATTTGATGAGCTAAATAAGAGATTGACAACAGCTCCAGTTTTGATGTTGCCATTAGGGACAGGTGAATTAACTATCTATAGTGATGCTTCAGTGAAGGGTTTGGGTTACGTTCTTCAGCAGCACAGAAAGGTGATTGCCTATACTTCCAGGCACTTACGTCATCATAAGAAGAACTACCCCACCTATAATTTTGAGTTGGTAGTAGTCATCTTTGCTCTAAAGCTGTGAAAACACTATCTGTACGGAGAGCATGTGAAGATATTCACAGACCACAAGAGCTTAAAGTATGTGTTTACACAGAAAGAGCTAAACATGATGCAGAGGAGATAGTTGGAGTTGATGAAGGACTTCGATATTTTATTATAGTACCACCCAGGAAAGGCCAACGTAGTCACTGATGCCTTGTGCAGGTATCCGATGGCTATCTACTTGACGACAGACATATACTTGTTGGTCGTTCTTTGGATTATTGTCGGATAGGTGCCTTCGGGTACAGTTGTTGGAATGCCGACGGCCTGCTTATAGGTACAACCATTTTGTTGCAACAGCAGTTGATGATTATTTTGGCACAGTGATGTCCTGGGGAGGATACTTCATATGCCACAGTTGCCTCCCTCGTGTTGCACTTTTGACTGATCACATTGCGCAAATCTGACGAGGGTTGACTCACCTTTGCACTATTTTTGTGAGCACGGGTAGACCGAGCACACGGGTGCGTGGGTGTTATTTTTGCTTCCTGATCTAGGGTTACAAGAACTTTCTCCAGATCGTCAATAGAAACTTTTGAGGCGGACCCTGTCCTTTTGTCGCTGATGACCCATGGGTTGGTCTTAGACAGCTTTCCATCAGGAGCCCGCATAATAGTTAGCGGTGCCCTCTGACGGTCATCCGAATGGACAGTTGCTTGAGCATGACTAGCTCGCACTGCCCGAGACTTCTTCGACTTGGCACCCGGAGGTGCATAGTACGAAGATTCCTAGTTTGGGTTATCACCATTCTCATTATGGCGTATAGAGTCAGCGCTGGATAATATTCTGTCAAAAATAGAGGTTTGGTTGCTGTCAGAGTTGCATGCGGCCATCTGCCTGCGACCATTAACCGATGTCGCATAGTGATTCTTATGCGGCCTCCTCCTTGGCCGCATAGAGCTTGCATCAGTGTCCGAATGTCTGGCATCATAGTGTTTTCCTTTGCCAGAGTTTGGATGGTTAGCATTTTCTACGTCAGGCGAGGATGCCTCATGGACAGCCTGAGGGGACGCCTGGCGAGTGCCTTCAGCAACAGAAAGAGAGGCGAGGAGCGCAAGCTCTACAGTTGGGTGAGGCACAGTGGCCTTTGCTACCCACGTCCTGTGGGTCTTCGAGTGGTGAGCACCCTTCTGGTTGGAAGAGGCTGCCGCATAAGCAGTGGACTCATGAAGGGCGGTCCCTGAGGCAGAGAGAGAGATGGGGAGCGCCTTCTCCGCATTTGGGTGAGACGCGGTGGCCTTTGCTACCCACGTTCTGCGGATCTTCTTGGGCTTTTCTTGCCTCAGAGAAGGACTCGCGCTGTCCCCTGAGAGCATGTCCTCAAAAGCATGTTGGTCGAAGCAGACATCAGCATCCTTTGAGTGGATCTGAGCTTGGCTGCGTCGAATTATACTACAATTTTCTCATCAGAGAAGAAGACGTCCCCAACGGATTTACCATCTTGTTCGCGATTAAATTTGAATGTTCTAAAAGAGCTTGATTTAATTATCAAACAAAAAAAGTACAAAGATGTCCTAGACAGACAATCTAAGTACAATATTATTTTGATCTGGGGTGTGACAATGGACAAGGAGTGCTATTGGCATCTTCTTTACTCCGTGGACGATCTGATATAGGGTGAAGAAGCTTACATTCTCTCTTCGCTCGTCTCGGTATGCTCTCTCTCTGAAGCAAAAGAAAAAAAGTCAGTCTTTAGAACGTTCAAGTTTATCATATTTATAGCCATCGTGCTAATGGTCTATGGGTGCCACATATGCCTCTGTTTGGTGGCCGCATAAGGCTCCTTTAACAGAATGTGGCTGTAACTGTAGCTGCATGCCATGGGCAGATTGTGTCACGCCCCAGTCCCAAAATACCGAGGGACTGGATGCGCGGCAATGGCCAGCAGTACGCACCGATGGACAAACCCAATTTAATGGATCCATCAGGGCATACTTAAGCTGTAGTACAACAATAAGGGTCTAGATATACTAATCTCATCCACAGAAATGAATAACAATAACAAAATCATAAAGCAAGATCAATATCAATATAATATAAACTCGGGAAAATAACCCGATAATGAGTCTGATACATCTGTCAAGATACAAGAATAAAGATAACTACAGCAAATACTGAGTATGGAAACAGTATATACTCAGAAGATACCCTCGGTGATCACTCGTCTACTGGATCTGGTATTGCTCCTGTGCCTGCTCCTGATAATGCTCCTGCTAATGCTCCTGTACTGTATACCTCTGGGTGGATCTCGTCTTCTAATCCTGGGGACATAATCCGGATCCATGTCCTCAGGGGACATAGCAAGGTACAGATAATACAAGCCATAATAATGCAGTAAAATAGTCAATAAAATAAACAGGATAAATATGTAACCATCTATGTGAAATGCAGGTGAGAACATCACCAGTACTCAGGCTGAGACTACTACAAGCTCTGTGTAGGGGAGCCGGTAGCAGCGATATCATGTAGTTGTCTAGCTCGTAGTGAGACTAAGACGCCGGCATAATATAAACAACCTGTAGCCTGTGTGTCTCTCCAGCAATAAATGGAATAATAGGGATAACACTAAATAACCAGCTAAGTGATATGCAAGATGAGAGCAGCACAAGAACTCAGGCTGAAACCACTACAAGCTCTGTGTCGGGGAGCCGGTAGCAGTGATATCATGTGGTTGTCTAGCTCGTAGTGAGACTAAGATGCCGACATAATATAAACAACCTGTAGCCTGTGTGTCTCTCCCCACCCAATGTAATCATACGTCTCATGTCCACAACGTCTCATGTCCATGCCACGCAGGATCAAGTCTAATGCAGCAAGTCATAATAAGCTCTAAGCATATATGTAAAGAATATGTCATGAAACATGTATCCTATACAGAATCACCATGAATATCTCAGGAAGACTCTGTCTCATGAATAGTGTCAAGTGTCCTGGGTTATGATGTACTTGATAAGACAAGTACGAGGAATATAGGGTCTCGGTATCCATGTCTATATGACAATACACAATGCCGCGTACGGCGTTGGCACCCGACTATTAATCGGACGCTAAGTAAAGTCACACGGTCCTCGGTTGAACATGAACCACAATATATATATAAGCCAAGGAAATAAGTAACAAGGACTGCAAGTTTTGGCAAGGTACACTTGCCTGATGTTTGATTTCCAACTGTGGCTCTGGTATTCGTGAAATCTCCAGGAACGTCTTCAGATGCTGAAACAAACATTACCATCATTCTCAGAAGATATCAAATAGCTAGAAACGTCTGTCCTTGAGTCCAATTTGGAGACAAGGGCAAAAATGACAATTCCGGGTCAAAGCGGGGTCCACATGTGGCCCGTTTCGCACCGAAAAAATGTGTCAGGGTCAAAGGTCTCCAAATTTGTCCAACTTAGTGTCAACAAGTCAGGAACGATGATACGAACCCAACGGAACTTCCAGAATTAGATTCCGATGAGCCGATCACCAAATCGCCCGTCAAGTGGAGCCTGTGGGGCCCACGATACGCGATTTTGTCAACGTTCTGAGAATCAAACCAAACTTGGGTCACAGGACCAGCGTATCGCTACGAGTTCGATGGCACAAGTTTTGTTTCGATCCGACGTGTGTACACAAAGTTACGACGCGTTCCAGAACTGACGGATACGGGACGGTGTCCGCGGATACGCGTTGATTTCGGTGTGCACGCACATCCAAATTAACTTCTACAAAATCCCGTACGTCCGTATCGACGGCGCGCATGTATCGGTGAAGACCGCACGCGACCAAGTCGTCCCATTTGGCGGAGCGTACTCAGTTCCGGGGTAAAATATGGCGTTATTTTTCCTGTTTTTGGATCGCGGTTCGCGATCGCCACAGGACGCGATGCACCGAGCGGGTTGCACGGGCACCGAGAGGGTCACGCAGGGTTCGCGATACAACAGACAGAATCGAAAATGGGTAAACGAGCAGAGAGAAACGGGTACCTGAACAGAGCTCCGAAAAATGCATTTTCGTGTCCGTGTGTCGAGTTCGAAGTGGCCGTGTCCTGACCGTGTCAGTGTCCGGCTAGGGTTTACGCTTGCCGGAGAGTCGCTGCTGGCCGGGGTGGCTCGACGAGGGCTGGACGGCTCGCTGGAGGAGGGCGGCGCTGCGGGCGACTCTCGGACGGCCGGAGGCGAGCCAGGGGAGGCCGGCGCTGGTGTTCGTCGAGGGGTCGACGGTTAGGGCAGAAGGCTTGGGGGCGGAGCAGGTCGGCTGGGAAGAAGGAGGAGGGCGAGGGGTTTAGGAGGGGAGCTCGGGGGCGGCCTGGCGGAGAGGACGGTGCCGACGGCGGAGTCGAGCAGAGGGGGACGGCTGCCGGAGTCTAGGGTTCAGGGGAGCTTGATTGGGGGAGAGGATGATGGAGGAGGAAGGGAATTTATAGGGGCGGAGAGCTGGGGGTGGCCGGATGAGGCGGCCAGGCGGCGGGGACGTGGGGTGCGGGCTGGAGGATGCGGGCGGGTCTCCGGCGACGTGGCCGGAGGGAGAGGTGTGGGAATCGGGCATGGCAGCGTGGGGGAGAAAGGGTCTCCGGGTCGGGTTTGGGCGGCGGGTTTGGTCGGGCGGACCCGAACCGACCCGCTAGGACGGTCGGTCCGGTTCAGCCGGTTCAGCTGGGCCGGATTCAGGCCGGTTCAGGCCGATTTAAACCCGGTTCAGCCCGTTTCATTAATTTTTAATTTTTAAAAATTAGTTTTTGGGCCTTTAAAAATGTTTTCGTGGTCAAATAAATTTCCAGAAAATTATCCTAAGTCCAGTTTTTTTATTTTACACCATAAAATATTATTTTTATAATATTTTAATATATTTTAAAAATATTTAATTTTATTTAATGCCAAAATACCTCGTTTTTAATTTGCAAAAATTTCCAAAAAATCCCAGAAAATTCTGAAAAATCTAGTTTTGAAAATATTGAAAAATCAGGGGGTTTACAATCTACCCCACTAAAGAGGATTGCGTCCTCGCAATCAAAGAATAACCGGTCAACAGAGATGACACGGTTGCAAGTATTGTTCGAAAACACATCACAAGACACTTAGGAAAATATCGTTTCCCTAAGAATGAAAGTTATGCACTTTCCAGAGTAAAGAAAAATTTAGTTAAAGCAAAAAAACTACAATTTTTAGAAATTTAGGCTATTATTAACAAGTTCCAAATTACTAGGTTGGGACTGAGGTCACGAACCAACAGGCACGAGCTAAAACAAGACTAGAAACGGCAGCTACAAATCACTTACGCGCATTAGCTACTCCACGAGCCTGCGCGTCCTCCAAAGTCATCGCATAAGCTTGTCCGCGTCCTTGTAGTCGATTCCTCTGCTGCTGCTGAACCTGCTGGAAGAGTAATGCCTGGGGTATCAAAGGTGGCCTCGGCTGATACCCTCTTGGAGCTGGTGGTAGAACTTCTTGAACTTCCGTTTGCGGTGCTCCTAATGCTGGATAGGTTGGCCTCGATATTGGTAACGCTTGCTGGTTAACCATTGGTGCTCCATCTCGACGCTCAGGGCATTCCTTCACTAAATGCTGACTAGATCCGCAAGCTAAACATAATCTCTTCTTTCGTCTGCACTCGTTCTCAGTATGGCCTCGCTTGCGACAATATTGACAGACAGGTAGTGCCTGTGGAGATGCTCCCGATGGCTGGTGTATGTGAGGTCTTTTTGTAACTTCTTCTTGTGGTGCTCCGGCTGGTGCTGATGTGGATGGCCGCTTCAGACTGGTCTCTCTCCTGATGACGCGCTCCATGCGTCGTGCTGCAGCAAGGACGTCCGAGTATGAAGTAGGTGCAACGGATCCAATTAGTTTCTGTAGCTTAATGTTTAGTCCGTCGAAGAATTTCTCAGCCTTCTCTTCTTCTGTAGGGATCAATGTTGGGGCGAAGCGACTTAGACGAATGAACTCAGCGTTGTACTCTTCCACCATCTTAGCATCCTGAGTGAGGTGATTGAACTTGTCCCGAAGTTCTGATCGAGCGATAGCTGGAATGTACATCTCCTGAAATAGTCTAGAGAACTCTTCCCAAGTGACTCGGTCTGGTCCGAGCCGTGTCTCCTCAGATAGCCACCAGTGATGTGCATTGTCCGTCAACTGCATTCTGACGGCAGTCATCCAACGTTCCCTTGGAAGCTGAACTTCTTCTAATTGATGTTGAGTGTTGGTGAGCCACTCATGAACTTCAGTGGGCTCCTCCTTGCCTGAGAAGGTACGGGGCTTCAGCTGCCGAAAATTGGTGATAGTGCCCGTCGTTGGCCATCGTGCTGGTAGATCTGCCTGCTCTAGTACGGTTACTAGGATGCGACTCAAAGCCTCTTGTTGAGCTTGCATTATTGCATAGATCATTTGAAACATCTGCTGCCCGTCCATGGCCTGCCCTGGTGGAATTACGGGCATTGGTAGAGAAAATTGCGTCGATGTTGGAATGTCATCGTGCTGGACTCTCGAGGCATGTTGTTGAGCTGATTGTCCGTCATCTACTAGTGTTACTTCATCTTCGTTGGTTACCACAGCATCTCGTGGTGATGTTGCAGGAGTCTCGTTGTTTACTCGAAGATCCATTTCTCTGCAACCAAAATAAACAATAAGAGACGTACAGAAATCAAGGCAGGATGCAAGTTAAGAAATTAATTCGAATCCGATATGGATATCAAGAACATTTCAAGCAAGTGGATGAGATCCTAAAACTTATCCTATCTTATTGCAGGCCTGTTCGGTCCCTAAGTTGAAACCGAACAATTTAGTCGTAGACCTGCATGGGCCACCACAAAAACCATGTCACGTCCCAGTCCCAAAATACCGAGGGACTGGATGCGCGGCAATGGGCAGCAGTACGCACCGATGGACAAACCCAATTTAATGGATCCATCAGGGCATACTTAAGTTGTAGTACAACAATAAGGGTCTAGATATACTAATCTCATCCACATAAATGAATAACAATAACAGAATCATAAAGCAAGATCAATATCAATATAATATAAACTCGGGAAAATAACCCGATAATGAGTCCGATACATCTGTCAAGATACAAGAATAAAGATAACTACAGCAAATACTGAGTATGGAAACAGTATATACTCAGAAGATACCCTCGGTGATCACTCGTCTACTAGATCTGGTACTGCTCCTGTGTCTGCTCCTGATAATGCTCCTGTTAATGCTCCTGTACTGTATACCTCTGGGTGGATCTCGTCTGCTAATCCTGGAGACATAATCCGGATCCAGGTCCTCAGGGGACATAGCAAGGTACAGATAATACAAGCCATAATAATGCAGTAAAATAGTCAATAAAATAAACAGGGTAAATATGTAACCATCTATGTGAAATGCAGGTGAGAACATCACCAGTACTCAGGCTGAGACTACTACAAGCTCTGTGTAGGAGAGCCGGTAGCAGCGATATCATGTAGTTGTCTAGCTCGTAGTGAGACTAAGACGCCGGCATAATATAAACAACTTGTAGCCTGTGTGTCTCTCCAGCAATAAATGGAACAATAGGGAAAACACTAAATAACCAGCTAAGTGATATGCAAGATGAGAGCAGCACTAGAACTCAGGCTGAAACCACTACAAGCTCTGTGTCGGGGAGCTGGTAGCAGTGATATCATGTGGTTGTCTAGCTCGTAGTGAGACTAAGACGCCGACATAATATAAATAACCTGTAGCCTATGTGTCTCTCCCCACCCAATGTAATCATATGTCTCATGTCCACAATGTCTCATGTCCATGCCACGCAGGATCAAGTCTAATGTAGCAAGTCATAATAAGCTCTGAGCATATATGTAAAGAATATGTCATGAAACCTGTATCCTATACAGAATCACCATGAATATCTCAGGAAGACTCTGTCTCATGAATAGTGTCAAGTGTCCTGGGTTATGATGTACTTGATAAGACAAGTACGAAGAATATAGGGTCTCGGTATCCATGTCTATATGACAATACACAATGCCGCGTACGGCGTTGGCACCCGACTATTAATCGGACGCTAAGTAAAGTCACACGGTCCTCGATTGAACATGAACCACAATATATATATAAGCCAAGGAAATAAGTAACAAGGACTGCAAGTTTTGGCAAGGTACACTTGCCTGGTGTTTGGTTTCCAACTGTGGCTCTGGTATTCGTGAAATCTCCAGGAACGTCTTCGGATGCTGAAATAAATATTACCATCATGCTCAGAAGATATCAAATAGCTAGAAATGCCTGTCCTTGAGTCCAATTTGGAGACAAGGACAAAAATGACAATTCCGGGTCAAAACGGGGTCCACATGTGGCCCGCTTCGCACCAAAAAAATGTGTCAGGGTCAAAGGTCTCCAAATTTATCCAACTTAGTGTCAACAAGTCAGGAACGATGATACGAACCTAACGGAACTTCCAGAATTGGATTCCGATGAGCCGATCACAAAATCGTCCGTCAAGTGGAGCCTGTGGGGCTCACGATACGCGATTTTGTCAATGTTCTCAGAATCGAACCAAACTTGGGTCACAGGACCAGCGTATCGCTACCAGTCCGATGGCACAAGTTTCGTTTTGATCCGACATATGTACACAAAGTTATGACGCGTTCCAGAACTGACGGATACTGGACGGTGTCCGCGGATACGCGTTGATTCCGGTGTGTACGCACATCCAAATCAACTTCTGCAAAATCTCGTACGTCCGTATCGACGGCGCACACGTATCGGTGAAGACCGTACGCGACCAAGTCGTCCCGTTTGGCGGAGCGTACTCAGTTCCGGGGTAAAACAGGGAGTTATTTTTCCTATTTTTGGATCGCGGTTCGCGATCGCCACAGGACGCGATGCACCGAGCGGGTTGTACGGGCACCGAGAGGGTCATGCAGGGTTCGCGATGCAATAGACGGAATCGAAAACGGGTAAACGAGCAGAGAGAAACGGGTACCTGAATAGAGCTCCGAAAACTGCATTTTCGTGTCCGTGTGTCGAGTTCGAAGTGGCCGTGTCCTGACCGTGTCAGTGTCCGGCTAGGGTTTACGCTTGCCGCAGAGTCGCTGCTGGCCGGGGCGGCTCGTCGAGGGCTGGGCGGCTCGCTGGAGGAGGGCGGCGCTGCGGGCGGCTCTCGGACGGCCGGAGGCGAGCCAGGGGAGGCCGGCGCTGGTGTTCATCGAGGGGTCGACGGTTAGGGCAGAAGGCTTGGGGGCGGAGCAGGTCGGCTGGGAAGAAGGAGGAGGGCGAGGGGTTCTGGAGGGGAGCTCGGGGGCGGCCTGGCGGAAAGGAGGGTGCCGGCGACAGAGTCGAGCAGAAGGGGACGGCTGCCGGAGTCTAGGGTTCAGGGGAGCTTGATTGGGGGAGAGGATGATGGAGGAGGAAGGGAATTTATAAGGGCGGAGAGCTGGGGGGTGGTCGGGTGAGGCGGCCAGGCGGCGGGGTCGTGGGGTGAGGGCCGGAGGATGCGGGCGGGTCTCCAACGACGTGGCCGGAGGGAGAGGCGTGGGAATCGGGCATGGCAGCGTGGGGGAGAAAGGGTCTCCGGGTCGGGTTTGGGCGGCGGGTTTGGTCGGGCGGACCCGAACCGACCCGCTAGGGCGGTCGGTCCGGTTCAGCTGGACCGGGTTCAGGCCGGTTCAGGCCGATTTGAACCCGGTTCAGCCCGGTTCATTAATTTTTAATTTTTTTAAAAATAGTTTTTGGGCCTTTAAAAATATTTTTGGGGTCCAATAAATTCCCAGAAAATTATCCTAAGTCCAGTTTTTTTTATTTTACACCATAAAATATTATTTTCATAATATTTTAATATATTTTTAAAACATTTAATTTTATTTAATTCTAAAATACCTTATTTTTAATTAGCAAAAATTCCCGAAAAAATTCCAAAAAATTCCAAAAAATCCAGTTTTGAAAATCTTAAAAAATCAGGGGGTTTACAGATTGCCACATAGTCTTGGTCGAGATATGATGTTAAAGAGATCTCGGAGTTATTTTTAATCTGTTGTGTGCGTGACTTGGTCAGCTGGACACGTAGTCAGCACCAATTGTGCGAAGATCTCTTCATTTGTAACAGAAAGATCTTGTGAGTTGTAGGCCGCATATTGTCGCGGTCATATACGGGCTCTCGTTTGGCCGCATATTGTCGCGGTCGTATACGGCCGCGCCAACAGAAAGATCTTGTGAGTTGTAGGCCGCATATTGGACGCTCTAGCCGCATGTTGGCGAGGCCGTATGCAAACTCTTGTTTGGCCTTGGTCGATGGACACTTTGGCCGTATGTTGGCGAGACCGCATGGCATTGTGGCCGTATGCAAACTCTCGTCTGGCCTTGGTAGATGGACACTTTGGTCCATGTTGGCGAGACCGTATGCAAACTCTCTTCTGGCCTTGGTCGATGGACACTTTGGCCATATGTTGGCGAGGCCGTATGGCGTTGTGGCCGCATTCAAACTCTCGTATGGCCTTGGTCGATGGATACTTTAGCCGCATGTTGGCGAGGCCGTATGTAAACTCTCGTCTGGCCTTGGTCGATGGACACTTTGGCTGCATGTTGGCGAGGCCACATGGCGTTGTGGTCGCATGCAAACACTCGTCTGACCTTTGGTCGATGGACACTTTGGCCGCATGGCGTTATAGCCGCATAGGGCATAGCCGCATACGAGGGAACACGTGGCCCTTTTTGTGTCAATTTTGTTGGAATTCCGAATTTACATTTTGTTGTGTGTGTCAATTGATCCTATAGATCAATTGGGCATGTGATTATGTGTTTGGGGCTTGTGTCGTATCCATATTTGGGTACATGTGGTTCGTATCCCAACTATTTGGTGATACGTGTCATTTTGGGGGTTTTTTCTCCGACACGGGACTTTGAACATGTCGTATTTTGACACGGACACATAGATCTACTTTTGACACTTTGATTTATTCATAAATATTATTTGTGACTTGTTTGTGTCCTTCGGGGTGCAATTGGTTGTGTGTTGGACTCGTGTCACATGCGTATCCTAGATCTAGTGGGATACGGTGTGATACTCTCCAATTTGGTGTGTTTATGTGTAGATCTAATTATTTATACTTTAAATTCTTTATTTATAACTAGTAAATATATATAGATATTATATATTATTTTAGTGTATTTATTATGGTATTTATTGTAGCATAGATCTATAGATATTTTTATGTGTTCTAATGTGGTGTATAAATATATGTATGTAGCTTTCTTGCATGCAATTATATATGTACTTATGTTAAATATATATATATATTATACATAAATGTTTTATAAAATATATTTATGTGTAATTATATTATTTATAATTATTATATAATTATTTGTATATTAATGAATGTATTTTTATGTGTGCTTCTAGCCATGTAAAATATGTACATTAATATGTGCATGTGTTTGGTATTTTAATTTTGTAAGTTTATATGTATGTATATATAAGTATATAGTTATTAAATTTGTTTTATATATATATATGTATTTTGATTTATATATGTATATATATAGGTGTTTTGTGAGGTATAATACTAATAATAATATATTATTTTATTTGGTTTGTATATACATTATTTAGAGTGTGCATTAATTGTATTATTAGTATACTTTGTGTGGGTATCTATTGGGATCTAATTTTGATTCCTAAATTATTGTATTTTATTTTCTATATTATTTATATAGATGTCTTGTGAGGTTGACCTTGGTTTGACCATGTTTGACTTTAGAGTTGACCATAGTTGACTTTTAACTTAGGATTGATTTATTGACCTAGGAATTGACTAGTTTGACTTATTCTCTTTCCGGGACCTTGTATTAATGTGGTATTCCATATCTAGGTCTTCGAGGCACCGAGTCAGACATCTGTGAGACTATTCATTGGACTTCAGGCGAGTACATTCTCTGATAGTTTCTCATTTATGATATCCTCTATGTTCGTTGTATCTAGTGTAGATATACATGTTTCTCTTGACACTATGGTTACACGGATTGGTATATCTGGATCTCGTCATGAGATGTTATTCCTTGGTATATGGTGTATATGGTGCAAGTATTGTTTCATTGGTTATCTTGTACATGTACAGACACCGATTTTTTGGAGGAGTCGCTCTCTTCTTGGGGAATCTAGTGCCATAGCATACCGTGGTTGGATCTATTATACCAGTTGGGGGTGGGGAGTATTAGTATAGATATGTGATCAAATCCCTATTGAATAAAGTATTGGTAAGCGAATAGTGTTGATCATGCACCGCACGTATGATTAGCCAGGCCGCATTGTATCTTGTCCAAGCCGATCACATGTTAAGCTAGTACTCACACACTTAGTCATTAGTATTATTGTTTCGTTGGCATATTGTTCATTATTGTATTTCTTCCCAGTATTTCTTTATTGTCTATATATCTCTTGTATCTATTGTGCATCTTGTTTATCCATAGCTATTTACTGTTACATAGTTTTTATCATGGATTAGAACTGCTGTTAGAGATGTACTCTGCTCCTTTCCTGACTGGATATATTTTTCCAGATGACACTGAGGAGTACCCTACCTATTATGGACCCCAGGATGTTGTGGGTTTAGATTCGGAGACCCTGGCTCAAGAGGGACTTATCCCAACTGAGACAGTTAACCCTGGGGTGTAGCTTTGTAGTATGATAGTATTCTTTTGTACTGGATTTGTCTCTAGCTTATTTTGTTACTCTTCAGACTCATTGGTGTATTATTTTAAACTCATGAGTTGTATGATGACTATTCTATTCTTATCTGATTCGTGCTCATTCTAGCTTAGTTCTGTGATTTAGTATTCAATCTTTATTGGTAGTTCATTACATTAGATAGACTATCTAGACAGCGTTCTACCGCCGATTCTGCGGCGTAGGCTGGGCGTTGTTTCCGACTAGTATCCTTACATCGGGTACGGATCGTGACACGTTTTTGGTGGTGGCCCATGCAGGTCAAGCTTCACAAAGTATGTGATGTCGTGGTAGTGCGACAACTTAGTTGTACTACTGCGAGCCTGCGATAGGATATAGGATATAGGCTGAGATACTCAATCACATCTAGGAAAAATTCTTTTGATTCAACTATTCTCCTTTGATATTGATACTTGATCCCTTAAACTGTCCTTTCCTTGATGTCTTACATCATGTGCCATATTGATCCTTATTCTGTCTTTTTATGAGACATACTCGGAGATACTTGCGGAGGCACGCAAGGTTGAGCGGGATTTGGGTTTGAAGACCAAGAGAGACCGTGATTCTTTTCTGGGGGCCAACGGCAGTGCAGTATCTGCCAAACGTCCTCATTTCCAGTCCAGACCTTTCCAGCAGCCACAGCAGAACCAGACTCCAGCTAGAGCGCCTTTTCACCAGGCACCTCAGCAGCAGAGACAGTTACAGCAAGCTCCATGCAACTTCTGCAAGAAGCCCAGCCACATCTGGGAAGTTTGCAGGAGGAGGTTAGGAGTTTGTTTGTATTGTGGTACTGAAGGGCATCAATCTAGGGAGTGTCCTCGTCGTGCAGTTCAGGGAGCAGCTCTAGCTCCGAGGACACAGACGAGACCACCTGCAGCACAGCCGAGGGGATCGCTTCCGACACAGCAGCAGCGTTTTGTCCAGCATCAACAGCAGGAAGGTGCTCGACAGGGACGAGCGTTTGCTATGACCGTCGGAGAGGAGGAACCCACCGGAGATGTCATCGCAGGTTCTATTCTTCTTGATTCCATTCCAGCTTTAGCTTTGTTTGATAGTGGTACTTCCCATAGTTTTGTATCTGTTTCTTTTGCTCTAAAGCATGGTTTGGTAGCTGAGTCTTTGCTTAGGACTTGCAAGATCATGACCGGGGGAGGCATTATCCTGGTTAATGATATTTGCAAGGATCGGAGAGTTACTCTGGGAGGCCGGAAGTTGAGTGCGTGTCTACTTGTAATGCCACTTCCGAGCTACGACATTGTACTCGGGATGGATTGGTTGAGTAGGCACCGTGCTAGCATAGACTGTAGAGGTGGTAGAGTTTTGTTTGGTCCGCCAGGAGAGCCAGAGTTCGAGTTTGCTAGAGGAGCTGCGGAGCAGGGAGAAGGCATTATTTGTGGAGCTATGGTGGAAGACAAGGAGTTGCCGCATCCATTGATAGCAGAATTCTTGGATGTGTTTCCTGAGAAATTGCCAGGATTGCCACCAGAACGAGATATTAAATTTTCTATAGACTTGGTGCCAGGTGCAGAACCAATTTCGCAGCATGTCTATAGAGTAAACAACAGCGAGCTGGTCGAGTTGAAGAAGCAGGTGGACGAATTACAGGATAAGGGGTTTATCAGATCGAGTTCTTCACCATGGGGAGCCCCGGTATTATTTGTACCGAAGAAGGATGGATCGGTGCGCATGTGCATTGATTACAGGGCTTTGAATAATCTTACTATCAAGAATAAGTATTCTTTGCCACGGATTGATGATCTGTTTGATCAGTTGAGTGGTGCGAAGGTGTTTTCTAAGATAGATTTGAGATCAGGCTACCATCAAGTGAAGGTGAAGCCGGAGGACATACCGAAGACTGCTTTTAGAACTCGGTATGGTCAGTACGAGTTTATGGTGATGCCGTTTGGTTTGACTAATGCACCGGCGGTATTTATGAACTTGATGAACAAGGTGTTCCACCAGTACCTTGACAAGTTCGTGGTGGTGTTCATCGACGACATACTCATATACTCGAGGACACCGGAGGAGCATGAGGAGCATTTGAGGATTGTGTTGGATGTGCTGAGGAAGGAGAAGTTGTATGGGAAGTTGTCCAAGTGTGAGTTTTTCCTGGACAAGGTGGAATTCTTGGGGCATGTTGTGACTGGTGATGGTATTTCAGTGGATCCGAAGAAGATTTCAGCAGTGGAATCTTGGAAGACTCCGAGTTCGGTAGCAGAGATCAGGAGTTTCTTGGGATTGGCAGGCTATTACAGGAAGTTTGTGCAAGATTTTTCGAGGATTGCCGAGCCGATGACCAGACTCACAAGGAAGGATGTAGAGTTTGTTTGGACGGAGGATTGCCAAGTTGCTTTTGAGGAGTTGAAGAAGAGGTTGACGTCTGCTCCTATTTTGACGTTGCCATCAGGGTCCGGAGGTTTCATTATTTATAGTGATGCATCGAAAAAGGGTTTAGGTTGTGTTCTTCAGCAGCATGGGAAAGTGATTGCCTATGCATCCAGGCAATTGCGTCCTCATGAAAAGAACTATCCTACCCATGATTTGGAGTTGGCAGCCGTCATCTTCGCTCTGAAGTTGTGGAAACATTATTTGTACGGAGAGCGTGTGGAGATCTTCACAGACCACAAAAGCTTGAAGTACGTTTTCACGCAGAAGGAGTTGAACATGAGGCAGCGTCGGTGGTTGGAACTGATGAAGGATTTTGATAACTGATGAAGGATTTTGATATCTCTTTGCAATATCATCCTGGGAAAGCCAATGTAGTTGTCGATGCTTTGAGCAGGTATCCGGTAGCTATGTTCTTAACACAGGATCGATATTTGTTGGAGGACTTGGAGAGCTTGGGCATTGAGGTGATTGTTCCTGGGTGTGCTATGCAGATGTGGGGATTGCAGATACACTCAGATTTGATAGACAGGATCAAGGCAGCACAGTATGATGATGTATCTTTGAGGAGTATCAGAGCTCAGGTGAGAGCAGGATTGGAGGATGATTTAAGTATTACAGAGGATGGATCTTTGAGGCATGGAGTTAGATTGTGTGTGCCTAGTCGGGAGTTACGAGAGGAGGTATTGCAGGAAGCGCATCGCTCTCAGTATTCCATACATCCAGGTGCTAATAAGATGTATCGGGATATGCGAAAGAGTGTGTGGTGGTATGGCATGAAGAGGAAAGTGGCACAGTTTGTATCCAGATGCTTAGTGTGCCAGCAGGTGAAAGCCGAGAGGCAGAGGCCAGGAGGGTTACTTCAGCCATTACCCATTCCAGAGTGGAAGTGGGAACACATTACTATGGATTTTGTGTCTGGACTTCCATGATCTCCAGGAGGGAAAGACGCGATTTGGGTCATTGTTGATAGGTTGACCAAGTTGGCCCACTTTTTGCCTTTCAAGGTGGGTTTGTCTACGGAAATGCTGGCAGAGATGTATGTGAGGCAGATCGTTAGGATACATGGAGTTTCCGTCAGCATAGTCTCAGATCGGGATAGCCGTTTCACTTCTCATTTCTGAAGGAGTTTGCAGGAGAGTTTGGGCACTCAGCTCAAATTCAGTACTGCATATCATCCCCAGACAGATGGGCAGTCAGAGAGGACTATCCAGACTCTCGAGGATATGTTGCGCACTTGTGTACTAGATTTTGGGGGTTCTTGGGAGGACCATCTCCATTTGGTAGAGTTTGCTTACAACAACAGTTACCAGGCCAGTATAGAGATGTCACCTTTTGAAGCTCTATATGGTCGGAGGTGTCGTACTCCTTTGTCTTGGGACGATGTTGGAGAGAGAGTTTTGCTTGGGCCAGAGATGGTTGTGGATGCAGCGGAGAAGGTTCAGTTGATCAGAGACAGACTTCGAGTGGCGCAGGACAGACAGCGGCATTGGACCGATAGCCATCGGAGACCTTTGGAGTTTGAGGTATAGTTTAGATTTTGTTTGTGCTTGTTCTTGTTTGTTATAGATTAAGTTCTTAAGATGGTATTTTGTTCTGGGTGGGTGGGTTGGTGTTTTTGAGGATTTCTCCGACACGAGGCACGATTCGCTTCGGTGGAGGCGGAAAGCTTAGTCCGCGATTCATCGGACCTTTCACTATTCTAGAGAGGGTCGATGCAGTTGCTTATAGACTAGACTTGCCACCTGCATTGGAGGGAGTGCACAACGTGTTTCATGTGTCGCAGTTGAGACGATACGTGGCAGATCCTAGTCATGTATTGGATCACTCAGAGATAGAGGTGGGCCCTACTCTTAGCTATCCAGAGCAGCCAGTTGAGATTCTGGATCAGAGAGAGAAGGTGCTGAGGAACCAGACTATTCCTTTGGTACGCGTCGTATGGAGGCATCACAATCCGGGGGAGTCTACCTGGGAGAGAGAGGATGACATGCGAGAGCGTTATCCATATTTGTTTGTACCTTGAGGTATGTTATTTTCTAGTTATGTTCTGTTCATTAGTTAATTGTGATTCTTTAGTTCTGTTCTGTGATTTTTCTGGGGGTAGTTTTCATCTTTAAATTTTGAGGACGAAATTATATTAAGGAGGGTAGACTTGTCACTACCACATTTTAGAAAAAAGGATATTTTAGTAATTTTCTATTTAAATAAATATTGTGCATGGTAAATAATTTTTGTTGTATTATTTAATTGTTGTTGGATGTTATTTAATTATTTTGGACTTATTTTAGTGGACCCAACTAGTGTAGTTTGGACCCATGGACCAACATGAATTAAATAGTTAGACTTGGCCCATTTAGAAAGCCCTTAAGGAGATGGATTAAATAATTAAGTGATTAGACTAGAAGCTTCATTCCTTAATTATTTTTTCATGAGAGGCCCAAGGGGTACATTGGATATTTTACAATTGCTTGGGAGAGGGGCAAGGCCGGCCTATTAAAAGAGGGGGAAAATTTCTCTCTCCTCTCATTCTCATTCCAAATCTAGATCTAGAATTTCCCACTCCCAAATTCTTTCCATTCCCATTCCAATTTTCCACCAAATTTATCCCAAATTCTTCCCAATTCACCATTAGAAAGTTGAGAAGCAAGGATCTAGAAGGAGGAAGCAAGGATCTACAAAGAGGAGCAAGGATCTACAATTTGGAAGCAAGTTCATCTCAATTGGAGGTTTCATTGTGAATCCATCTCCCAATAGGTATAATTCAATTTTTTCCCATTAAAATAGCTTCTAAATCTGAGATTTAATCATGTAAAATCAACCCATATGTATGTACTACCCATAGGACTTTGTTTTATGTTCATAGGAGACCCATGGAGAAAGTTATGGTGCTTTTTGTGTCAATTTTGTTGGAATTCCGAATTTACATTTTGTTGTGTGTGTCAATTAATCCTATAGATCAATTGGGCATGTGATTATGTGTTTGGGGCTTGTGTCGTATCTATATTTGGGTACATGTGGTTCGTATCCCAACTATTTGGTGATACGTGTCATTTTGGGGGTTTTCCCTCCGATACGGGACTTTGAACATGTCGTATTTTGACACGGACACATAGATCTACTTTTGACACTTTGATTTATTCATAAATATTATTTGTGACTTGTTTGTGTCCTTCGGGGTGCAATTGGTTGTGTGTTGGACTCGTGTCACATGCGTATCCTAGATCTAGTGGGATACGGTGTGATACTCTCCAATTTGGTGTGTTTATGTGTAGATCTAATTATTTATACTTTAAATTCTTCATTTATAACTAGTAAATATATATAGATATTATATATTATTTTAGTGTATTTATTATGGTATTTATTGTAGCATAGATCTATAGATATTTTTATGTGTTCTAATGTGGTGTATAAATATATGTATGTAGCTTTCTTGCATGCAATTATATATGTACTTATGTTAAATATATATATATATTATACATAAATATTTTATAAAATATATTTATGTGTAATTATATTATTTATAATTATTATATAATTATTTGTATATTAATGAATATATTTTTATGTGTGCTTCTAGCCATGTAAAATATGTACATTAATATGTGCATGTGTTTGGTATTTTAATTTTGTAAGTTTATATGTATGTATATATAAGTATATAGTTATTAAATTTGTTTTATATATATATATGCATTTTGATTTATATATGTATATATATAGGTGTTTTTGTGAGGTATAATACTAATAATAATATATTATTTTATTTGGTTTGTATATACATTATTTAGAGTGTGCATTAATTGTATTATTAGTATACTTTGTGTGGGTATCTATTGGGATCTAATTTTGATTCCTAAATTATTGTATTTTATTTTCTATATTATTTATATAGATGTCTTGTGAGGTTGACCTTGGTTTGACCATGTTTGACTTTAGAGTGACCATAGTTGACTTTTAACTTAGGATTGATTTATTGACCTAGGAATTGACTAGTTTGACTTGTTCTCTTTCCGGGACCTTGTATTAATGTGGTATTCCATATCTAGGTCTTCGAGGCACCGAGTCAGACATCTGTGAGACTATTCATTGGACTTCAGGTGAGTACATTCTCTGATAGTTTCTCATTTATGATATCCTCTATGTTCGTTGTATCTAGTGTAGATATACATGTTTCTCTTGACACTATGGTTACACGGATTGGTATATCTGGATCTCGTCATGAGATGTTATTCCTTGGTATATGGTGTATATGGTGCAAGTATTGTTTTATTGGTTATCTTGTACATGTACAGACACCGATTTTCGGGAGGAGTCGCTCTCTTCTTGGGGAATCTAGTGCCATAGCATACCGTGGTTGGATCTATTATACCAGTTGGGGGTGGGGAGTATTAGTATAGATATGTGATCAAATCCCTATTGAATAAAGTATTGGTAAGCGAATAGTGTTGATCATGCACCGCACGTATGATTAGCCAGGCCGCATTGTATCTTGCCCAAGCCGATCACATGTTAAGCTAGTACTCACACACTTAGTCATTAGTATTATTGTTTCGTTGGCATATTGTTCATTATTGTATTTCTTCCCAGTATTTTCTTATTGTCTATATATCTCTTGTATCTATTGTGCATCTTGTTTATCCATAGCTATTTACTGTTACATAGTTTTTATCATGGATTAGAACTACTGTTAGAGATGTACTCTGCTCCTTTCCTGACTGGATATATTTTTCCAGATGACACTGAGGAGTACCCTACCTATTATGGACCCCAGGATGTTGTGGGTTTAGATTCGGAGACCCTGGCTCAAGAGGGACTTATCCCAACTGAGACAGTTAACCCTGGGGTGTAGCTTTGTAGTATGATAGTATTCTTTTGTACTGGATTTGTCTCCAGATTATTTTGTTACTCTTCAGACTCATTGGTGTATTATTTTAAACTCATGAGTTGTATGATGACTATTCTATTCTTATCTGATTCGTGCTCATTCTAGCTTAGTTCTGTGATTGAGTATTCTATCTTTATTGGTAGTTCATTACATTAGATAGACTATCTAGACAGCGTTCTACCGCCGATTCTGCGGCGTAGGCTGGACGTTGTTTCCGACTAGTATCCTTACATCGGGTACGGGTCGTGACATACAGTGCCGTGTCTCGACTTTGAAGAGTCATTCCGTGTCCGTGTATACGACTCTCCTTGAGTTGAGATCTGCATCGTATTGTACACGATGTCGATACCCAAGGCTGCGTCTAATTAACTCAAACAACTAACTAGAAGAGAGATATGGTTAGGATTAGGGTCTGTGTCATGTCTCGTGTCGTGTCAGTGTATGTGTCTGTGTCGTATCCCGTGCCGTGTCTATGTCTTTGTCGTGTTCGTGTCTGTGTCGTGTCCATGTCAAATAGCTAGGGTTTGGGTCTACTGATCTTAGGGGTTGACCGAGGAAGGGGATGGCCGAGAGGAGGAGGAGGTCGGCCTAGGCAGTTGAGGAGGAGGAGCCCGGAGAGGAGGAGAAGGAGCTCGGTGGAGGAGGAGAAGGAGGAGGAGGAGGAGCCTAGAGAGGAGGAGAAGGAGCTCGGTGGAGGAGGAGGAGGAGGATAAGGAGGAGGAGGGGGTCGTCGACAGTAGAGCACGGAAGAAGGGGGGTCGGCGGAGCACGGTCGGCAGTGGTGGTCGTCGACGAGGAGTTGGGAGGAAAAGGAAAACTTATGAAAAATTTTCGAGTGAAAATGGGGGAAAAGGAAAACCCGATCGCTATATTGAAAATAAATTAGCGGCGTCTGATCCAAACGTCGTTAAATGTCGCTAATAGTAACGTTTAGATAGTCGTCAAACATCGTTAATGCTAAAAATATTAGCGACTTCTTAGATGTTGTTAAACGTCGCCATTAAAAAAAATTAGCGACGATTTACTACATTTATACATGTTGCTAATTAAAAAATTAACAATATCGATAAAAACGTCGTCAAATATCGCTAAATCAAAAACTTTAGTGACGTTTAGCGACATTAAAAAAATATATAGCGATTATTCTTTAAAAAAATTAAAGTACTGTCGCTATTTGTCGCAAACAGCGACGTACAATAATATTTATTTATGGAGTTGCTAATTTTTTTAAAATTATTGGAACGTCGCTTAAAAACGTTATTATTTTATAATATTTTGTTAGTGATGTGTCATATTCATTATTGGACTACAGTATATATGCATGACTAGTAGCTGACTTTTGATCAGATGCAGAAAAAAAAAAAAAAAAAAATATATATATATATATATATATATATATATATATATATATTTGGAGGGACGTTAGATAAATTCTTGGTCTAGAGCCCAACTTCATGTCTAGTATCATGTAGGTGACGCGGATGTCGATGTGCTTCATTGCTGCCTTCTCAACAATCCACAGGTTGGAACTTCCGAGTTAAGTAGCTAACAATTAAGCGAGCACAATCAAGAACCAATCTACACAGGACCGACCACGACGAATTCCTTAAAAAAACTTCGACAGTTGCTCCAAATGGACAGACGAGCCACTAGTAATTATTTGATAGTTCATCTCAAAATCTCCCTCATCAAATTCCGCTATTTAGTACACAGTAAGTAGGAAGTGCTGATGTGTCACTAAATGACCCTATTTTCCCGATACAAATTTTGTGAAGCTAAAATATCGTGCAGGAATAAACATCTACGAACGTACGCACAAACTGTATGATATTTTGTACGATATTTTGAATCCTCGATCGGGCCGCATGGATGACTGTCTCGGTCATAGAAGAGTAGAGAGCGATAGTCAAGAGAACTGTGGCTAGCTAGAGTGAGATTCTGATGGTGTGTGCATAATAATAATAATAAATTACTGAGTTGGTTGTCTTGGTCCCAGAGGAAGGAAGCAGTGCTCCCTCTGAGACATCTGAAGCAGCTACAGTGG
The DNA here is from genome assembly GCA_036927795.1 of Iris macrosiphon. Classification (NCBI taxonomy): domain Eukaryota; kingdom Viridiplantae; phylum Streptophyta; class Magnoliopsida; order Asparagales; family Iridaceae; genus Iris; species Iris macrosiphon. The sequence goes on along the minus strand of JAYESA010000019.1, from coordinate 6,508,985 downwards.
AAGAGTGAAGAGCGGCAGTGGAGATCTCTCTCTCTCTCTCTGTCTCTCGTGACTATTAGTTTATTACCATTATAGCTAGCAGCTAGCTATTAGTTTTTTTTTAAGAATTAGGATTCTTTGGATGGAGTCAAGGAGAGGAAAATGGAGAGGGGAAGTGGTGCCAATGGTACTGGTCCTTGTGTGCTTCTTCACCTCCATTCTTCTCCTCCTCTCGGCCTGCGCTTTCTTCTCTTGTGGCAGCAAAGCCATTGCTTGGGCAGAGCCAGGTACTTACCACTGCTAATACTCTAGCTACTTCTTGATTCTCAACTTTTCTTCCTTTTTCCAAGTACAAAGAGATCTAGTTAAGAGTTTATGTTCCGGTTGATCTCTATACTTCTCTCTCTCTCTCTCTCTCTCTCTCTCTCTCTCTATATATATATATATATATATATGGGATTGATCACTACTCATCCCATTAGAGGATCCCTGCTTGAAAATCAGTTGGACAAGCGAAAATATCATGCATCTTGTAACAGCTGCCAGCTGCTCTTTGCCCTAGTTTGGTTTAGCAAAAAGAAAGGAAAGGAAAGGAAATCAAATCAAATCTTTGTTATATTTTTTGTTTTTCGAAAAATTTGTTTTCCGATCAATTTTTTTTTAACCGGTGTTTGAAAAAGCAAAAAAAAAAAAAAATTAGAAGAGAGTGAATTCTTGGTTTGGTAAAATATCATTTTTCTCCTTAATTTCTTTTTCGCTTTAGCAATTATTTTTCTTTTCACTTCTTTTTTTCCATACATCTAAACATAGAAAATTAATAACTTTTTTTTATATTTACAAAATCATGATTCCTCGAACCAAAAGTGACATTTCCTTCTCACCAATGCGATCTTAACAATCGAGCATGATGCTTGCCATATTTTTATATTATTTTCACTTGGCCAAAAGCTTGTTATATGTATATATATATTGCTTAGCTTTGTTCTTACTACATGATTTTAGTTAGCTTTTAATTTCTTGTTAATTTTATTTACTATTCTTCTTCGTGTTCTTTTGCTTCTATGCAGACACGAGAAGTGATTGCTCAACAACTGATTGTAATTCCCAGGTACATATAGTTTTGCTATTATTATTGGTTCTTTAGTCTTCTGGATCTGTGTAGCTGAGTAGTAGTAGTAGGAACTAGGAATATTTGATAGCCATATCTGGCAGAGTGCGCCGCCAGAAAAGATGCACTGTTCCGGCGGCGCATGTTAGAGTTGGCAACATTGGTGGAAAGATCACTGGTACAGTAAGGAAGGGAGCATTATTGATGTTGCTAACCTGCACCTCTGACTTTCACTGTAGCAGCTCTGACTAGCAATTACCGGAGGAAGGAAATTAATAGGGCCTGAAAATAATAAAATGCATTAACCTAAAATTCACACTTTTTGCAGATTCTTTTTGGGTCGGTTTGGTACGACAAAAAAGTGGACGAAAACAAATTCGAAAAAATAAAATAAAAGAGAACTTTGTTTTTTTCTTTTTTTCTTTCTTATTTGGTATAGCAAGAAGAAGTGAAGAGAAAAAAAAAAGTGCGAGGTACTTACCCTAAAAAATATTATTTTTTCAAGAAGTGAAAGAAATAGTTGTTGAAAAAGTAAAGACTTATATTAATTTACATATATGCATATGAATTATTTATTTAAAAATTATTTATGAAGTCAAATGGTAATAATTATTTTTAATTGAGAATATAATTAGTAAAAAAAATTTATTTTTCTTATAGATGTAAAATATTTTCGACCTCCAAAAATTAGTATAGATAACTAAACAAATAACAAACTAATTATCATTAATATTAGTATAAATAATAACAAATTAGTATAGATGATAAAAAAAATCAAAAATTAAATTACCGAAAGTAAAATTTGGAGGTCGAAACATCATTTTTTTGCGATTCTAAAAATTTTGAAAGTCCGTCAAACGGTGAAATGGTTTATCCCGTAATACTTTTCGATACAGTCATTTTGGCACAAACTAAACCTTGTTTCGATCTCTCAGTCAAAAGTTATGATACTTTAAAGTTTTAAAATTTATATTTTTGTCTGTAACATGTGCGTCTTGTTTCGGATAAATTTTTTTTTTACACGAATTGTGTTACTCTCGTTGAAAACATACATCTCCACCTATTGTTTAACGAAAAACGATTTCAAAACAAATAGTTATGGTCGCTCGAAGTCTGCTCGATGACAGACATAATATTCTTACGACAGATTTTTGTTGTTGTTGTTCATTAATGGCATATTTTATTTTGGTAAATTTTATTTGAGAGGGAGGTTGAGAGAGAGAGAGAGAGAGAGAGAGAGAGAGAGTTGTTAGAGAGAAAGAGAGTTGAGAGAGAGAGAGAGAGAGAGAGAGGGAAAGTTGAGAGAGAGTGTGAGGGAAAGTGTTAGGGAGAAAGGAAACGTGAGAGAGAGAGAGAGAGAGAGAGCGAAAAAAAAAAAAATTAGAAAACGTCCTTAGGAAGAACGTTTTTTCAAAAAAAAAAAACGTCATTCCTAAGGATGTTTTCTAATTTTTTTTTTTTTTTGCTAACGTCTGTTAACGACGAAAAAATTAACGTTATGAATATAATATTATAAAATATATAACGTCTTTCAAAAGAACGTTTTGATATTTTTTTCTTAATTTTTAAAATTTTGATACTTTAGATGAAATTTATACAAATTTTGATGTTCTAAATAAAAAATTTCGATAAAATAATTATATTTAAGTTCTAATATTCTATTATTTTTTAACATATATACATGTTTATTTAGTAAAATTTCTTGTGTGCAATTTTTGGTTGTTTACGATTGTTATTTACCACTTTGTTCGCCAACAATAAGGTCCACACATGTATAACATTAAGTTAATTATTAGCCATCCAAAGTCCTTAGCCGGTGTAAGACATATAAATTATTTTACTAGTTTTTGTTTTTTTTAAGCGTAAACCTGGAGTAATACATATATATTTTTTATTTTTTATTATAATTAGAAGAAATAATTCGTATTTTTGTGAAGTAGAATCCATCCGGTTATGTTTTCACCTACCGACCTTTAGAACCATGAAACTTTGACAACTTCAATTAATACTTAGTAACATGCACGAACGTTTACTTAGTAACATGCACGAACGTTCCACATATTTTTAGTACAAATATTGTTTCTCAAGAAAAATTTATACGTGTATTTTTTATTTCGTTTCTTTTTCTTTGACAACTTCAATTAATATATACCAAAGTAGTTTATAATAAATTTATGAATGAAGTATTTCACCCATGAATACCTTGGGCTCATGACCCAATCTATTTTAGACTCATGCTGGTCCCACTCTATAAGCACAAGTACTGGATGATGAGTTGGTTTTGTCTTTGGTCGATTTGTACGCGGTACTCTTCGTTCCATTTTCAAACAAAAATACTATTCATCATTTTTCTTTATATGGTATAATCTTTCAGTATGGGATAACTGATAGGGCAGTTCACATAATAAATTTTAAAATTAAAATTAAAATTAATATAAAAATAAAACAATTGGATGATAAATCTCCTCTCTACTCCCAAATTTAATATGTTTAGCAAAATACTATTTGTATTTATCTTTTATTATTTAACACTAAATATGAATTGTACTAATTAAATCAAAAGGAGAAGTAAAAACAGAGTATAAATAGTAAATGGACGTAAATACAGGTAACACTAAAATTTGTCATGTTCTTGTAGATGGTATCAAAAAAATTATTGGTTGATGAATAACGTAATTGCTTTTTAAATGGAAAATAACAATAGTAATTATAGACTCTGGGGTGTTTTTTTTTTTTTTTATTATTTAAATTAGAATTTTTTTTTACGCATGCAGGTGTTGGTGTCGAGGATTAGGAGGAGGAGGCAGCTGAGGACGGGGGGAGGGCCGGGGTCGTATCCACCACGCTGCATGGCCAAGTGCGGCAACTGCAACCCCTGCTTCCCCGTGCACGTGCCGGTCCCTCCGGGCACGCCGGTGACCACCGAGTACTATCCGGAGGCGTGGCGGTGCAAGTGCGGCGACCGGCTGTTCATGCCGTGAACCAGCACCGGCCCGGAAATGCTCGATCGATCGGATCCCGGCCGGCCTACTCCTGGATCAGCTGATTACAAGGGCAGGGCAGGGCATGGCATGGCATGGCATGTGTCTGTCATATCATGTCATGTGATGTGGGTGGTGGAGTGGAGTTGCTGCATGCGACTAATGTGTCCACATGCTTGCATTCGAGTTTTCGTTTTCTTTGCTGACATGTAATGACTATTTAACAGTTCTTCTTGTATTAACCGACCCGTATATATAGAGATCTTGACTGTTGGAGATTCGGTGAAAATTTTGTTACGGTGGACAATTAGTGCTTAGGTAGCTGGGATATTCTCGGAATAACTTATATTCCATACCAAGGGCGGTCCAGAGGTCATGTTCTATAAGACTTCATCGGTACAAAGATACGTTCGTTAAGACTTCAAGGTTGGACAATCAATTTTTTTTTTTTTTTTTTTTTTTAGATAATTTCTCTAGATCCAGTGTGACGTGCAACAGTTTGGGAGTTCGGGATCATGGATGACTCCCGTGACATAAAGAAGTGTCTTACAAGAAGCTAAGTTAAGAGTCAATCAAAATTAGTTCTGACTACGATAAGACAAGGCAATGTCTTTCCGAGGTGATAAGATTATATTCACAAATACAATTGAGTATAAAAATCTCCTCCAATGCAAAAAATAATGACACTTAATTTTTTTCAACTTTCAAGATAAAGTATTAAGATACTTTTATTCTTCTAACTTTTTAGACAACTTTTTTTTTCTAAATATTTTTATTCATACTTGATGATATGAAAGTGAAAACATTGTGAAATATATTGTCTATAACTAGATAACTAATTTTATAATATTTTTTTATTTTTTATGACAATTGCATCTCTCATAATAACTTATTCCAAAGTCACAATAGAGTTGGAGATGCTCTTATTAATGGACACTTAGCATCCATTATTATAATGTCAACACGAGCGTAATAAGAAAAACAAGTGATAGGATAATTTATTTATTTACTGAAGGTGAGTAATAGTGAAATAAAAAAGATAAAAAAAAAATTCTGTCTTTCTCAAACAAAGAGCCAAAATAATGAATATACACAAGTTATCACCATTTTATATATAAAAAAAAAACCTTTTATAAAGCAGTATGTAACAATTGGAATATGTGAAAGTTCTGAAGATGAATAACGTGCAACGACAAGCTGTGAAGAGGCTAACGATTACGGTATAGTCAAGGGGTCCACATGCACCCTCACCTTCTGGACAAGACGAGCTCCAGCAGCATGAAGGAAAAAAAGAAAAAAAATCAGTATGGTCGAGTCTAGGTTCCATCCTCCACCCTGTGACCCAGTCCATTCCTATTCTGCTAGAGGCTGTTTTGTTGAAACAGATTTGTTGTCGAAATTCGAATTTTGAATTATTTTACATACTCGGTTAAAAAATTTGTACAAAAAGTTTTACTTGGGGGTTTGTTTGAGTGTTTGGGAGGTTTGTTTGAGGTTTTTTTTTTTTTTTGGTTTATATATATAAGTATAAATTGGTGCAAATAATTATAAATATTTTGTATATGCTTATATAAAATTTTATAGCAATTTATTTGAACATTCCGTCAACATTTATTTGAATATATTTTTATTAAAAATAAAAAAATACGAATTCCTTAAAAATGATTATTTTTTAAATAATTATAACCAAACATGATTCATGATATATATATTTTTAAATATATCATCAAAAATGAAATTAATTTGACATTTTTAAGTAGGTTTTTGATGAATCATGATATATAAATTTTAATTGATTATTTTGTAAATTTTTCGTAACGAAATTAATTAAAATGATTTTAAATATATAGATAAAAAATTTGAAAACGTTAAACAATATCATATAATTAGTCTAAATATAATTTAAATACTAAGCATATATCATATAAAAAAATTGAATCGGGCCAGCCTGAAATATATATATATATAAATATATATATATATATATATAAATAAAAAATTGGACCGGTCCGGCCAGACAGTGGATCGGTCCGGACCCAGACCGGTTCGGTCACGTCCGGTCCTACCATGACAGGGTCATGGGTCCGGACTGGGTCGGATAATTTATTGACCGGGCCGGCCCGTCGCTCTCTTCGGGTTGAGCTCGGCTCGGACCGGACCCGGTGAAACCTAGTTGACCCTGACCAGCGGTCCGGACCGGCCCAATACACACCTTGACCGTTACCTCCCATGATTCATTTGATTATGGTTAGTCAATTAAGTTTTTTATTATGAAATCACTAATGGTCGTGTGTGTATATATATATTATTGAGTTTAAATTTAATTTTTGAAGGAAATTGGTTAAATTTTTGAAGGAAATTGCTCTTTTGAAGGAAATTGGTTAAATTTTGAGTTTAAATTTAATTTTATTATTCCTAAATTACTATTTTTACTTGAAATTTAAATATTCAATTATCCCTCTGACACATATAGCTAAGTTTAGGAATTCAATTAAAACACCATTTTAGAATTTAGTTCATGAAATTTAAATTTACTAATTAACATTTTGAGGAATAAATGAAAATCTTTTTTTTAAAGTGTTTATTAATTATTTTAAATTTAGAAAAATAATGGAAAACTTAAAAAAAATATAAATTTAAATTATGGGGTTCCAGAGGTTACAAATGTAAATGAAATTTGTTAACAAAAATAGTAGAACATATAGTAAGATGCAAAAGAAAAGTTGATGGTAATATTTATTAAGGCCATGTTTGATTCGCGGAATCATGACCTCGGAAAAATAAAAGTTATGTCTTTTCTATGCTTGAATGCAAATAAAAATGAGAAGAAAAGAAAAATAATTTCCAAATAAAAAAATAAATAGGAGAGAAAATGGTTCCCAAAATAAAAAAAAAAAGAAAAGAGAAAAAAATTAATTTCCTTTCCTTTCCGCGAGGTAAGGTCTGGTCTCGTCGCGAATATAAAAGGAAAGACATAAATTCCTTATTCTTTCATTTTTTTGAAAAATTATAATTTTTATCCATTTTTTTTTTGCGGTGTTTAGAAATTTCAATTTTTTTTGAAAGAGAGTGAATAAATTAAGGTGAGAAAGTGAATTCTTAGGTTGATGCATGGAACCATTTTCTTCCATGTGTTTTTTTCATTGAAAAATAAATTGTTTTCCTCTTCAATTTTTTTGGCATCTAAACATAAGAATGTGTGACTTTTCTTTCCAATGTCATGACTGTGTACCGAGCTCGAATGACCCTTGTGGTTACCGGAATGAGGTATAAGGCGCTGTCTGGATGGAAAAAAACTTTAATACAGTAGTCTGTATAAAAAATACAGACTCTGTATGACATGTAGGCCCCACAACAAAGTTTATATTTACATGTTTTAGGAAGAGAGAGGGGGTCCACATGTCATACAAAGTCTGTATCAAAATTTTGACACATACTACTGTATCAAAGTTTTTTCCGTTGGATGACGGAAGATCGATAGAACGAACCACGGTGACGTATTATTCCTTCCGTTTATTTGATGGTTCCAAGTTGGAGATAGTGGATCCAAAAAAATTATAAGATGACTTTGGATTGGGTTCTAAATCTCACAACAATCTGAAAATTTCTCTCTAAAATAGAAGAAAATTTTGGAGAAATTGAGAGGAAGAAAAAAAATGTCGAGCATTCCACTTTCCCAAGAAGACTCCAGATCCCTCTCCAATTCCACCACGCTCCGAGTCCATTGCTTTGTGGGAGGTCAATTCCTCTTAATTTTTGTCTCCGGAGGGTTTTTATGAACATTTTCATGAAATTAGGGTTTCTCTTTTCATAATCCGAAACTAAATTGGGAGCTTTTTGGTTATGTAGTGGATGAAATATAGTTAATTTACTATGCTCGACCGAGTTCGTTGATTTTGTTATGCCCAAATTACAGGGGTTACAGTTTAACTAACCATAATTAAGTCGCAGGAAATTGTTAAAAGCTGGTCAATTTTTTGAACTCAGATGCTTCAAAAGTTGTTCATGTTGGTGTTTTTGTCTTTGGACTAGTAAAGATAGTCTCACGTTGGCTACACCACCAAGTGAGTATCTCAATATAATACTTTGTATGAGTTGAGTTGTTCACATGGGGTGGGGTGGGACACATGGGTGCCATGTGGGGGTATTTTTCTAGGAGTAAAAATGATTAACTACTTATGAAAGCATTTATGCTTTTTGTCATGCTCTTGGAATTATTTCCATAGGAGCTTCGGACTCGGTCACAAGGCTCTTGTGCGCTGCTGTTGCGCTCGTTTTATGCTCGGGTTGCATGCGTGTGTTGCATGAGCGGACGCTGGACGGACGCTTAGCGGATTGGGCTACGATTGTGGGATATCAATTTTGTATATTGGTTTTTTAGTCCCACATTGGAAAGAAGGGGAGGATGGACTTCCATCCTTGCCTATACAAAGAACCCTCTAGCCTCCTTTTGACACAGACCAAAAAGTTGAGAAAATGGAGTCTAAAGGAGTCCGTTCGAGTCACCCAAAGAGGTGACTACGAGCGTTCCAGAAGTTCTTTTGTGAACTTGCTGGCTCCTGGGAGCAGATTGTCGATAGATGACGAATCTTGTTTTGAGCAACGGTGGTCTTCACCGTCCTAGCAAGAATAATTTTTTATTCTGTCATTCTTCTCATTTTTCTTCTTGGTTCGTTCTGTCTGATTGCAACTGTGTTTTGCAAGGAAGAACGAAGGTAGTTTTCGTTTTATTGTAACTCTGTTTCGCCTTTCTGCAACTGCGATTGCAAGAAAGAACGAAAAATTTGGTTAATTATGATTCTTTTGTAATCTTGAGAGCAAGTTGTAATCAGACTCCTTATATAGATCTTCGTGGAAATCGAGAATAGTCAGAGTGAGAACTTTTGTGTGAACCTCTGATCTCGACCACGCGTTCTTCCATCTTTGGTTAAGCCTCGGTACTAACAATCTCAAAGCAAGATCCGACTAAAGATGGAGAACATCCGTTCAAGTCTTCTGGACACAAGTTTTCACAAACTTGAGAATGACGGAATTCACTTCGAACATTTGGATGATGGAATGAGTCCTTTGTAAAATGTTGAAAGTGAGTTGTCGGTACCTACTATTTCCGAGGATGGAGGAGAACGACTGAAGGACGCGCATTCCAGTTGGAAGGAAGATTACAAGATGACCAAGGATTGCAGAGTATGCGCAGAAGGGGCAGATCTTTGCACATGACATGACTTAGCGCTTTGCAAGACTTGGCGCATGGCAGCGCATTGGAAGTCTTGGTGTCTTGGCGCATGGCAGAGCTGGGCACATAGTGTCTCAATGCGCACGATGGTTTCTGCGCATGCAGGACGCGCATGAAGGCTTATGCGCATGGATTGGCGCATGATGGCTTATGCGCATGGATTGACGCATGGTGGCTTATGCGCATGGATTAGCGCATGATGGCTTATGCGCATGGATTGACGCATGGTGGCCTATGCACATGAAGGTCACTGCACTATACATGACTTGACGCATGGCTGAAATTGGAACTTGGAAGTAGAACCAATCCGAACCAATATAGCAATGTATAACTAAATTTGGTTCCTATGATTACTTAACTTGGTTGCTATGATTGCACAGGTTAAGTCCTATGACGTGGTTGCTGACCAGTGGATGAAAACTGGTGCATACAGCCACATGTGCTTTAGGAAAAACTGTTGATCAAGGTCGAACCTTTCAATGGTGAAGGTCTTGATGGCAAGCAAGGATCAAGCAGAGGATCTGGGAATTGGGGCAATGGTTCTGAACTTCGAGAAGTTACAGTCAAAGGAGTGCGTGTAGCAACGTACTAGTGATTACCAAAGACCTGATCTCAGAAAGTCTGTTGCAGACTTGAGGGTGAACATCCATGTTTGCCAGATGGTGATATTTTGGCAGGAGACATACTTTGAAACAAAGCGTTCAGTTTCAAATGGATGTTCGAGCTTCTGCTTGTGACTGAACTCTCATTGTAAGAGTTGTGGGACCCCAGACTAGGACATGTACTTCGTACTGCCAGATGTCTAGTCTAGGGTTTATCTCAAAATGTGGGGGTAAGAGGTGGAGAAGTGTAAGGTCTGTGCGCAGACAAAGATTACAAGAAAATCATTCAAACGGGTAAACCGAAGTACATATCTTCTGGAGTTGGTTCACTCAGATATCTGTGACTTCAAGCAGTTCTCCACAAAGGTCAAAAGGAAGTACTTCATTACTTTCATCGACGACTATTCGAAGTACGCGTTCGTCTAACTGCTCTAGTTAAAAGACGAAGCACGAAAAGTTCAGGGTTAAGGCTGAACTTCAAATGGGACAACAACTCAAGAGACCCAGAAGTGATCTAGGCGGAGAGTATAGGCCAAGGTTGTCAAAAGCGCTAGGCGCTAGGCGGGCGGACAGCCGTCGCCTAGCGCCTAGCCCGCCTAGGCGGTTGCCCAGGCGGCCGCCTAGATTTAGGCGGTTCAAAAAAATAAAATAAAATCTAAAAAATCTATTGAAACTTGCAAAAAAGTCCATACAATCCTAAAATATGTATAGTTGAGCGTCGGGGGACTAGGCGGGTGCCTAGGCGGAAATCGGACGGGCACCTAGCGCCTAGGCGGACGCCTTTTAGAACAGAGGTATAGGCTATTGAATTTGCATCGTTCTGCAAAAAAAATTGAATTGTCAATGAGACAACTGCTCCGTATTTTTCTCAATCAAATGTAGTAGCTGAAAGAAAGAACATGACGTTGATAGAGATGATGAACTCAATACTGTTGAATACGGGTCTTCCAAACTTCTTCTGGGGAGAAGCTGTGCTGACGGCTACGTTCATTCTGAATCTGAACAGAGTGCCATACGCAACTTTCGATGTCACTCCTCAGGAACTCTGGTTCAGAGTCAGACCCAAATTGAACGTCATCCGAGTGTAGGGGTGTCTGGAAGGAAGAACATGACGTTGACAGAGATGATGAACTCAATACTGTTGACTACGGGTCTTCCAAACTACTTCTGGGGAGAAGCTGTGCTGACGGCTACGTTCATTCTGAACAGAGTGCCATATGCAACTTCCGATGTCACTCCTCAGGAACTCTAGTTCAGAGTCAGACCCAACTTGAACGTCATTCGAGTGTGGGGGTGTCTGGCGTCTGTGAAGCTTCCGGAATTAAAGATTCAGAAGCTGGAATCGAGGACTACGAAGACAATCTTTCAGGGTGATGTTGAGAAGAGTAATGCTCGGAGATTTCTTGATATCGAATTAAATCATATCATTGAATCTCGCGACGCAGAACTCCTCAAAGATAAATTTGCAAGGCACAAGAACATTATTATCGCGGATATTTCAAAAAATAGTGTGGGTGCACAGGAGGCTGAAGCTTCCAACGAAGATGTAGTCCAAGAAGAAGTTGTCATCCCAATGACAACGATCGAACCAGAACTCGCAGAGCCGATGTCTAAGCGAGTGAGGAGAGTGAAGGACTTCGAAGAAGATTTTGTCACCTATCATGTGGAAGCAGATCCGCTTACCTATGATGAGGCGATGAAGACCATAGATGCTGTCTTCTGGAAGGAGGCTATAAATAATGAGTATGACTCAATAATCTCCAACCACACTTGGGTATTGGTCAATCAGCCTGAAGGGGCTAAACCAATCAGATGCTTATCAGATCTTCAAGTCGATGAAGATGAAAGCAGACAAAATAGTTGAGTTCAAGACAAGACTATATGCCTAGGGGTTTCTCAGACAATAGGGGATTGAGTTCTTTGGCACCTCGATGAGGGGTCATAGATCATGATGATGATTGTCGTAGCTGCTATTCGCAAGCTGATTATTTATCAGATGATGGGAAGACAACAAGTCTTGGATGAAGACAGACATGAGAGATTCTCGGACAACAGTCAGAACTATTGTCATTTAGGTTTGAAGACAGTCTGCGAGTTGATATCTCGATACGGCCTGAAGCAATTCCCAGGATGTGGCAGCAGGAGTTTGACAAGTCATCTAGTCAAAGTTGTCGCCGGATCAGCGAGACGGATAAGTGTGTGTACACGAAGTTCGCTGATATTGGAGGAGTCATCGTTTGTATCTATGTGGACGACTTGCTAGTCCCAGTTGTGGACACATAAGTGTCACTAACAAAGAAGTCATTTTTGTCCAAACTCAGGACATGGGATTGCGGATGTCATCATGAGGATATAAGATAATCCAGATGCCATATGGGCTTGCTTAGTCACAAGCTCTCAGCATGAAATGTTGATCACACGCTTTGGGTATCAAGGACGATACTCCTCAGGTGTGACATGAATATGAAGCCAAATCCAAGAAAAAACGTCAGACAATTGGTGTACTCGAGCATCATCAGGTGAATGATTCAAGCTGCGTGTACCACCATGTCTGACATAGCTTTTATTGTTGGGATGCTGAGTCAGTTCACAAGCAGTATATGTGTTGAATACTGAAAGATGTGAAGAGAGTCGTCATAATTCTCAGGATAACTCAGTAGTATATCCTGTGCTACAATAGTTATCCAGATATGAAGGAAGGCTTCGATGATGCCGGTTGGTTCTCAGAAAAGAAGAGTGAAAGATCCACAGGAGGACGTGACTTCTCCAGGGGTGGTGTTGCTATATCGTGGAAGTCGAAGCAGCAGTCTTTACTATCAGAGTTCTTTGCACTATCAAGCTGCAGCATATGAAGCAAAATGGCTCTGGAAGCTCTCAGATGATCTTCCTATGGTTAGCATACAGATTCGGGTGATACCGACATACTGTGAAAACCAAGAAGCTGCAGCAGTGGCATCTGTTCATCTCTTCAATGGTTTGAAGAGAACTATGTGGATAGAATAAGGACACTGAATGAGTGCATATTGCGTGAATCATTACAGTACTTTAATGATCGGAGTCAGGTAAATCTGGATGATCCGTTCATGATAGGCCTGAAGGACCAGTACATGATACTGAATGAGCGCATCTAGCGTAGATCATTACAGTGTTTGATGATCGGAGCCAGGAGAGTCTGACAGATCCGTTCATGTAAGGCCTCCAGCGCCAGCCGATCCCAAGAACTATAAAAGAGGGTAGTACTCCATGTTACAGTGACGTGACACCACACGAGGGAGTGAACATCGGCTTTGGTCATGTCACAGCGGTGTAACACCGCATATAGTCAAGGATACAACATATATGGGCTTGGAGGACCTCTGATATTGTGTTTTTGCAATCCTACCGTTTAGTTTTATGTTATTAGTTCAAAGAGAAATCTACTAGGCATCTAGCTATTGGTTTAAGGGAGGAACATTGACTTGGAGAATATCAGGAACAATGGATAGTTCTTTGAGACATTGAGGGGTTACGGACCCGGAACCACTGTTGTCTACTAATTGTTCTTTTGTGTAGAATAAGTCCTGTGGGAGCATGGCTTAGATGCCTTAATGAGTTCTCAGGCATTTTGAATGTCTGGTGTGCTTAACAGGAAGCACGGTAGCGCAACACTACAAAGGAGCGTAAGGTCTCCATGCTACAGTGGGTGACACCACCAATAGGTTCCTCGGTAAGAGTAATGCCTCGGCTTCGCGAGCCATGTCACAGCGGCGTAGCACCGTATATAGGCAGGTAGTCTAATGCTGTAGAATGAAGAGTGTAGGCAGCACTACAAAGAGGCCGATGTCCTCATGTTACAGTGGTGTGACACCACAGTGGTAAAAGATGTAAATTCTCGGCTACGCGAGCTATGTCACAGTGGCGTAACACCGCAAGGAAGCGCAAGGCTTCATGCTGGGTAGTTTGGCACTACAAAGAGGCTGGGACCTCATGCTACAATGGCATGACACCACGATGAGGTTTAGTTTCGGCTCTGGGCCATGTCATAGCGGAGTAGCACTGCAAGGAAGCTCGAGGCTTTCATGCCAATAACTCTTTAAAAGAACTCACCTAGAGTGTATGGAAAGAGATATATGCCGTCTCTTGAGGAAAAAATTTGTAGACGTCCAAAATACATACACCGAAATCAGGCGTGCACATGACCTTTAATGTGCAACCGGAAGCACAACTGATGTCATTGTGTGAGTGGGAAGATTTGTAGCTATGGTACAGAATTCAAGGCTTAGTCCATTCTTGTATCATACTATTGTTCGACCCATGTGGAAAAATTCAAGTCGAAGCGACATCTATCCTAATGCATGATGGACAGTCACTGTGGGAAACGCTCAACCCATATATATTGAGATATGTTGAAGATTGTTGGTGTTTTTGCCTTTGGACTAGTAAAGATAGTCTTACATTGGCTACACCACCAAGTGGGTATCTAAATATAATACTTTGTATGAGTTGAGATGTGCACATGGGGTGTGGTGGGACACATGGGTGCCATGTGGGGGTGTTTTCCTAGGAGAAAAAATGATTTAACTCCTCATGAAGGCATTTATGCTTTTTGTCATGCTCTTGGAATTATTTTCATAGGAGCTAAGCCCCAAATGGGCTTAGCGACTCGGGCTCAAGGGCGCAAAGTGGCGTTTTATTGGCGCACTTTGCACTTAGCACGTCAGTATCGTCGCAAGACGCTTGTGCGCTGTTGTTGCGCTCGTGCGCTCGTTTTATGCTCGGGTTGCATGCGCGTGTTGCATGAGCGGGCGCTGGACGGACGTTGAGCGGGCGCTGAATGGACGCTAATCGGGCTATGTATTGGGCTGCGATTGTGGGATATCAATTTTGTATATTGGCTTTTTAGTCCCACATCAGAAAGAAGAGGAGGATGGACTTCCATCATTCCCTATATAAAGAGCCCTCTAGCCTCCTTTTGACCAGACCAAAACGTTGAGACAGAAGAGTCCAAAGGAGTCAATTCGAGTCACACAAAGAGGTGACTACGAGCGTTCCAGAAGTTCTCTTGTGAACTTGCTGGCTCCTGGGAGCAGATCGTCGATAGAGGACGAATCTTGTTTGAGCAACGGTGGCCTTCACCGTCCCAGCAAGAATAATTTTTTAATATCTTCTCCTTTTTCTTCTTGGTTCGTTCTGTCTGATTGCAACTGTGTTTTGCAAGGAAGAACGAAGGTAGTTTTCGTTTTATTGTAACTCTGTTCTGTCCGCCTGCAATTGCGATTGCAAGGAAGAACGAGAAGTTTGGTTAATTCTGATTATTTTGTAATCTTGAGAGCAAGTTGTAATGAGACTCCTTATATAGTTCTTCGTGGAAATCGAGAATAGTCAGAGTGGAAACTTTTGTGTGAACCTCTGATCTCGACCACGCGTTCTTCCATCTTTGGTTAAGCCTCGGGACTAACAATTCACGCAAGAATTTTGGTTGGACGGGCATCAGTGGCAAGCAACACTGCTGTTGGAGTAGGAACTGTTGTTAGGAACTAAAGAACCGTCACGTGTTGAAGTGGTGGGAAGGGGAGGAACTAAAGAACCGTCACGTGTTGAAGTGGTGGGAAGGGGAGTGGCTGGCTTGACTGGAGGAGGTGACGGAACAGTTGATATGGGCCATTTGGCTGTGGAAGAGAGGGAGAGCCTGACTTCAACAAGTAACCGGAAATTTGATTTTTTTTAAACTAATTTCAGATTTTTTTTTTCTTAAACTCGAATTGTTGGTGGGAGAGGGAAGATTTGCTTTTCTACATAAAGAACAAAAAGCGAAAACTATTTTAAGTGATGTAATTTGTAAATGAGTAGGTGCACTTTCCATATCACATGTTACATAACCAGTTATGTTTGCTAACTGTAGCTGATACCACAACTCCGCTATCATGTACAATCTGCCTATATATAAACAAAAGCGCTCTCAAAGCAAGATTATATCATTGGCTATTGTTAGTTCACGACAAAGTGTTGAAATTAGTTGATGATTTTATTGATTGTCTCATTGGCATTATATAGCCTTACAGTCATTAATACAATGATTTCAATCATTATGACAATAATCTCATAATGGAATATCCTGTGACATATTCTAGCATCCCAAATATGTCCTCAGGATATTCCCATGTGTAACGTCCCGTTCGTCCCGTTCCCCCTATTCGGGGAGCGCGGCTAAGATATGCTTGGTACCGTTCGATCGGGACAGATTGAATCAAGATCCTTTCCTCGTTATGGATTGGTTTCTTCGGAATCAGGTCCCATAATCAATGGATCGTGCCTCAAGGAAGGACTCGGCGGCAGAGTAGAGAGAGGCCTTTCCGTTGTGTTGGTTTTCCTTGTCCGTTTTCGATTGCCGCTTGGTTGCGTACTTGTTGGTTTTAGGACTTGCGTTTTCTTGAACGGTTTCGATGGACTTCATTGTTTTCGTTCTTAGGATTTCGCATTTCGTATCGAGCCTTGGAGACCGAAGCAGGAGGTATTGATCATCCGTTGGTGCGTGCAGGTGATCGTGTAGACAACGCGCGAGCGGAGTCTTAGAGATCTCTACTTCTTCTTCCTATTCAACCAAACTTGTGAGTGGCTCTATTTCGATAAGCACATTCTTTCCAAGGGCTCCGTTCTTAATAAAATTGACTCAGTTGTGCATTCAATCAAACGACACCACTTAAGTAATAAGTTGGATAACAAGATAAGATAAGAAGTAGGCTTGGAACACCCATTGCTTGTCATACAAAACCTTGCATAAATTCATTGATGCATGCATGTTCGTTGGGTGTTGAATGGGTTGGTATTTATTGATAGTTCAAAGTGCTCTTCTATAAGTTCAAGGTGTTCTTCTATAAACTGCTGCATGTTATTTCATATAACTGTTGGTTGATTGTGATAATACAGTAAAGCAGTTTCGTACATGATGTTCTTTAAATCGCTAGTAAGTAAATCTATGAAGTTCAGTTCATAGAAATGGTCATGGGAATTCTTGTGCACAAGGGATCCAGGTTCCTGCGAGCGGTTACCGGGGCACCGGGCCGTTTCGACCCGGGCGGAATCTACTTTCTTAGTCGTGCTAAAATGAGTTAGCACAGGGAGCGGGGAATTGTAGCGGGGCTAGCTACCAGCGCTGCAAGCGTCGCCGCCAGCCCAGACTAAACCCATGATGGCTCCTAAACAACAAAGAAAGATGTGTATATTTAAACTGTGCAGACTAACTATGTCTTCGTGACAGGGAAGGCTATGGTAAGTTGTACAGGTGGTTCAGACGGTACAGGTAAAGTCACCGAACGGTGGCATGTGGAGTTATGTTATTTTGTTCTTGCATACCTGCTAAATGAAATCTGATCTAGGCAAGAATAGAAAGTCACATAAACACATAAATATTGCATGTTCATTTAAAACCCATCTAAAGAGCTTGGTAAAGTTGAGCAGCTAGCCTTCACCAGTACTTTTCGAAGTACTGACCCTCGTTGTAGCAGGTTCCCCGGCGCAAGGCAACACGGCGTGGAGCTGAAAATCTCTCCAAACTTTTGGGATTCTTGGCGGGTCGTGGCCAAGACTTTTGGAGGCTCAAGCTAGAAGCCTTCCTCTCTCTCTCCTGTTGCTGAATAACGCTAAGGCGATGGTGCTTACTCGCACCCAAGGTGTTTTGTGTTTTTGAATCTATGTAAAGGGACATAATGTATGGATCGGCTATCTCATTTTGCGTCCAAGTTTGTAAGCCCGTGGGGCATTTTATACTTTTGAGTCAAGCGATGTAAAAAGATGTTCATTATGAATAAAAGAGAGATTTTTCTATGCCTCAACCTTGTGTTATCTTATATGTCTACTCTGTTGCATTGTTTCTAAAGAATATCCTTATGCCTAAGGCCTTGTGCACGCGCGCCCTACGCGTGCACGGCATCACGCCCGGGGGACGATTATCGATTAGCCGAAATGTAGGGGTGACATATTGGTATCAGAGCATGCTTCAGATCCTTTGATCTCACAAAGAAAGTTTCTAAAGAGGACCTTGTTCCTTCTGAGTAGACCCTTGAATTCGCTTGGCCAAAATGAGATGCGTTCCATACAATAAGTCTAAATATTTTTGAAAAGTGCGTGGGAATTATACGATTGCTTGGACGGGATTATGATGTGAGGGCTTTTGTCCCAACTCATAGAGGATGTTGTGAGAGGAGACTCGTGTTATAATCGGCAAGTTATATGTCTATATGAAAACACCAAACGAGTAGAGTGCGAGATAAGAATATCGTTCAGACAGTGGTCTATGCACATGGCCTTTTGGCCAAATTGTGTTAAGTATCGTGCACCAAGACCCTTGGTGCTAGTGAGTTGCAGCGAGAATTGGGTATTGTTGGGATGAGAATAAAGTTGACTTGGAGGGAAAACGATAGAGACGTTATCGGATTGCCACTAAGGCGAGTAATGGAAATCGTGTAGGGAATTTTCGGAAATAGTTGGACGGTTATTCATAGCGATAAGTTATGATTTGAAGCATAGTCTGTATAGAGGACTATGAATACAGGTGTGTACGAGTCTAAGATCGCTAAGGCGATAAATAGGGACTGTGTTGGAGTTCTAAGGAACGAATTGGGCATACGAGTGAAGGATGCGAACGCGAATCAGGAGTTATTAGGACGACTCAATTCCTGAGTAGTGTATGCGATAAGTCCCCTGTTCGATTATGCAATTTGTGGATATAATGAGTTGTAAAGATTCAAGGAGTATAACTCGAACCCCGAGTGGTGTATTTGTTGGCTTAGAAATGCTTGAACGAAGTCGTGGATTCGGAGAGTTAAGCGAGTCTAGCGACAAGCGACGAGATTGGGTAAAGCCTTAGTATAAATAAACAGTGCCTAGCAAGTAAACGAACTCGGAGAAAGCATGCAATGTTTGGTTCGAACGAGTTACAATGAGTTGAATAAGGGATAAGGCTTACATCGAATAGAAATTCAGGGCAATTGGAATCGATATCATGGTCGGAAAAGACTTAGAGGATTGTACGAGCGAGTTTGAGTTGAAACAAGTGAATTAGAAACTTGAGTTGAGATTGAATAATTTGAGATGCGGTTGGAGTAAGTGCAATTAGAAATAATGGAGTGAACGAATGATAGCGTGCATGGAAAATTTTGATTTGAGTAGGATATCGCTCGATAGAATTCGGTTTGAGTATGAATGCAATGATTTCAAATTTTGGGAGATTTAGACCATAACAATGGTTGGAAAATAGTATGGATTGATGCAAGTTAGTAAAATTTTTGATTTTGATGGATTGAGTTAAGCGGTAATAGATTTTGCTTGGAGTTTGGAAGAACGATCTTGAAATCAAGTTCAGAAAGATAACATTCGAAATCTGTCCCAGCGAGAACGATTATCCTGCGGGAGTGTCGGCGTGGTGATTTC
Source organism: Iris macrosiphon (assembly GCA_036927795.1). Classification (NCBI taxonomy): domain Eukaryota; kingdom Viridiplantae; phylum Streptophyta; class Magnoliopsida; order Asparagales; family Iridaceae; genus Iris; species Iris macrosiphon. Next base: position 6,489,674 of record JAYESA010000019.1, on the reverse strand, counting down.
ACGTACGGTAGGGATAAGCAAACTCAAGAGAACAGGTTCGGTGATTATTCCAAAACGAACTCGATGAATGGAACGTATCAATGGGATAGACTTGGGTTTGGGAATTGATCTTAGTTGTTTGAGGAATGCTAAGAGTAGACTAAGAAAATGAGTCTAAGGATTTTTCTTGAGGAGTTAGTCTAGAAACGTAAAGTAAGAGATGTTGGACGTTTTCATGAACGGATACGTAGATTGTGCTGGACGACTTAGAGTTCATGATATACATCGATGGTCTATAATGGAAATGTGGCTTGATGATACAGGTGTAGAAAGGGATGGATTGGGGAATTCTATCAAACACGATAAAAGAGAGAGTGTATGTGAATCGATGGGTTGAACCTGCAACGTGGGCGTATCGTGGGTTCGGTTGAACGAGCGTGTTGGTGTGATAGGGTGATCTGTGCTCGATGTTTAGAAATCTGAGTGAAACGAGCTTGGGTAGAATACCCGTGTAAAGGAACAATGGTTTGACCTTAGGGTGTTTGGGGCGAGCGTTGTGCAACGCGGTTGCGCGATGAGTCGCAAACTTGAGTTGTACCTATGACTGTGTGTGCTGGCCTAGGGACTAGGCAGACGACCCTATGCCTTGAGTTAAACTGGAGTGGCTGACTTCAGAGTATCGTTCGGGAGGAATGATAGAACTGGGGCAACAAGACTTAGAGTTAGAATTTGGAATTGGGAATGTACACTAGCAACGTTCGCGTTGAAACAAACGTAAGGCAAGATAGGACTCGGGTGATAATTGATTTGGTTGGATAGGTTACGCGACGGTAAAGGATAAGACGATAGCTGGATCGAACAAGAGTTCGGTCATTCATATAGCAGGACGATCCGCGTTTCGAAAGATTTTCACGAGTAGCTTGTCAGACTTAGCTGTCACTGAGCTTGGTTGAAATACACATATTTGGGGGACGCCTTGAATATGGGTACGATCCAGACTTAGCGATATGCATAACTCGGATGCAACTGCAAAGGAAAATGTTCGGATTCGCATGGATGAGTATGGCAACTGAAATGATTTAGCCTCAACCTAAATTTTCATAGAGGAAAGATTATATCGTTTCTCGTGCTACCGGGATAGTTCTGCGCTAAGGCGCAGTACGAGACTGAGTTTGGGGATGCAATAGTTGAACGAATAGATCATTCGGATAAAATGATTAAGCACTCTGGCGAACGGAACGAGTAAAAACGAATAGGAAGTTAAGTTCGATTGAGCTAAAGGTGCGAAGGACTTGAGCGTACCCCAGGTAGGCAATTTAGCTCTGCGCTAAGGCGCAATATAGTCTGAGTCAGAAAACGTTGGTGATTGGGTGCGAATTTATTTAGTGAGATTGGACGGTGACTCAGAGAGATTTGATGCAAAAACGAGATTGGAAAATTGTTGAGATTCGAGCTTTTGGGTTAGGCGTAACGACGGGTTTCGATAGGCGACGTCAAGTAATAGGCTCAAATGTGTTGGGTTCCTATGGTGATAACATAACTAGTTGGGCAAGTCCACCCAATTATGAGTCGTAAGTGCCCGTTGAGTTATAGAATACCATGTGCTTGGGTAATATAGCCCTGCGCTAGGTGCAGTAGATTTTGAGACGGACGTGCAACGATCGAGTTGAGTATAACTCGATAGCATTGAACGATAGAGTCGTTCTATGAGAATTGGCCAACATTGGCGTAACGCATGGTGAGAAAATAGAGGATTGTAGTATTGAGACAGTCCTTGAAGGATAAGACGAGATGTATAGGGAAGTTTAGAAGTTATGTGATAGCACGAGTTGCGCTCAGGAAGTCTCGAGGACGGAACTTGTTCTGAGTGGTATATGGTGTAACAACCCGCTCCGCTCAACCCGGAGGGCCGATTCAAACGGCACAAGTGTAGCTATTCAACCGCCTTGCTCAGCGAGATGGCTCGTTCGATGCAAATGCTTCCATGCTGGGATCCTCAATGGAGTCAGACTTGGGCTATCAGAAGCGCGTCCGGAGTCTAGCTCGACCGATGCGATACATCGCTAAGGTGGGTGACCCCGGTGAACCTGTCTCTACTTAGCTGCACACTAAGAAAATGAATGTTACGTGCTAGTTTACAGGCGATAACCTTTGCATGCTAATAAAAAGAGACGAACGCACATAGCGAAGGGGATAACCCCGCTTTATTATCGTATAGAACATGGAAATCTTACTTGCTAGTTGTGTAGTCGACTTGGGTCAGTTGAATCTGCAAGCGGACTTGTCGTACGCGGCGGAGCCTGTCCAAGTTTTGGATCGTAAAGAGAAGCAGTTGCGGAACCGAACGTCTCGCTAGTGCGCGTATTGTGGCGGAACCACTCGGTCGAGGAGGCGACCTGGGAACTTGAATCTGACATGAGGGAAAAATTTCCCTCATTATTCCTTAGTGGTAGGTTCTATTCTTAAGTTTCGGGACGAAACTTCCTATTAGATGGTTATGATGTAACGCCCCGTTCGTCCCGTTCCCCCTATTCGGGGAGCGCGGCTAAGATATGCTTGGTACCGTTCGATCGGGACAGATTGAATCAAGATCCTTTCCTCGTTATGGATTGGTTTTTTCGGAATCAGGTCCCATAATCAATGGATCGTGCCTCAAGGAAGGACTCGGCGGCAGAGTAGAGAGAGGCCTTTCCGTTGTGTTGGTTTTCCTTGCCCGTTTTCGATTGCCGCTTGGTTGCGTACTTGTTGGTTTTAGGACTTGCGTTTTCTTGAACGGTTTCGATGGACTTCATTGTTTTCGTTCTTAGGATTTCGCATTTCGTATCGAGCCTTGGAGACCGAAGCAGGAGGTATTGATCATCCGTTGGTGCGTGCAGGTGATCGTGTAGACAACGCGCGAGCGGAGTCTTAGAGATCTCTACTTCTTCTTCCTATTCAACCAAACTTGTGAGTGGCTCTATTTCGATAAGCACATTCTTTCCAAGGGCTCCGTTCTTAATAAAATTGACTCAGTTGTGCATTCAATCAAACGACACCACTTAAGTAATAAGTTGGATAACAAGATAAGATAAGAAGTAGGCTTGGAACACCCATTGCTTGTCATACAAAACCTTGCATAAATTCATTGATGCATGCATGTTCGTTGGGTGTTGAATGGGTTGGTATTTATTGATAGTTCAAAGTGCTCTTCTATAAGTTCAAGGTGTTCTTCTATAAACTGCTGCATGTTATTTCATATAACTGTTGGTTGATTGTGATAATACAGTAAAGCAGTTTCGTACATGATGTTCTTTAAATCGCTAGTAAGTAAATCTATGAAGTTCAGTTCATAGAAATGGTCATGGGAATTCTTGTGCACAAGGGATCCAGGTTCCTGCGAGCGGTTACCGGGGCACCGGGCCGTTTCGACCCGGGCGGAATCTACTTTCTTAGTCGTGCTAAAATGAGTTAGCACAGGGAGCGGGGAATTGTAGCGGGGCTAGCTACCCGCGCTGCAAGCGTCGCCGCCAGCCCAGACTAAACCCATGATGGCTCCTAAACAACAAAGAAAGATGTGTATATTTAAACTGTGCAGACTAACTATGTCTTCGTGACAGGGAAGGCTATGGTAAGTTGTACAGGTGGTTCAGACGGTACAGGTAAAGTCACCGAACGGTGGCATGTGGAGTTATGTTATTTTGTTCTTGCATACCTGCTAAATGAAATCTGATCTAGGCAAGAATAGAAAGTCACATAAACACATAAATATTGCATGTTCATTTAAAACCCATCTAAAGAGCTTGGTAAAGTTGAGCAGCTAGCCTTCACCAGTACTTTTCGAAGTACTGACCCTCGTTGTAGCAGGTTCCCCGGCGCAAGGCAACGCGGCGTGGAGCTGAAAATCTCTCCAAACTTTTGGGATTCTTGGCGGGTCGTGGCCAAGACTTTTGGAGGCTCAAGCTAGAAGCCTTCCTCTCTCTCTCCTGTTGCTGAATAACGCTAAGGCGATGGTGCTTACTCGCACCCAAGGTGTTTTGTGTTTTTGAATCTATGTAAAGGGACATAATGTATGGATCGGCTATCTCATTTTGCGTCCAAGTTTGTAAGCCCGTGGGGCATTTTATACTTTTGAGTCAAGCGATGTAAAAAGATGTTCATTATGAATAAAAGAGAGATTTTTCTATGCCTCAACCTTGTGTTATCTTATATGTCTACTCTGTTGCATTGTTTCTAAAGAATATCCTTATGCCTAAGGCCTTGTGCACGCGCGCCCTACGCGTGCACGGCATCACGCCCGGGGGACGATTATCGATTAGCCGAAATGTAGGGGTGACATTGGTATCAGAGCATGCTTCAGATCCTTTGATCTCACAAAGAAAGTTTCTAAAGAGGACCTTGTTCCTTCTGAGTAGACCCTTGAATTCGCTTGGCCAAAATGAGATGCGTTCCATACAATAAGTCTAAATATTTTTGAAAAGTGCGTGGGAATTATACGATTGCTTGGACGGGATTATGATGTGAGGGCTTTTGTCCCAACTCATAGAGGATGTTGTGAGAGGAGACTCGTGTTATAATCGGCAAGTTATATGTCTATATGAAAACACCAAACGAGTAGAGTGCGAGATAAGAATATCGTTCAGACAGTGGTCTATGCACATGGCCTTTTGGCCAAATTGTGTTAAGTATCGTGCACCAAGACCCTTGGTGCTAGTGAGTTGCAGCGAGAATTGGGTATTGTTGGGATGAGAATAAAGTTGACTTGGAGGGAAAACGATAGAGACGTTATCGGATTGCCACTAAGGCGAGTAATGGAAATCGTGTAGGGAATTTTCGGAAATAGTTGGACGGTTATTCATAGCGATAAGTTATGATTTGAAGCATAGTCTGTATAGAGGACTATGAATACAGGTGTGTACGAGTCTAAGATCGCTAAGGCGATAAATAGGGACTGTGTTGGAGTTCTAAGGAACGAATTGGGCATACGAGTGAAGGATGCGAACGCGAATCAGGAGTTATTAGGACGACTCAATTCCTGAGTAGTGTATGCGATAAGTCCCCTGTTCGATTATGCAATTTGTGGATATAATGAGTTGTAAAGATTCAAGGAGTATAACTCGAACCCCGAGTGGTGTATTTGTTGGCTTAGAAATGCTTGAACGAAGTCGTGGATTCGGAGAGTTAAGCGAGTCTAGCGACAAGCGACGAGATTGGGTAAAGCCTTAGTATAAATAAACAGTGCCTAGCAAGTAAACGAACTCGGAGAAAGCATGCAATGTTTGGTTCGAACGAGTTACAATGAGTTGAATAAGGGATAAGGCTTACATCGAATAGAAATTCAGGGCAATTGGAATCGATATCATGGTCGGAAAAGACTTAGAGGATTGTACGAGCGAGTTTGAGTTGAAACAAGTGAATTAGAAACTTGAGTTGAGATTGAATAATTTGAGATGCGGTTGGAGTAAGTGCAATTAGAAATAATGGAGTGAACGAATGATAGCGTGCATGGAAAATTTGGATTTGAGTAGGATATCGCTCGATAGAATTCGGTTTGAGTATGAATGCAATGATTTCAAATTTTGGGAGATTTAGACCATAACAATGGTTGGAAAATAGTATGGATTGATGCAAGTTAGTAAAATTTTTGATTTTGATGGATTGAGTTAAGCGGTAATAGATTTTGCTTGGAGTTTGGAAGAACGATCTTGAAATCAAGTTCAGAAAGATAACATTCGAAATCTGTCCCAGCGAGAACGATTATCCTGCGGGAGTGTCGGCGTGGTGATTTCACGTACGGTAGGGATAAGCAAACTCAAGAGAACAGGTTCGGTGATTATTCCAAAACGAACTCGATGAATGGAACGTATCAATGGGATAGACTTGGGTTTGGGAATTGATCTTAGTTGTTTGAGGAATGCTAAGAGTAGACTAAGAAAATGAGTCTAAGGATTTTTCTTGAGGAGTTAGTCTAGAAACGTAAAGTAAGAGATGTTGGACGTTTTCATGAACGGATACGTAGATTGTGCTGGACGACTTAGAGTTCATGATATACATCGATGGTCTATAATGGAAATGTGGCTTGATGATACAGGTGTAGAAAGGGATGGATTGGGGAATTCTATCAAACACGATAAAAGAGAGAGTGTATGTGAATCGATGGGTTGAACCTGCAACGTGGGCGTATCGTGGGTTCGGTTGAACGAGCGTGTTGGTGTGATAGGGTGATCTGTGCTCGATGTTTAGAAATCTGAGTGAAACGAGCTTGGGTAGAATACCCGTGTAAAGGAACAATGGTTTGACCTTAGGGTGTTTGGGGCGAGCGTTGTGCAACGCGGTTGCGCGATGAGTCGCAAACTTGAGTTGTACCTATGACTGTGTGTGCTGGCCTAGGGACTAGGCAGACGACCCTATGCCTTGAGTTAAACTGGAGTGGCTGACTTCAGAGTATCGTTCGGGAGGAATGATAGAACTGGGGCAACAAGACTTAGAGTTAGAATTTGGAATTGGGAATGTACACTAGCAACGTTCGCGTTGAAACAAACGTAAGGCAAGATAGGACTCGGGTGATAATTGATTTGGTTGGATAGGTTACGCGACGGTAAAGGATAAGACGATAGCTGGATCGAACAAGAGTTCGGTCATTCATATAGCAGGACGATCCGCGTTTCGAAAGATTTTCACGAGTAGCTTGTCAGACTTAGCTGTCACTGAGCTTGGTTGAAATACACATATTTGGGGGACGCCTTGAATATGGGTACGATCCAGACTTAGCGATATGCATAACTCGGATGCAACTGCAAAGGAAAATGTTCGGATTCGCATGGATGAGTATGGCAACTGAAATGATTTAGCCTCAACCTAAATTTTCATAGAGGAAAGATTATATCGTTTCTCGTGCTACCGGGATAGTTCTGCGCTAAGGCGCAGTACGAGACTGAGTTTGGGGATGCAATAGTTGAACGAATAGATCATTCGGATAAAATGATTAAGCACTCTGGCGAACGGAACGAGTAAAAACGAATAGGAAGTTAAGTTCGATTGAGCTAAAGGTGCGAAGGACTTGAGCGTACCCCAGGTAGGCAATTTAGCTCTGCGCTAAGGCGCAATATAGTCTGAGTCAGAAAACGTTGGTGATTGGGTGCGAATTTATTTAGTGAGATTGGACGGTGACTCAGAGAGATTTGATGCAAAAACGAGATTGGAAAATTGTTGAGATTCGAGCTTTTGGGTTAGGCGTAACGACGGGTTTCGATAGGCGACGTCAAGTAATAGGCTCAAATGTGTTGGGTTCCTATGGTGATAACATAACTAGTTGGGCAAGTCCACCCAATTATGAGTCGTAAGTGCCCGTTGAGTTATAGAATACCATGTGCTTGGGTAATATAGCCCTGCGCTAGGTGCAGTAGATTTTGAGACGGACGTGCAACGATCGAGTTGAGTATAACTCGATAGCATTGAACGATAGAGTCGTTCTATGAGAATTGGCCAACATTGGCGTAACGCATGGTGAGAAAATAGAGGATTGTAGTATTGAGACAGTCCTTGAAGGATAAGACGAGATGTATAGGGAAGTTTAGAAGTTATGTGATAGCACGAGTTGCGCTCAGGAAGTCTCGAGGACGGAACTTGTTCTGAGTGGTATATGGTGTAACAACCCGCTCCGCTCAACCCGGAGGGCCGATTCAAACGGCACAAGTGTAGCTATTCAACCGCCTTGCTCAGCGAGATGGCTCGTTCGATGCAAATGCTTCCATGCTGGGATCCTCAATGGAGTCAGACTTGGGCTATCAGAAGCGCGTCCGGAGTCTAGCTCGACCGATGCGATACATCGCTAAGGTGGGTGACCCCGGTGAACCTGTCTCTACTTAGCTGCACACTAAGAAAATGAATGTTACGTGCTAGTTTACAGGCGATAACCTTTGCATGCTAATAAAAAGAGACGAACGCACATAGCGAAGGGGATAACCCCGCTTTATTATCGTATAGAACATGGAAATCTTACTTGCTAGTTGCGTAGTCGACTTGGGTCAGTTGAATCTGCAAGCGGACTTGTCGTACGCGGCGGAGCCTGTCCAAGTTTTGGATCGTAAAGAGAAGCAGTTGCGGAACCGAACGTCTCGCTAGTGCGCGTATTGTGGCGGAACCACTCGGTCGAGGAGGCGACCTGGGAACTTGAATCTGACATGAGGGAAAAATTTCCCTCATTATTCCTTAGTGGTAGGTTCTATTCTTAAGTTTCGGGACGAAACTTCCTATTAGATGGTTATGATGTAACGCCCCGTTCGTCCCGTTCCCCCTATTCGGGGAGCGCGGCTAAGATATGCTTGGTACCGTTCGATCGGGACAGATTGAATCAAGATCCTTTCCTCGTTATGGATTGGTTTCTTCGGAATCAGGTCCCATAATCAATGGATCGTGCCTCAAGGAAGGACTCGGCGGCAGAGTAGAGAGAGGCCTTTCCGTTGTGTTGGTTTTCCTTGCCCGTTTTCGATTGCCGCTTGGTTGCGTACTTGTTGGTTTTAGGACTTGCGTTTTCTTGAACGGTTTCGATGGACTTCATTGTTTTCGTTCTTAGGATTTCGCATTTCGTATCGAGCCTTGGAGACCGAAGCAGGAGGTATTGATCATCCGTTGGTGCGTGCAGGTGATCGTGTAGACAACGCGCGAGCGGAGTCTTAGAGATCTCTACTTCTTCTTCCTATTCAACCAAACTTGTGAGTGGCTCTATTTCGATAAGCACATTCTTTCCAAGGGCTCCGTTCTTAATAAAATTGACTCAGTTGTGCATTCAATCAAACGACACCACTTAAGTAATAAGTTGGATAACAAGATAAGATAAGAAGTAGGCTTGGAACACCCATTGCTTGTCATACAAAACCTTGCATAAATTCATTGATGCATGCATGTTCGTTGGGTGTTGAATGGGTTGGTATTTATTGATAGTTCAAAGTGCTCTTCTATAAGTTCAAGGTGTTCTTCTATAAACTGCTGCATGTTATTTCATATAACTGTTGGTTGATTGTGATAATACAGTAAAGCAGTTTCGTACATGATGTTCTTTAAATCGCTAGTAAGTAAATCTATGAAGTTCAGTTCATAGAAATGGTCATGGGAATTCTTGTGCACAAGGGATCCAGGTTCCTGCGAGCGGTTACCGGGGCACCGGGCCGTTTCGACCCGGGCGGAATCTACTTTCTTAGTCGTGCTAAAATGAGTTAGCACAGGGAGCGGGGAATTGTAGCGGGGCTAGCTACCCGCGCTGCAAGCGTCGCCGCCAGCCCAGACTAAACCCATGATGGCTCCTAAACAACAAAGAAAGATGTTGTGTATATTTAAACTGTGCAGACTAACTATGTCTTCGTGACAGGGAAGGCTATGGTAAGTTGTACAGGTGGTTCAGACGGTACAGGTAAAGTCACCGAACGGTGGCATGTGGAGTTATGTTATTTTGTTCTTGCATACCTGCTAAATGAAATCTGATCTAGGCAAGAATAGAAAGTCACATAAACACATAAATATTGCATGTTCATTTAAAACCCATCTAAAGAGCTTGGTAAAGTTGAGCAGCTAGCCTTCACCAGTACTTTTCGAAGTACTGACCCTCGTTGTAGCAGGTTCCCCGGCGCAAGGCAACGCGGCGTGGAGCTGAAAATCTCTCCAAACTTTTGGGATTCTTGGCGGGTCGTGGCCAAGACTTTTGGAGGCTCAAGCTAGAAGCCTTCCTCTCTCTCTCCTGTTGCTGAATAACGCTAAGGCGATGGTGCTTACTCGCACCCAAGGTGTTTTGTGTTTTTGAATCTATGTAAAGGGACATAATGTATGGATCGACTATCTCATTTTGCGTCCAAGTTTGTAAGCCCGTGGGACATTTTATACTTTTGAGTCAAGCGATGTAAAAAGATGTTCATTATGAATAAAAGAGAAACTTTTCTATGCCTCAACCTTGTGTTATCTTATATGTCTACTCTGTTGCATTGTTTCTAAAGAATATCCTTATGCCTAAGGCCTTGTGCACGCGCGCCCTACGCGTGCACGGCATCACGTCCGGGGGACGATTATCGATTAGCCGAAATCGGGACGTGACACCATGTGCTTATACTATACTTAAATATGACACCCAACATACCATATCAACACTCCCCCTCAAGATGGGTGAAAGATATTCACTAAGCCCATCTTGTCACATCCTCTAATCATGCTCACTGAGGCGAGTCCCTTGGTTAGTCCATCTGCTACTTGATCCCTGGTTGGAACATGGCCAAGCTCCAGTAATCCTCTATCCAACTTCTCTTTGATGAAGAATCTATCAATCTCGATGTGTTTGGTCCTGTAATGCTGTACTGGATTGTTGGCGATACTAATAGCTGACTGATTGTCACACCACAGCTTCATCTTGGCTCCTTGATCCAGCTTCAGCTCCACCAGCATATTCTTCAACCATAGCAGCTCTGCAACTCCCAAGGCCATAGCTCTGTACTCTGCTTCAGCTGTCGATCTGGCCACCACAGACTGCTTCTTACTCCTCCAGGAGACCAAGTTACCTCCTACAAATATGCAATATCCCGAGGTAGACCTCCTGTCATCAGCACAACTAGCCCAGTCAGAATCACAGTAGCCCTCGATGCTCACGTGATTGTTCTTCCTGAATATTAGTCCCTTCCCGGGAGCACATTTCAAGTACCTCAGAATCTGGTACACTGCATCCATATGACCCTTCCGTGGGTCATGCATGTAGCGGCTCACCACACTTACTGCCAAGCAGATATCAGGACGTGTGTGGCTCAAATAGATCAACTTACCAACCAGTCTCTGGTATCTGTCCCGATCAACTGGTTCTCCAGCCTCAGCATCAATCTTGAACCTCTGATCTATTGGTGTCGCTGCAGGTTTGCACCCCAACATCCCAGTTTCTGTGAGAAGGTCCAGTGCATACTTCCTTTGAGAGAGAACAATCCCCTCTGCTTCTCGAGCAATCTCAATCCCAAGGAAGTACCGAAGAAGGCCGAGATCCTTCACCTCGAATTCCTTGCCAAGCTTTCCTTTGAGTTGGGCGATCTCCTGCTCATCATCTCCTGTGATAATCATATCGTCCACATACACCGCAAGCATGGTGATGTGGCCTCCACTCCGACGGAAGAACACAGTATGATCAGCATTGATCTGCTGATATCCCATCCCTATCATCGCCCTTCTGAATCTGTCAAACCACGCTCGAGGAGACTGCTTCAGTCCATAGAGGGACTTCTTCAACTTGCAGACCTTGCCTACTGTCTGCTTGGTGCCAAATCCTGGTGGTATCTCCATGTACACCTCCTCCACTAGATCTCCGTGAAGAAACGCATTCTTCACATCCAGTTGGTGTAGCTTCCATCCACCATTCACTGCCAGAGAAATCAGAGTCCTGACAGTGCTCATCTTTGCAACTGGTGCAAAGGTCTCGTCATAGTCGATGCCGTACGTCTGACTGTATCCTTTGGCTACTAGTCGAGCTTTGTAGCGATCAACCTGTCCATCTGGGTTCTGCTTCACTGTAAAGACCCACTTGCATCCAACTGCTCTCTTCCCCTCTGGCAGTCTCACAAGCTCCCAAGTGTGGTTCTTCTCCAGAGCTTCCAACTCCTCGTGCATTGCCGCTTTCCACTTTGGATCGTTCTTGGCAACCTGCCAATTGTTAGGTACAGTAATACTATCCAAAGATGCTATAAATGCTCCATGAGAAGAAGGGATATGGTCATAAGAAACAAACTGAGCAATATCCCAACCATATCTGTTTGGAGGATTTACTGCATTGCTGCGAGTGGTCCTCCGTACAGATAGTGGTGTGGGAGTAGTAGTAGTAGGAGGAATGATATCTTGTGAAGGAGGGGGTATCACCTGAAGGGGGGTTGGTGTCGGTGCCTTAGGAGTTGGGACGAATGCAGACAAGGGACTTGGCACTGGCACTGTCGGTACTGGTCCTGCAGTTTGCTTCTTTCTCCTGCTGTAGGTAAGTAACTCTCCCTGAGCCGTAGGCCTAACACCTTCACCTTCTTGTCCCTTCTTCGTGCCTCCATGTCAAACTTCTAAATCGGTTACCACCAAGTTCTCCATCTCCCCCTCTCGCCTAATACTGGCAGTATTAGGCGTGTTGTGTGAAGTTCCGTCCTGGCGGTAGTATGGCTCATGCTCCCGAAAGTGGACATCTATACTGACAAACTTCTTCTTCTCTACTGGACTCCAGCACACATACCCCTTTTGGATCGCCGAGTAGCCTACGAAGATGCATTTGACCGCTCTAGGGTCAAGTTTCCCAACTGATGGCCTGTTGTCCTTCACAAAACACACACACCCAAACACCTTCAGTGGGAGTATCCCACTATTATTGCCTTGCAATATCTCACATGGGGACTTCCATCCGAGGACCTTCGAGGGCATCCTGTTGATGAGTTGAGCTGCTGTCAACACTGCATGCCCCCACAGACTCTGTGGGACATTCATGTCGATCATCATACTTCTTGCGACCTCCAGAAGGTGTCTGTTTTTCCTTTCTGCAACTCCATTTTGTGCTGGTGTGTATGCACAGGTGGTCTGATGCTGTATTTCGTGTGCTGACAAGTATTCTGCAAGCGTCCTGTTGGTATACTCTGTTCCATTGTCAGACCTCAGTACCTTCACAACTGCTTTGTACTGAGTCTGGACATGCTTATGGAAATCCCGAAAACAAGCAGGTACATCACTCTTATTTTTCATCAAATATAACCAGGTAACACGAGAGACACACTCAATGAAAGAAACAAAGTACTTATAACCATTCATAGTGTTAGTAGCACATGGACCCCAGATATCAGAATGTACTACCTCAAAAGCAAAAGTGCTCCTATGACCCGTGCCAACATATGAGCTCCTAGTAAGTTTTCCTAACTCGCACGCATCACATACTAATTTCTCTTTATTTGTTTTTGCATAAATCTCTGGATACAACTTACTTAGAGTATCAAAGGAAGAATGTCCCATCCTCCGATGATGGAGTATCAAGGTATCCTCAGTCCTCTGCTGCAGTCCTTCCATGCCAGCCTTCTCTGCCATAGATACCAATGCTGAGTCCAGTCCTTCTCGATCTAGGTACCACAGTCCCTCATGCCAAGTGCCAGTCCCAAGTCTTCGTCCTGTCCCTTTCTCCTGGAAGGTCACCTTAGGAATATCAAAAGAAACAATGCATTTAAGTTGGAGGATTATAGAACTAATGGACAAGAGACTGACTGGAAAGGATGGAGCATGTAAAACATTGGATAATCTTACTGAACCTGTACAATTAACAGTACCCTTACCGACCACTGGCTGGAAAGTGCCATCAGCTGTCTGAATGATGTCTGCTGATGCTAGGTGAGTGTAGGAAGAAAACTCACTAGCATTTCCCGTCACATGTCGAGATGCTCCCGAGTCGATAATCCAGTCTGATGATTTAAGGGAAGAGATAGACGCAAGGGCAAGTGATTCGTCAGTACCTTCTGATGGATGGGCATACATGGCAGCTTTGCCCCTAACAAAGAATGAGGTGGACGCCTCCTCTGTTCTACTCCTCATGTCTCCCAGTGCCTGGTCCTCCACAGTAAATGTGCCATCAGCTTCTCCGTTCACTTCTGATATCAGGAGGTTTGCCCGATAACCTCCTCGGCCGCCTCGTCTATCCCCTCGACCACGACCACGTCCTCCATTATATCCTCGTCCGCCGAACGGTCCTCGTCCACCACCCGAATCTCCCTCCCTATGTGGTTTGGTACAAGCATACCGATGATGACCCATCTTCCCACAGTTGTAGCACTGCCGGTTATGCTGCCAGGGCTCTCCCTTAGATCCTTTGTTACCTGAGCTGGTGATCGCTAGTGCTGACTTTGCTTCGGGGGGACCACCTGTCCCGGCTTGCAGCCTGATGCGTGTCTCCTCCTGGATCATGGCTGAGATAGCCTCCTCAAGGCTAGGGATCTTTGGTTGGGCTAGAAGTAGGGACGTCCTCTGTGCGAAAGCTGCAGTCAGCCCTTTGAGGAACTTCATCGTCCTTTCCTGCAGACACACCTGTCTCTCCTTACACTTAGGGTCCCCGCAGCTCGCCCGATCTGAGGAGTGATCATAATCCAACCACAGACTCTCCAACTCTGTGGCATACTCCTGCACCGTCTTCTCTCCCTGTACGGTGTCATCAATCTCCCCCTTTATCTGGAAGACCCGTAAGTTGTTCCCCACACCATCATAGGTCCTTCTCAACTTCTTCCACACATCTTTCACCATCTTAATACCGTCTACTGTGGCGGCAATAGACTGGACTAAGGAGTTGAGAAGCCAGATGTAGATCACCATATGAGTGGACTTCCACTCATCGCGTCCTGTCGAGCCCTCGTCCGGCTCTGTCGTCTCGTCCGTCAGGAACCCCTCCATGTTTTTTCCTGCGAGGGTTCTTCTCACCCGTCGTGACCAACTCAGATAGGTGGCTGGTCCATCTAATTTCAGATCGATGGAGGGAAGCTTCAACTCCGGCGACGTTCGTGTCGTGTTCTCACCAGCCGACATCGTCAACAACTTCATCAACGTCGCCACCTCTACAGAATCTAGCTTCTTGATAATCTCCTCCATCGATGCGTCGTCTATCCAATCACGTCCGCTCCACGACTCACGCTCGTCCTCGTCGTCCTCTCCTAGATCCGAACATGTCCCCCCTTTTTTCAGATCTAGGCATCCCTATTAGGCGCTGCCTCGTGCTGGTGCGGAGGAGGCGGCAGCACGCATGTCACAACCGCCGTCGCAGCAGTAGCAGTCGCAGCAGCCGCAGCAGCAGTAGTAGCCGCAGCAGTAGCGGGACGGGGCAGCAACAGCGAAGAGCAGCCTGCGAAGGGCGGAGAAGAGGAGAGGAGGGAAAAAAAGGGGGGGGGGCGTGGAAGAATTCGGTGGAGGAGATCTACGAAATCCTCCTGTGGGTGTGTGGAAGCTTGGTGACGGCTAGGGTTTGTGGAAACTTGGCTCTGATACCATGTTGAAATTAGTTGATGATTTTATTGATTGTCTCATTGGCATTATATAGCCTTACAGTCATTAATACAATGATTTCAATCATTATGACAATAATCTCATAATGGAATATCCTATGACATATTCTGGCATCCCAAATATGTCCTCAGGATATTCCCATGTGCTTATACTATACTTAAATATGACACCCAACATACCATATCAACACAAAGAAATATTGCGGCCACCGGTTGGAGGAAGGAGTATCACAGACGAACAAATCAAAGACAAGAAAGAGAAAATAGGGTATTAGATATTTTAGGTAGTAGTTGTAAAAAAAAACGGTGCCTCAATTTTTTTACCAAATATTTTTTTTTTTTAAAACATCATAAACATCCGGCTCACAACCAACACCCCCCCCCCCTTCCCCCCCTCCTCCCCAATCAATCGGTAAACACCATTACCAAGCATAGCCCTAAACTCTTGTGTTTTGAATTTTCTATACATTAATTAATTAATATTTTGGTAACACCTTGTGTTTAATCATTAATGCTGAAAGATAATAATTAGCGGAAGGATAGACAATAATTACCACTACACATTTAGAGGTGATAGTACAATTTTCACTGTAACATAATATGCGTGTTCTTAAGATCACGACATTATATTTGATGAATAGTTTGCATTTTATCAAGCTAGCTGTGTTCTAAAACATTACCCTTGTGAACAATATTACAATAAAACGAATAACAATATTGCAATAATACGAACAATATTGTAATATAATTGTTCAATTGTTTGCTGGTTTTCATCACATTCTAAAACTTATACAAAGAGTAAACTGATGGTCTCTCTTCTTATTATTTCATTCCATTTTACGTAGGCTTGAGGATCATTTTGATTGATACAAATGCATCTGTCCAGAGTTTGTTGCAGAACCCAAAGTTGCGTGTCTTGCGGAATCCCTCCTACTTCATGCCGTGAAAGGGGGGAAAGTGGAGAGACCTCCAGTTTGGCTAATGAGATAAGCAGGGAGGTACATGAAGGCAGGTTTAGATACTATCTTGTTCTTATATCATGCTATTTAATTAGATTTCTTTCTCAAGGTTAATTTATTGATTTCTTTCTTAAACAGAGTTGTCAAGTGATATGTGAAAAATATTCTTCTTTTCGGAAAGGTCTGAAAATGTCGATCTGGTTGTTGAAATCTCTCTATAGCCATGGAAAGTTTTTAAGCCTGACGGGGTTAGAAACTTTACATTCAAACTTATTTTATTTTACTTTTCTATTGATTTTTGCAAGGTTCAAAGTATCGGTATCGGAATCGGTATCGGACCATTCCTATGAGTATCGGGATCGGCGGTATCGGTAGTATCGGCGGTTTCGGATCGGAGTATCGGATTTTTTGGTATCGGAAAGCAAACAACTATTAGTAAATTATTAACATTTTAGAGAATATATTTTATACAATTATGCATAATTTAAAGTATTTTCAGTATTGTTTCTTAGTATTTTTGATATTGAATGAAATAGTAGTCATCCTTGTCGATTGATTTATATGCGATAGATAAGTTTTCCTCTTTTATATGTTTTTACAGCCTTATTATGCTTTTACATCCTTTCTAATTGGTCTTTTTAATCCATTTTTTTTTGCCGAATTGACTGAAAAAGAGACCTCTAATGTCGGTATCGGTCAATATCGGGTATCGGTCGGTATCGGATCGGGACATGCCAAACTGTATCGGTATCGGCCGTATCGGATCGGTATCGGCCGATACTTTAAACTATGGATTTTTGTCAAGTTGATCTGAACTTTGACACTTAGAAAAGTCGTGATCTAGGTAGGAATAGTAGGTTGCATAAACATGGACACGGTTTCTGATACAGACAAGATGCACATCTGGAATACAACATTTATAATATATTTATTTTATTTTATTTTATTTAACTCGCATCATAATTGGAAGAAATAGTCCGCTTTCCCATGGGATCGAATCCACCCAGCTAGGATGCACTATGTCTCAACCTGCTGACCACCATAGCCAAGAGCCTTTGACAAGTATATTTAGGATACGGGTATGGCATGGAACTGTTATATTACAAATGAAAGCATATTTATGCTTCATATTTTATACATTTAGATCTTAGTGATATATTTATGCAAGCTTTGGATAATGGCTTGGTCCAAAAAGTGATAGAAGGATCCACTACCAAGAAATGTTACTTTTGCATAACTCAATCATATTTGGCACGACGATAACCATGCCAAATCACTTT
Source organism: Iris macrosiphon (assembly GCA_036927795.1). Classification (NCBI taxonomy): domain Eukaryota; kingdom Viridiplantae; phylum Streptophyta; class Magnoliopsida; order Asparagales; family Iridaceae; genus Iris; species Iris macrosiphon. The sequence continues at coordinate 6,472,463 of JAYESA010000019.1, read as the reverse complement.
CAACCATGTCTTCGAGTTCTTTGGAGTTTAGACATGGATGGCATTTTCAACATATGTCAAGAAGTATCATGTCTCTGATAGGATAAGACTTGGATATGGATATGGTCTTTTTCAGAAGTATCAGTGTAACATAGTTTGTGATTTGTGATGACTATTATCTACCTCCGAAAGCTGCTGCTGTGATGATAATTATCCCTGTTAGTCAGTCGATCCAACATGAAATGCAGTTCTTACTAATATTATTGGAAAACTTTCTACCTCGTAAGACAGCTGCTGCGATTATTTTTAATCACTAAACCAACATGAAATGCTTTAATTGCTTCCCAATATTGGCGCAGAACTTAAGTATGGAACTACATTTTCATTTAACTTCAGAACTAAAACCACACTTAGGGTTTATAATACAGTGCATTACATCCCCTATCTGATTCCAACTTAGTAAGAATGCACAGTAATTCATCTCACAGTAAACAAAACTCGATTTAAATGTCATGTTTATAAAGTACGGAGTTGTTAACTCAAAGTGTCGACTTCATATGTGAGCCTCAGCCCTGTATGGAGGCTAACATGTAATACCTGGTCCAATCTGCTAATTAACTTTTCGATGATTCGGTTACAACAATAACATAGCCTTTATGCCAAATTCTTCGTGTTAGTTTTTTGAATCATTTTCTTCCATACTGCTCTGTTAAGGTTCATGTTATCTAACATTAATCATATCCTTTGTTACAACCTCAATTCAAGTCTCAATCCAAGCAACAGTTACCATGGAATTACAACTAACCCAAACTCAACTAATTACTTAAGGTTTCAAATACGTTTAATTAGATGCCGATCCGATTCAAGCTTTGTGATAATGTGTCAGGAATTCATGATGCAGGAGTCCAAACCTAAATTTAAATTCCTGAAGACATGTCCTAAGTAAATGTTCAAGCTTCGGACATGGTGCATGTATGGATTTTATGGTCTTGGAGTACTTGGTTACAACTTTGTGTGTGTATAACACAATATATGATGCAGAAGAGAACCTTCTCTTCTCTTTTTGCTCTTCTTCTCCACCGACGAAGATGAAAATTACTACAAATGAATTTGAACTGGGGAGGAAACCTCTTGATAAGCTAACTATCGGATTTGTTCCCTTGGAACCCTCAGATCACAACCAAGGAAGCCCCAGTGTAGGAATTAGGTAAACCCATACCAGAGAAAACCCAAACTTACAGACAGAATTACTTGCTGTGTTCGGTCGACCTGTCGGTTGACCATCTTGGCTACGACCTAGAAAACCACCCAGGCTCGGCTGTTTTCGTTTGGCTGACCAACAAGTTTGACCGATCTTTTTCTCGGCATGGAATTTCCTTCTCTCTAATCAATCATCCTTCTTCATGCTGAATTCTGTTAAAAAAAAAAAAAACTTCCTGTTACTTTCTTACATCCTCCCATCTTATCTTACTGGACATCTAATTGAACTTTTTCCTTTAACCTACACTAAATTGGACACTTCAATTTAATCTGCTCTCATTTTTGGCAGTAAGTAAACCAAAGTGCAACTTGGTGATGGAACCTAGCTTGATCGGCTACCATCTGTTTTATTATTCAATAGTCAAATAATTAGTTCCAACTTTTTGATTTGTTTGGTGGTGCATCTATTGTTTTATGTGCTGCTACTCAAATCATTAATTCATTCCTCTACACCGTTTTTGCAGGTTATACTATTTTCTGACATCCTTACCCCTCTTCCTGGAATGATTATACCATTTGACATTGTCAAAGGAAAAGGTCCAGTTATATATAGTCCTTTAAGAACAACGGCTGATGTTGATAAAGTGAGAGAATTTTGTCCTCGGGAGGCAGTTCCATATGTTGGAGAGGCATTGACAATTTTGCGTGCAGAAGTAAATAAATATGCCACCCTCTTCTATGTTTTATTATCTGTTTAGAGAAAATTTGAGTTGCACTTCCATTTTATTTACCATAATTCAAGGTGTATTCCACTGTATTACCATAATGTACAATCCGTCCACTTCCGTAAAAAATTAACGGTCAACTCCGTCGACCGTTAATTTTTGACCTAAATACCCCTTTCCTCTTCCTAGGCTAAAGGGGGGAGGTAATAATGGTGATTTACTAGAGGTATTTCAGTCAAAAATTAACGGTAAACGGAGTTGACCGTTAGTGGAGGGTGTTGTACATTATGGTAAAACAATGTGGTGCACATTGAGTTATGGTAAATAAAGTGGGGTGCAACTCAAATTTTATCATTTGTTTATCTATCCAGGGGCAGCTAGGACGACCGTCCAGGGCTCCATGGACCAGGAGGGCCCAATTTTTTTTTTTCTGTTTAAATATATAAATAATTTTATACCAAAAATAGAACTAGTATTTACCATGGGCCCTTCTTATCACAAAACAATTGTAGTGTAGTGGTTATTACATTAGACTTGCACACAAGAGGTTCCTAGTTCAAATCAAATCTTGGTGGAGCCATTTTTTTTATTTTACTTTTGTTTCATTTTTTTTACATTATGTATGAGACCTCATTTTGAAAGTTCGTCCCTGAGCCCCCATGAGCTCAGGGCCGGCCCTGTATCTATCCATATACTTTCTCTCTTTAAGTTTATTTTTAAGTTTATGCAATAGCTCTTCCTGTCCTTTTAGCCTGGTCTAATATAACTCATGGAGTACTGCCGATGATCATAATATTTGATGTAGATGAGTTTCATTGTGTTATCCTAATTGCATGCTCCTGCCAAAAATACTATTCTCCTGAGCATTTGTATCGATCTTTGGACAACCTGATTGGAGTTGTCTGGCTGTAGATTACATTCACCTTTGGAGTTTTGCTTTCTCTTATCTAGTAGTATCCTCTCTTATTTGCGTGCATGTGCGTGCCAGTGGTCGAGCTGATCAGTTCAACCTATTTTGGTAGTCAGAATGTGATTAATTGTTTCTACCAAGGCTAGCTCTTTATTATTAATTATGTTAATTGATTGAACAATAGAAGACAAGTTCTCTCAAGCCATTAATCAGGCAATAGACAATCTTACTTTATTTCTCCATTTTTTAAGTAGAATATTTTTGGGTTGCAGCTGTCTCTAGCATGGCTAGCTGCTCCACAGTAGTTTCTTTTGAGTTTGTGTTCATCTATTATTCAGCCCTCACCTCACAAGTTAGCACATCATTTTACCCTTATAACTAAATGCTTCTCTCACTAACAATCAGTCTCTTTCTTGTTTAGGTAAAAAAATGAAGCTGTTGTTCTGGGATTTGTTGGGGCTCCTTTTACGTTGGCATCTTATGTTGTTGAAGGTGGTTCGTCAAAGCATTTCTCAAAGATAAAGAATATGGCATTCTCACAACCAAAGGTAATTTTATGAATGATAGTTTACAGACATCTTTGTTTTTAGTATGCCCCTTTGGCATCAAAATGTGGTAGCTCTACAGGGTCTTTAGGTTTAATATGTTCTGTGTCAATGCCTAAATGTTTGTTTCACACTGAATTTCAATATTAAAGTACTAAAAATTACTAAAGCATCCTGAAAAAGGTGCCAATTGAAATAGCCTCTCTAGGACGTGCTTGTTTGAGATTTCTTTCCTACTCGAGATGAGTCAACCATAATGAGATTCCATGTCTTCCTCCTGAGGTGGAAGAAATTAGAAACAGAAGTCCAACATTGTGAATTATACTTATTTGTAAGTTTTATTTCTTTGGCATCATCCTATTTAATTTAAGTTGGTCTTCTTGCAGGTTTTGCATGCATTGTTGCAGAAATTCACAAACTCCATGGTGGAGTACATTAAGTACCAAGCAGATAATGGGGCTCAAGCAGTACAAATCTTTGATTCCTGGGCGACAGAGCTCAGCCCTGTAGATTTTGAGGAATTCAGTCTCCCATATTTGAAGCAAATAGTGGATTCTGTTAAATTGACACATCCAGATCTACTACCCTTAATCCTATATGCAAGTGGTTCAGGAGGCTTGATCGAGAGGCTCCCCTAGACTGGCGTAGATGTTGTTAGTTTAGACTGGACAGTCGTATAGAGGAAGGTCGAAGAAGGTTGGGATCCAACATAGCAGTTCAAGGAAATGTCGACCCCGGTGTTCTTTTGGGTTCAAAAGAATTTATCACCAAAAGGATTCATGATACAGTAAAAAAACAGGCACCAATAAGCACATTTTGAATCCTGACACGACATTGTTGTAGGAACACCGGAGGAGAATGTTGCACACTTCTTTGAAGTGGCAAAAAGGATCAGATACGGAATCCAGGTCTTGTTCTTCCCTGATATTGTACCATTGTTTTGTTTCTTTAGTAAGAAACGGATTCGTGATACATTAAGAAAAACAGGCACCAGTAAGAACATTTTGAATCTTGGACATGGCATTGTTGTAGGAACATCAGAGGAGAATGTTGTGCACTTCTTTGAAGTGGTGAAAGGGATCAGATACTGAATCCAGGTGTAGTTCTTCTCTGTTATTGTACCATGGTCTGTTTCCTTTGTATCTGGTGCATATTTGTTGTAATTTATTTTCGAACGCAGGAATTTGTTCATTTCTGCAACTATTTTGAGCTTACTTGAATGTTTGCAAGTGAGTGCCTGTTTGGATGGTAAGAGGAAAGTGGTAAGTCCATATGTATGAAGCGGAATGAAAGTATTCGCATATGCATGTAGGCTTTCATCATAGTTTTTCTCCTCTTGGATAAATGATATTTTGTACCTCGAAAGTGGCCAAATTTATACCTCCTTCTTTATATGTCTATTAAGGAGGAGAAGAAAAAAAAAGAAAGAAAGATAGAAATAATAAGAATAATTTAATTATCTAATCAAATTGCTAATTATTTATTGATACTAATTATTTAACTTTATTAATTTAAATATTAACAATTAATATCACCAAATATTGTATTAACTAATTTTAATGTATTAAATAATATTCATATTTTACATTATTGGTTACTTATTTTAATTATTAATTACCTTAATTGTTTAACATTGACTAATATTATTAAGTATTTGACATATATTGTACGAAAATGGATAGGACAAGACGTAGTTAAGACAGGATGACACATATAATGTATTTTGACGTGTTCCAGTTTAATTTAGAATGTTCATGATATGTTCGATACGTTTTCAGTATGTGTTTGATGACATAGTCTACATTAATCGAGTGTGTATGCTTTCTAGCTATTGCAAAATTGATAATTATATAAGTGCTCTACTAGTTAATTAATTTATTAAAAATTAATACTTAATGTTATCAAAATTGATAACCTTAATTAAACAAGAATTAAAAAAAAGGTCACTTATGAGTTTCTGCCGACATTCTATGAGAAAATATGATGTGAGAAAGGTTCCTTTTGCAGCCAACATCCAAGGGACAAGAAGTTCGGTCCTTTGTTACCCAACCATTCTTCCTATGTTCAACTAGTCACGTCGATGTAACTTGCACAATATTAGTAAAAATATTAATCTAAATTTAAATTATATTAAAATAGTTTTAATATATTTTAATTATAATTTGTTATAGACATATTTTTTAAAATTTTGAATATACATGGTTTAAATATAATTTGAATATTAAATATATTTTAATTAGAATTTTCTTTTATAGATATCTAATACGGACGGATTTTTAAATCGTTCAAAATTAAGCCGTCTAAATCGTATATATATTATCAATTATAAATAAAAAAAAATAAAAACTAAAACTAATTATTGAGTTTCTATGCTTTATAGTTAATTATTTAACTTATTAGAAATTAATATTTAGACAAATTAATAATTAAGTGCTTTTACTGATTATTTAATTTATTAAAAATTAATACTTAATATTATCAAAATTGATAACCTTAATTAAACAAAAAAAAAGGTCTCTTCTGTCGATGTCCTAAGAATATTTTTTTTTGACTTACTCCCCCACTTTTTTAGCCATATTCAAGATGCACCTCAAAGTTTTTCCATAATGTACAAATCCTCCCACTTTTAACGAAAATCATCCAGTCATGACGGTCAACTGCTTTGACCAAAATGTCCCTCATTTCTCTTTCCTCTCACTCCTCCCCCGCGGGCAGGCTGCAGCCGCCGCCGCCGTCGCCCCCCCCCCCCCCCCCCTCTCTCCCAGCCACCGAGCCCCTCTTCCCCCTCCCAGTTACCGGCCCCCCTCCCTGCCACCGTCCCTTTCCTGCCCCCAGCCAAGCAGCAGCCCTGCCTTGCGCGCGCCGCCACGCCGCTGTCGTCGTTGCCCCCGCGCCACTTCTATTGCTACTGCTGCTGGGGGAGGGGGGGTTGCGGGGATGGGGGAGCGGGAGCTAGCGGTGGGGAGGGGGGCGGTGGCGGGGAGGGGTTTTGAGCGACGTGGAGTGGGGGAGTGGGGCCTGCGACGAGGGGGGGGGGGGGGGACTGAGAGGGGGAAGAAGACGGGGGTATTTCCGTCCAAAAAAAGCTAGTCAACCGAGTTGACCGTTAGGAAGAAACAGTTTTCGTCAAAAATGAAAAGACTTGTACACTATAAAAAACTGTAGGATGCACTCTGAATATGGATAAAAAAAGAGTGGAGGATAAGTAAAAACTAAAAAAAAAAGAAAAAAAAAATTGCGAGAAAGGTTCCATTTGCAGCCAACATTGAAGGGACAAGAAGTTTGGTCCTTTATTACCGACCATTCTTCCTATATTCCACTAGACACATGTATCTCCACCTTCCAAAAAAAATCTTCTGATATTATTAAAAATATTAGATATAAATTTAAATTACATTCTAATAGTTTAAATATAATCTAAATATATTTTAATTAATTTTTTTTTATAGATATGTTTATAGGCTTGGATATATATTGATTTAGTTATAAAAATATTTTAGAATTTTTTTTTTCCAGATGAGGTCATACATGTGAGATATACATATGGCTTTTAAGCTCATTTTAAGTTGTTTCCAAACCCAGGGTCGACCCAGAGGGTGGACGAGATGGGCGACCATCCTAGACACCCCCCCCCCCCCCCCTATAGACAAGGCCTCCAAACATGGATAAATGTTACTTACTAGTCCTGTCAACCCTTGTAATTGGAAGATCCAAACAAGCTCTAGACTCATTTAAGTAGTACTTCGTAGTAATGAATTTAGTAGTGAGGCAGCTCAAAGGGGACCTACACCAACTTATATATAGTAAATTATAGTAATCAAAATGGCAATACCAGAGTTTAAATCATAGATCAAGAAATACAATGAGAGAGGTATTACCACAAGACCAACTAATTAACATATTATTATTTTTAAATATAGTTTATCATTCTAACGATTACTTTTTTTCTTTTTTTTTTGGGTCTCCAAATGATTCTTTTTCTACTTGTCTTGTTTGATTGTTAGAAAAGAAGATAGTAGGTTTACTTGAGTAGTTTTTTATTTGTTAATTTTTTTTATAGAAAATTCTGATTGCTAAAATCGTTTTCCTCGAGAATTTTTTTTAATACAATTCATTTAGAAAAAAAATGAATGTTTTCCATTTATCAGTTACGGATTGCTAGCAACGATGTATGATCCGAACCAGAGTTAGTCCATGAGGTACGATATTGGATTGGGTCCATATGCCTTAAAATAAGAATCAAATTCCACCTAAAATAGTCCAACATCAATTATGGACATCCAAATATGGTTAAATTAAATATTTGATATAAATTTGAAATCTAATCAAATCTTACATTTAATCTAGATTTTCAAATTATATGAAATAAAATCTTTGACCATATTTGGACTCCAAAATTCACTAAATCTAGACTGGACCCCAACAATCTTTTCCTCCAATCTGATGAGAGGGTGTTGACCCTATGGCTTCTCAACTGGACACCATGCATGTCGCCCCGAGACAGAGTTTTCGCTCCCCCATGCCACCGATCTCCGATCCCTAGTATTTCTTTGCATCTTCCTTCGTCTCCAGCTCTTCGACCGTCACGTCGGCGCTAGCTGCCATGGGTAGCACCTTCTGTACAACTGGGATCCTGCCGACATCAATGACGTGGCTGAGACCAAAGTCCCTGACTATCAGTCTCACCGTGAGTCTTGGCTGCTTGTACCCGACTTTCGTCTTCCACCGAAACGAGTTAACGTTCCGACGAGCTTCTTCACGCTTGGTTGGCCCAACCAAGCGGACAGTGCGGTTCACCCGAGATTCGAACTTCTGAATCTGTCCACCTTCGTGTCCGAACTTGAAGCTCCCCATACACATGCATCCTCGAGCAAAATATCACGCACTATGCATGTCATCGATGACCCACAGCTCCCCCAGAATTGTGTGAATGGTAACGCTCCCGCCTCAGAATGAGTTTGCTGCAAACCTTGATCTCCTCCCTGCCTCGAATTGCTGAAACCAATATCGTTCCGTGAAGCTTTGGCAAACCACCTGTCGCCAAAATCAGATCCGTGAAGCAACCCCATCTGAAGACCGACCATTTGTCATGGGACTGACATACTGACCCTCAATCTTTGGCTCATCACCATTCGTCGCTTTGTCTCGACGAACCGAATCCTCTTTAATCCTCAAAGTATCTCGTAGCCCCTCCTCAGTAAGTTTCCGATGATCCAACTCCTGTCAAATACCCCTCGAGCCTCCATCCGATGTCTGTGGCATGTATGTACAACTCAACTGCTAGAGCCTGTACATGCCACAACATAAATCTCCTCGAGCCACCTGTTGGAAATCCTTCGTAAGCATCTAATCTTTGTCCCCAAACAAACTGCGACAACCATCATCCGTCAGCCTCCCTACCGAAACCAAGTTGTAGCGCAAACTCGGTACATGTCGCACATCTTTGAGAACGAGCTTCTCACCAAGCTCTGTTGTCAAGTGCACATCACTAATGCCTAAAACTGCAGTCGTCTCCTTGTTGTCCATCTTCACACGTCCAAACATGCCGCCGCGTTATGACGTGAAGATCCTCCTATATGGAGTGGTGTGATACGACGCCTCCGTGTCCATGACCCAATCGCCATCATGACACATGCCACAAGGTTCCTCTGCGTCAGTTGCTGCGATGATGAGATCTCCCATAGCCGTGAGATTCCCCTGATCATTCTTGCCTTTAGCCTTCTCAGCTTTGAGCTTCATGCAATTCCTCTTGATATGACCCCTTTCTCTACAGTGATAGTAGCCCTCCTTTTGGTCCACAGTTGCAAGATCTCGAGAACTCCTTCCTGTCCTCGCCTGTGACTTGGGTCTTCCCTTCCCGTGGGAAGCCGCCAGAGCGGACTCCTGCGACGATTTCACTTGCTTACGCCGAATCTCCTCGTTTAATAAGCTGCTTTTGACTTCATCCATCGTGACAACTCCACCAGGTGCAGAGTTGCTCACCGACACCACCAACGTCTTCCAACTTTTTGGCAGAGAACTCAAAAGCAAAAGGGCATGAAACTCATCATCAATCACCATCTTCATCGCAGACAACTGATTGATAATACCCTGAATCTCGTTCAGATGTTGTGCCACTGGGGCACTCTCCGTGTACTTCGAGTTGATGAGTTGGTGAATCAGAAATGCCTTGTTGTAAGCCGTCCTCTTTTCGTACAGTGAATGCAGCTTCTCCCAAAATGCTTTTTTCGAACTCTCCATGGACACGTGGTGAAACACCGAGTCGTCCAGCCATTGGCGGATGAATCCAACGGCCTTCCGATCCGGTCGTTTTCAGTCTTCAACAGCTTTGTCCGATGACTTAGCGTTGTCGTCCTCCAACGGACCATGCAAGTCCTTGCACTAGAGTAGATCCTCCATCCTTGGCTTCTAAATCGTCAAATTTCTCCCTGTGAGGGTGAACCTACGAGTGTTCATCTGCTCCGTAGACATAGTTGCCAGAACCAAAACTAATAGCTCTGATACCACTTGTTAGCAACGTTGTGTGATCCGAACCGGAGTTGGGCCATGAGGTGCGATATTGGATTGGGTCCACATGTCTTAAAATAATAATCATATTCCACCTAAAATAGTCCAACATTAATTATGGATTTTAAATATTTGATATAAATTTGAAATCAAATTAAATCTTACATTTAATATAAAATTTTAAATTATATCAAATTAAATCTTTGACCATATTTGAATTCTACAATTCACCAAATTCAAACCGGATCCCTCACTTTCAATTTTCGTTCTAGGTCCCTAAATTTCTCGGGCCGATCCTGTTCAAACCCCTTATAATAATAATAATAATAATAATAGACATACAAAAGTGAAACAGAATCTTAATTTGTTAATGGTCTTGAAATTTACAAACGCGTGTCGAAAATTTAAATGAGATATTTTTCGAGATCTACTGGCCCAAGGCGAGCCACGATCGAGTCTCCTCTGGCTTGGGCATAGCAGCCATCATCTTGTTGTTGTTCGTGGAGGCAGAGGCAGAGGCAGAAGCAGAGGTGTGGATTTGTTGGTACGGCGCCTTGGCGTTGATCCGTTCCTTTCTTTTGTTGAGGAATCTGTGGAGTGAAGCTTTCCTCGTCTGTGCCAACAAATTCATGCTATGGCCGAGCTTGACCGGAGGGCAGCTTGCCATTTTCATCAAATCATTTGCCTTCTCCTCCGCAACATCATCGAATACAAACATCTTCCCGTCATAGAAGATTGTCAATTGAGTAGGAGCCTTTGCCATCTCCGTCTCCGTCTCCGTCTCCGTCGTGTCATCGTCCGATACGTCTATTCCAGATAGCAAGTCCATGGTGGTTAATTGTGGCCGCCGCGTATGCGTGCAGCCATCAAAGCTAATTCCCTGCTGCTGCTTCTCCTTCACCATCTTGCTCAGGAGACCGCAAGCCAGCGAGAATTGAGTCTTCTTCTCCATAGCCAATTACTCTCTCTTTCTCTCTCTCAATTTCCTTCTTCTTCTCTTCTCTTCTCTTCTCTTCTCTTCTGCCCAGTCTTATATTTATAACGGAATGGCAGACCGAGTGGGTTGCTGTTTGAAAACGTGTTTTTTTTTGGAAAAGGACCACGTTGTGTTGGATAGGAGAGAAAAAAATCAAAAGAATTGTTTATGGGCATCAAAGAAGAAGAGCACATGTTTGATAGAAAAGTTGGAGACGACCAAGTCGGCCAGCTAACTAATTGTTTATGGGCAAAGAACACCACATGTTACATGCATTCGGTCACATGGGACCGGGATTTAGGACTATGTCCAATTTTACTTTCGGTGTGTTAGCTTTTTGTTAGTATTTCGGTTAGTTTTGAATCAAATCTTTGGAGACACAGGTTCAATTTACCAGGATAGAACGAACGTAAATCAAATTATTACTACTACTTTTAGTCAATTCAGGTAATTTTTTCTTTCTTTCTAATATTGTTAAAAGTAGCTTAAATATTTGTAAATAAAATTTGTTATATATATATATATATATATATATATATATATATATATATATATATATATATATAACATGACTGCTCCGTTAGGATTTCTCACAGACAATTTGGGGGTGGAGGCGGGCGATCTTGGGACTGCTGTGCAATGGGATCCCGACGTGGATTGGTCGACAGGATTGGCCGACCTCCAGACAGGAAGGGGGTCGGAGGCCAGATAGGAGCGGCGGCTAAAGGCGATGGGGGTTGGTGGGGGCTTATGGAGGATCTGCAGGCTATGCCTCCTTGGTCAGTCGCTCACCGAGCGGGGATGAGGTCGGACGGGGATGGATGGACGACGGCTTTGAAGGGTCGGCGGCCCCGTCCTCCTCCGACGGGTAGGCTAGGAGGAAGAGGAGGGAGGGATCTGCGCCCCCCCCCTCTCTACCGATAGAGGCGAGGCAGCGGCCATGATCCGCAACCGCGACGTCGAGGCGTCCAACTCGAGGGTTAGTGGTCGGTAAAGCGTCCTCGATGCAGACGTCGTACTCGACAGAGGCGACACATGGTGAGATTCGACCTAGGCTCTTGATTCCTCACGCTTCGTATGTCGAGAAAGAGAAGGCGCCTATGGGTGGTACAGGTAATAGTAAGTCATGGGCTGATCTTTGCCGTTCTTCGACTACGAGTACTTCTGGACAGATGTGGTATGTAGAGCCAAAGAGAGTGGGGCAGGGTTGCATGCCTTGTTACCGGAGGAAGAACTGGCGGAGACACTGGAGTATTGGTGGAACAAGTGGTGTTGTACGCGCTCTGTAATCGACCCTTCTATGGTCATATTCGAGCATAAGTCGCTCGGGTATGGAAGCCAAAAGAAAATATGGCGTTCTTCACAATAGAAAATGGGTTCTACTACGTGCGTTTTGGGTTGCAGGAGGACATGGAACGTATAGTATAGGGTGGCCCTTGGACATCCGACGGAAGACTCATTATCATGAAGTAGTAGACGTCAGACACCAAGTGCGAACGAGATGTATTACACAATGTCTCTGTTTGGATATGCTTTTCGGAGTTTCCAATCATGTATTGGAGTGTACTACTGCTGATGCGATATGCTAGTGTAATCGGGCGACCCATCAAAGCTGACGACATTACGTCGTCTCGGGATAGGATGGAGTATGCCAGAGTTTTTGTAGAGATTGATGCAGGTAAGAATCTTCCTTCGCAAATAGAGTTTGATATTCCGTCCGGGAAAGTACTATATCAGAAGGTGGAATATGAGTTGGTGCCATCAGTATGCAAACAATGTAAAAAGTTTTGGACATTCCACCAGAGAGTGCCATGGGGAATTGGAACGAGAGTCCAACGAGTGTCAGAGCAAGGAGGATGTCGCAATGGAGGCTACAACTGATACGAGAGGAGGGGTTGGGGGGCAAATGAGTGCACATATTGGCGACTCTGAGAGATGTCGGGTAAAGAGATCGGCAGAAATGACAAAGGAGATGAAGGTGGAGTCTGACAGGGGAATCGCGGAGGACAACATTATAGAGGGTGGGATGTTTCATAGTTCGACAAGACTGGTAAAGGCTGGGGCCACTGTTGGTATTCCTCAGGGGCTCCCTCCCAATATATGTTCGGTATCGGTGTTCCAGATCGATTCAGATGGATATAACGCTGGTGCAAATAGCTGAGGATATGGTGGGGTGATCGCTCGTCGGATGGTTACGACCAACAAGAAATGGGGTAGAGTGGACACTAGGTACAGAGTACCTCCAATATCGAGTAGGAAAATGCATGAAGGTGTGACAAGTGAGGACGTTGGCCCAACTAAAGTCTACTATGGAGGACCAGGGGGCGGATGAGGATGGCATTCTATGTGCTGATCAGGGTGCACTTGTCATAGACAATCCGACGTGGGTTAGGATGCTTCGGGAGGGTGTGGACCGAACGACTCAAGGATAGCGTGTCCATATATCACCGAGATTTGTATTCAGGGATATAAGGGATAATGATTATGATGTAAGTGGGTGAAAATTTCTATTGGTTTCAATAGGATAGATGGATGTAATCTATTCTTTATTTAGCAATAGAATTACCTTCTTCCAAATATATATATATATATATATATATATATATATATATATATATATATATATATATATAAAGGATCTATATTTTCGATTTTTTGCATCTCCAAGCATCTTCATGTTATCAATCGTTGGATCTTGTTTAAGTTATCTAATCTTAACCATTTGTTTGAATGATTCAAATCAACAGTTAAGATTAGATGACTTAAACAAGATCCAACAGTTGTAAACATGAGAATGCTTGAAATTCATAATAGGAGGGGATGTGGATCCCTCCTCATATATATATATATATATATATATATATATATATATATATATATATATATAATTATCTAATATTATTAAATGATTATTTTGTATAAGGGTACCATGTTTAGGACCTAATTAGACTTTGGGTACTGGATTTGTCAGTTGGTGGGTTTGAGTACTCGAACTTTTTTAGTGACGAACAATCGCCATTAAAAGACTCATTTCGTCACTGAAAACTCAATTTAGTTTAAATATAATTTGAATATTAAATATATTTTTATTTGGATTTGTTATATATGTTTATATGAATTTGAATATATGTTTATGTAATTATAATAATTTTAAGATATTTCTATATGAGAAAACATACGTGAGTGTAGTTAGAAGAATTTATAATTATTAATTACGTGAGAATTTACAAACGGCTTAGACGACTTACTTCTGTGAGACTCGTCTCGCAGTATCTATATTGGTATATGGATATATATTTTATACTACATGTTTTGTTTTCTGAATTTTCGTGAGATTTTAAAACTTGACAATTTTGAAAATTTTCTTCCTGATTGGTATACTGACGGTATACTACGACATGCCGACAGTATATCGTCGGCAGATATTTGTTTTATTTTTGAGATATTTTTATTAGATATTTTCGTGAATTGTGTTCGATACTTTCTATTATCCATTGGTTTCTTGGTTCTGACTCACCCTATTACCCAATGGTTAGATGGTTTTCTTTTGAATGGTTATGATTGATTTAAATCATGACTTGGATCGGTGACGTGGATCAATAACGTGGCATATCTAACGGTCATGATTAATTCATCCCTCTATATATATGACTAGATTTTCTCTCTTTTCTTTCACTCTTCCTTCTTCATATTCTCTCAATATTTCTCACGTGAGCTTGGAGCTTGGTCTTGCGACCTTAAACTCTAAGCTGGTATAAAATTAAGAGTCAAAACGTTAATTAGCCTTTTAATTATTGTAATAGTTTATGACATTTGATATTAATATATAATATTTTTGGGATTATAAATGTGTTACTATTATTTTAGTAGTAAGTATTGTATTTTCTGAATTAAAATTCTGAATACGCCACTACATGTAGTTAGTTAGTTAGTTAGTTAATATCCTTGTTGTATTTTTATTCGTTGTTGTATTCTGTAATTTTATTCGTAGTTAATATCTGTATCAAAGTTTTACTCATACTAACAAGCCAAAATTAGTGCTAACCAAAATTTGCACTCTTGACCTAAAAATTTCTGGTTCGGTGTGACCGGAATTTAGGTCCCTTTTGGACATGAGACATGGACATATGAACCTAACACGAAATTTTAGATGGTTAATACTCATTGATGGTCTTGAAAATTTACAAAGGCGAATTTTACATGAGACAGTTTAGCGAGCCATGGTCGAGTTGGTTGTTGGCCGATGGAGGCCGCAGGCGAGCAAGAACCGAGTCTTTAATTTGAGTATTCTTCTACTTGTTCTTGCTTTCCTTTTTTTGGATATTAAGGTCTCGTTTGGTTTGAGTTGGGAAACAAAAGTTATTATTTTTCTATATTTAAATGTCAAAAAACTTAAAATATATATATATATATATATATATATATATATATATATATTTCTAAACACCAAAAAAAAAAAAATTAGGTAAAAAAATAGTTTCTTCCATCTAACACATGATTCACTTTTCCACCTTTAAATTATTTATTTTCTTTCTCAAATTTTATGATATTTCTAAACACCGAAAAAAAAACTTGATAGTAATTCCAATTTTTTTAATTTTCTTTTTTCTTTTCCTTTTGCGAATTGTTCCAGATACAATAAATCTTGCGTAAGAATTGAAATGAATCACGTGCTTGTTCTTTCGCTGGAAATTTGATGACGAAGTCCAACTCTTTAAATTTACAATAATGCTAAGTTTACTATCAAATGCTTACAACCTTCTTACAACCCTCTCACTCCCTTGCTATGTGCGCTACTCCCGGTCTCATCTTTCTTCCAATGAACGACCGTCATGTGGCGTTCCGGCTACGTGATGATCATCCGGACAGCTACCGGATTATACTTTTTTTCTCTTCTCTACTGGACGGCCGTCACGTGAACGTCACATAACTGTTATATGACAGTTGTAAGAGAGTTGTTGGTATTTGATTGTAATCATAGCATAGTCCTTAAATTTATAGTCCAATGTTCGTCGCAGTCGACAATTGCTGTTTCCAAAACAAAACGTCTTTGTTATTGGAAAAACGCTGTGTGGTTGGAGAGAAAAGTTGACTAGTATAAAGTGAGGACGAGCTCGAGTCTTGATTACCAAGTTGTTATTGCAAGTGGGGGTGGTTGGCCGGAACCGCTTCGGAAATATAGACAACTGGTACCCACAAATCAAACTTTACATAATTCTTTTTGTTTAATATATTTAGAGTCTCTTTTTTTTTTTTTAACAAGATTGTGTACGATTGTTGGACTTTTGACAACAAAATGGTTCAAGTTTTGCCGACTCTTTTCTTGTACACCTTAGCAGTTTGAACATGTACATGTTACAAAATACTTTGATTTAACAATTAAAACCTCTTTGTAAGCATCTAGGTATTGTCCTCGAATATGGTGTGGCAACCATCATCGTCCAACCTTCCGATAGACACAAGGTTGACACACAAACTCGACATGTGTCGAATCCTTTGAGGAGAAGCTTCTACCCAGATTTCGCCACCAAGCATACATTCTTAATGTCCACAATTGCCATTGTTCCCTTGTCGCTGGAGTAGTGTGATAAGACGTCTTCCTGTAATAAAAGACCAAGTTTTAGTCATTATATGTACGTACTACAAAAGTCTACTGTCTCGGTCGCTACAATGATGAGATCCATATCGGCTAAACGTTGTTAGATCATGCAGATCTTTCGTCTTGACTTCACTTTCTCATCCTTAAGATTTTTACAGTCAGTTTGTAATGTTCCTCTAGCCACAATTGTCAACTCTATTTTCTCCTATGACTTGGACTTATAATCTTCCTTTCAGAAGTAACCAGGATGAACTCCACTGCGATGATTCATGCTGCTTATATCGCATTTTCTCGTTCAGCGGACTAGTTTTGACCAACTCCATCATGTTAACTCCCTCTGAATGGAGTTACTTATTGATACCACAAATGTCTTCCAATTGTCCGACAAAGACTTCAAAAGAAATATTGCCTAAAGTTCGTAGTCAATTGTTATATTTATCGTTAACAACTGATTGATGACGTTATGAACCTCGTTCAGATGTTATGCCACCGAGGTACACTTCGTGTACTTTGTTTTGACGAATAAGAAAAGAGTTATTGTCGGTCGTCTTCCATTCATACAATAAGTTCAGCTTCTCCTATAGATTCTTCGAGGAACTCTTCATGGAGACACGACAAAACATCGAATCAAAAATTATTGGTGGATGAATCCAATAATTTTTCGATCGACCTTCTTCAAATCGTAATATCAACATACGTGTCTGTTGGTTTTAGCTCTTATTCTTTAATGGACTATGCAAATCTATACAAATATAGAAATACTCAATCATTGACTTACAAATCATTCAGTTTCATCCTTTGATCGGGTAATCGTGCACAAATTGTTCGTTCTATGTAGCCAAATATTTTGTAAGCTATTTTGTGTGATTTAAAAATATTCTCTAATCTATACTACTATATAATAGGAAAAGTTAGATTTTACAGTGAAAGTTTTTTTTCCCTTCAAAAGTATTCTTACGTATTTTTACTAATTTAAATTAATATGAATAGTAAGATACTTAAGGATAGAAAAAATCAGACTGAACTGTACCTTGATACCCTCAACTATCCCAATTTTTGAATTTGATACCCTAAAGTTTGATATGCATCAACTTGATATCATAAAAAAAAAAGACAAAAATATTTATGCCCACCCTCCCCTCGCGGCTGCACCCCCCACTCCGTTGCACCTCTCTCTCCACGCACGTTGGTGCTGTTGTCATCGCTGTTGTTGCCGCAGCCGCTGTGCGCAGAGAGAAAGGATAGGGGGCAGGTAAGGGCGGATCCAGCCTTTGGGTGGGTTGGGATCCAGCCCACCCCAAAAAAGAAAATTTACTCTTTTTCCTATATATTTTTTATTTTTTAATATGGGTTAGCCTACCTCTAGTCCATCATAATCTATGATAGCCCACTCCAGTTTCAGGAGGGAGGGTGCAGCCGGAGGGAGACTTTGGGCATGGAGTTAAAAATATTCAATAGTTGATGGTATCAAGTTGTCGAGCGTTTCTAGTTGTTGTTTTGCTCCCAAGGGCATGTTTTTACGCATTACTTACATGTCCATCACTGGAAACACCATTTCCCGGTATCAAATTAAAATTCAACCAAAAAAATTAAGAATATTTTTGTTTGCTCTTCTAAGGTGAGTAAAATTTAAGATACTATTATTTGTGTTGGAGTGGGTGAGATTCCTAATCTATGTGGAGAATACCCCGGAGTGCGACGAGCGCCGTCTGTGGTCAGAGAAGCTCGGGGAGGCGACGAGAGCCATTCGAGAGGTCGAAGAAACTCGGGAGAAAGGAGGAGCAGTCTGTTGTACAAGGGGAGACAGAGTTCAGGCCGAACACGGTCTGAGTTCGGTGTGGTATTCCAGAATCTCAAAATCGAAGTCGTGCCGAACTCGTTGTGGTGTTCCAGAACCTCAAAACCGAAGTCGTTCCGAGTCGGTCGACGAACTGAACAAAATTTTAGAGGTGTTTTATAATCCGTTGGATCGTATCCTACGGTCTAGGATTAGCTACGTGATTTGGGTGTATATATTATATTTTTTTAACCCTAATTCCTAACAAAACACATAACATATCATCTCAAGGAAGAGAAGAAAATGAGGCAAGAGTGCCATTGCAACTTTAGGAAGAAGACAGAAGGATTAGAGACCGTTTTGGAGAAGGAGATCATTTTGGGTCATTTCTCATTGTCTTCTTTCTTCGTGGTGTAATCTATTTTCTAATCCTAAGTGTTGTGGTTATCTGTGTTGGATCGAGAGGAGCTTGTAGAGGGTGTATTCTCTTTATTCTATTTGTGGAGGTTCTTCAGGTTGGACTCCGATCGTCCCATGGTTTTTTCCCACAAGGGTTTTTCACGTCAAAATTCTCTGTGCCTGCGTGGATTATTTTTCTATGGTTTGGTGTTTGATTTATGCATTGTATTGCTCGATTTTCTCGCAGGTACTCTCTGGTCAACGGAAAGGTTTTCGCGCTTCTTTTCCAACAATGTGGTATAAGAGCTAGGTTTTGCAATTTCAGAAGGGTGTCAGGAGTTGACAAGTAAACCAGGGAGGAGAGATGGACGCGAAGCCGGTGCAAACGGTAAACCTGAACCACTACAAGAATAAGTCAAATTAACGACGTATGGAAACGTCGCTAAATGGCATAAAAATGTCGCAATTTTTTGTTAGCTGTAATCAGAGACGTTTCAATGAAGTCGCATTTAAGCTAGTTGCTGACAGAAAAAATGTCACAAAACGTCGCTATAGCGACGTATTTGAGTCGCTAATATTTTTTATATTATCGACGTTTAGCGACACAACGTAGCTAAATTAGCGACGTGTTATGTGTCGGTAAACGTCACTAATTTTTTTCTATTTTGCGACGTATTTAGCGACGTATTTGGTGACGTATATAGCGACGTATTTAGTGACGCATATAAACGTCGCTAAACGTCCAGTGAAAAAATAAAAAAATAGAATATAAAATGGTTTCCAAACCAATCTTTCTGCAGTTTATGAATTCATAATTTATATAAGTAGACCCAGAGCAACCCTCCGTTGAATTTTCTGGGTTCGTCGACCCCTTCGGTGTAACACTCAACACCGGTAAATTAACATACATTTAATATGAATAATATAGTAAAATTTGAATAAAATAAAATATTGAAATTAAAAACTGAGTCTGAAAAAAATCCCGTCGTAAAGAATGCAATAAATATCCACACAAATAACCAGTAAACTGTTCTAACTATGACTACTATGGATCTGTAGGAGGATGACCACCGCCATACATTAGGGATAAGAACCAATCATACTGCTCCCGTGAAATCGACATCGATGTCGATGAAGAAGGCAGTGACGTCGGTGGAGTCTGTGTCGATGAAGGCGCACCAGGAGGACGTATCTGCTCCAACGCTGCTAGTCGATGGTTGTATGAATCCATGGTAGATAACAACCTCGTACTGCTATGAAGCATTGAATCCTGCATCATCGTCAGCCTCTCGCCCATGGACAGTTGTGATGCCTGCAACTCCGTCATGCTGCGCTCTTTCGACGCTCTAAGATCAGCTGTCATATCCCTGAGCTTCATGATGCTGCGCTCGAGCGTATCAAATCATGCGATGAGCGTCGCATCGTCGGCCTACGGCTGGGACAGGAGCTGCTCCTCCATCCTTCGCAGCAACTCATCACGGAGAGAC
Source organism: Iris macrosiphon (assembly GCA_036927795.1). Lineage (NCBI taxonomy): Eukaryota > Viridiplantae > Streptophyta > Magnoliopsida > Asparagales > Iridaceae > Iris > Iris macrosiphon. The sequence goes on along the minus strand of JAYESA010000019.1, from coordinate 6,452,359 downwards.
ACAATATGACGGTCAATGATCTTCTGAACTCGGGCTAACGCCTGCGAGGGCTGTGGGGAATGCGCACTTGAAGTGGAGGCCCTAGAGGACTGCATCGTAACAAGGGCACCATAGGATCCCGTACCGTAGTACGTACCCCTCTGGAGACCACCAACGGCTGTCACCCGCATCTCGTTCGCCAACGGAGCTGGAGAGGGCTGCGAGAAAGTACCATCCTCTCCCGCTGTAGGTGCACTAGCAGTCGACCATCCACAGAAACTAAGACCTTGTGCACAAGTTTTCCGTGATCAAGCGAAGTATACTAAGTTATCAATCGAGGCAATTCAAGGCAATACAAGCACGGGACAAGTAACAGGGCAAGATCTATTTTGCATAATCTTCTTGTTCAGTTTATTACATAGCAGGATGAGTTCGGTACATAGCACAATTTATAGAAGAAGTATGCATTCTAACTTGAAAAATTGAAGCATATGAAGAACATTCTAAACGAGCTAGCATGCAATAAGGTAACCGTTCACAAGTTGATTGACAAGCATAAAGTATTCCAAGTCTATTCCTTTTTAGCTTGATATCTTTTAGTTATTATGGTATCGTTTGATCGAGGCAAGCAAAAAAGTAATATGTTTAGATGTGAAGACTTGGAAGAAGGGTCAACTGAATCGAATATAGCCACTCACCAGTTAGTTGGAGAAGGAAAGGAAAGTTGTGCTTCAAGACTCCGCTCGCACGTCGTCTACTGCACGATCACCTGCATTGCCACGAACAGCTGATCAATACCTCTTCTACTCTTTCCAAGCTCGGAATAAAATATAGTTCAATGAACGAAAGCAATAAAATCTATCAAAACCATTCAAGAAAATGCAAACAAATCTGAAAACCAACTCAAAGTACGAAAGCAACAAGGCGACAGCGAAAACTCGACAAGAAAACTTGCAGCAAAGAGGTCCCTCTTGACTCTGCCGCTAAGTTGATCCTCGGGGCACGGTTCACTGAATATGGGAATCGATTCCGAAGAAGCAAATCCATAACGAGGATAAGATTTTATTTTAATCTATCCCGATCGAACGATACTGACTTGTATTTCTTAGCCGCGCTCCCCGAATAGTGGGAATGGGGCACCACACCTCATAGGAAAGATGAATTGGTAAATGCTCCATGGACTTGAAGAATCCAGGAGAAAACACCTTCTCGAGCTTAAACAGTGTTACAGCAATGTCCTTCTCTTGCTTTTCTAGACGATCGACGAGAAACTTAGTAGAACAAAGATCTCTGAAGAATATACTGAGTTCTTTCAATGGATCCCAAACGACCTTAAGGTAAAAAATTTCAAAATGCAATCGAAATTAACCACTCCATGAATACGTGAAAATCGTGGCTCTTCATAGCCGCCAGTTTGTTCTCCTTGTGGTTGACGCATCTTCTCAAGTTTGACACGTACCCGTCTAAAAATTTAAGACCTTGAATCAACCTACAAAGTCTTCATTTATCCTCCTTCTCCAGTAAAAAAATTGACTTAGGCTGCTTTAAATTTTCATTCTTCTCCTCTATCAAATGCAACGCATGACGTCTACATATTTATTCTAAGTCCAACCTGGCATTCAGATTATCTTTCGTCTTCCCCTTTACCTCTAGTACAATATTAATTATGTTATCAAACACATTCTTCTCGATATGCATGACATCAAGGTTATGTCTGATTAGATTGGTGCTCCAATATGGTATATCCTAGAATATACTCCTCTTCGTGCAGTTATGGGTACGACCAAATCCGTTACACTTGTACCCCTTTGCAGACTCTTCGATAGCACTTGGTTACCTCTTTCCATATCGTGTATCCGGACCACCAAGGCGGTGGATTGGCCTTCTCCATAATGTCCGTATGAAAAGCATTCATGTTCCTCCGGTACGGATGATCCTTCGGCAGAAATTATCGATGACAATCGAAGAAGCACGGTTTGCCTCTGTGTTTCAAACGAAAAGTCTTAGTGCGGTCCATACAATACGGACATAAGAGACGACCATGAGTGCTCCATCCCGATAATATTCCATATGCCGTAAAGTCGTTGATGGTCTACATAAGTGTTGCCCTCATCTGAAAATTATATTTTCTAGAAACATTGTACGTGTTGGTACCTACTTTCCATAGATGATTCAACTCATCTATCAAAGGCTGTAAATACACATCGATATTCCTCTTCGGATTGTTCGAACTAGGGATAATAATGGTTAGAAACATATACGGAGTCTTCAAGCACATCCAAGGCGGTAGATTGTACGGAGTGACGATCACAGGCCAACACGAATAGTGGGAGCCCGAAAGTCCAAATGGGTAAAACCGTCGGAGGAGAGCCCCAATATGACATTACACGGATCCGAAGCAAAATCTAGATACTCTCGATCAAAGTGCTTCCATGCTTCTCCATCGGATGGATGATCCAATACTCCTTCGATCTGTTTCCGCCTATGCCAACTACTGTTTTCTGCAGTCCCACTCACCATAAACAATCTTTGCAACTGCGGCGTCAAAGGAAAGTAGTGCATCGAATCAGTAGCCTTCCTTGCACCGACAAACTTTTCTCTACCAGTGGCCTTGTAGCAATCATCACCATAGAATCTGCACGCGTCTTCATCCTTGTCGTCTTTGTAGTATAACATGCACCCGTTGCAACATACATCAATTTTTTTGTATCCAATCCAGAGTGATCTCACCATCCTCTTAGATCGGTAGAAGTCGTTAGGCAACTTAGCACCCTCTGGCAAGATCTCTATAATCAAATCCATCAGTCGGTTGTAGCATTCTCGCGACATATTAAAATTGGACTTGATGCTCAACATTCTTCTAACCACCTCCAATGGTGAATGATCCTCACAACCAGGATATAATGGATTCCTTGCATTCTCTAGCAACTCCATGAACTTCGCAGCATCGACATTCGGTGCCTCCTCAGCTGCATCATTATTGTCCAGATCGAAATTAGGCCCCGCCGCATCAAACCATGTTCACCCACCCGTCGTCGTAAGCAGCGTGGTCGTGGATATCCATATACGGCTCCACTTAAGGATCCGACTCTGATGCTAAAGACACAAGTTCTTCGTGTGTCGTCCACTGATAGTAATTCGACGTGAAACTCTTCGAGTATAAATGATATGTGACTTCCACTTCTGGATGATATTTTAAGTTACGATATCTCACACACGGACACTTAATTTTGGTACCGTCCATGTACCGAGGGAACGTCTTGGCGAACTGCAGGAACTGTTGTACACCCTCTATGAATTTATCTCGTACACCGCACATATCATCAGGATGACGGTTGTACATCCACGAACGATGACGCAGATAGTAATTCATATCCATTTCTAGATACTTCTGCAAAGATGAATAGACATCGTTCAAGTATATACTCATGTGAATATTTGGTAGTGTATATTATCCAAATGACACTCACTCCAGATATGCAAAGATGAATAGATATCATTCAAGAAAATAGTTTAAATTACAGTACATGTCACAAGTCTAAATGGATTTTATATTGATATTTTCAATCCTCTTATAAAAATTCATCTTCTTCGTTTAAATATTGTATATGCACCGATACTCCTAGTCCTAGCATTGATACTCAGGAATACCCAATTATGTTATACACCTACTCGTCTACACACACATAAGAATACTCAAGAATACAGTACATGCACTGATACACCTAGTCCTAGCATAGATACTTCTTCGTTCAACTCTGTATCCCGGATAGACATATTGCAGTGTATCATTGAGTGTCAACTCTGTATCCTGGATATCCACACTTGACATTTGTTTAGGCCATGACTTTCTAATTGAAAAGTCAATTCATGGATATCCAGTGACAATTTTTTTTGGGTCCAGGATACATAGTTAACACTCACTGATACACTCCTGGATATCCACACTTGACATGTATGCGTGTGTCCATGTCCGATAAAATGCTTACAACCTTATCCTCGATATCGTGTCCTAACCTTTCATATCCATGTGTCCTATAATTTTACCATACTTATCATGAGATGACATGATACAAACATATGTGTGTGTGTTCGTGTCCGTGTTAGGGTTAGTGTATGCGTGTTAGTGTGTCCGTGTGTTCGAGTTTGGGTTAGTGTTAGTGTCTGTGTGTGTGTGTGTGTGTCCGAGTTAGGATTAGGATATGGTTAGTGTTTGCAGCACCGAGATATCCACACACACACACGCCCTCACTGCACTGTGCATAAGTGTGCACTGTACAATACCTCACTTGATATCCAAGACTGCGTCTAATTAACTCAGATAGGGTTATGGTCTGTGTCATATCTCGTCTTTGGGTTAGGGTCTGTGTCATGTCCTGTGTCATGTCAGTGAAGAGAGATAGGATTAGGGTTAGGGTTAGGGTCTGTGTCATATCTCATGTTGTGTCAGTGACATATCGTGTCAGTGTATGTGTCTGTGTCGTGTCATTGAGATATCGTATCTATGTCTGTGTATGTGTCATGTCCGCTATCAAATATCGTGTCCATATCTGAGAGAGAGAGAGAGAGAGAGAGAGAGAGAGAGAGAGAGAAAGGGTTAGAGTTAGGGTTTACACCCTCTATGAATTTATCCCGCACACTACATTAATGCATAAGTAAAATCTCCGACTTGATTTCTCGATACATATATAGAAACCCTATTTAGGATGGCCAGGCCTATCATTTATCAATTAAGTTAAATACACACATGCAATACTATTTTACAACAAAAATGTGTGTTAATATGGTAAATTAATTAATTACATGGATATATATATCGTGTCGTGTCTGTGTCAGTATGTGTGTGTGTGTGTTGTGTGTGTCTCAGTGTGTGTGTCTGTGATAGTGTTGTCATGTCTGTGTCATATCGTGTTTGTATCTGTAAGAGATAGATAGATAGGGTTAGGGTTTAACCTAGAGGAGGAGGAGAGGTCCGAGGTCGTCGGAGGGGAGGAGCCACGCCGGAAGGGATAGTCGTGCATGAGGGGGCGCTCAGGGGGTGGGGAGCCGGAGTAGGGGGTTGTGCGGTGGGGTGGTAGGGACAGGGGGAGGAGGAGGACGCCGGAGTGGGTGTACTTCGCCGGATGGGGGGAAGAGGGGGGGTTCAAATTTTTGGGAAGGGGATCGACAGAATGGCAAAAATAAAATCATGAACCCTATATTAAGAAGTTTAACGACGTCATCAATTGACATCGCTAAATGTTGCTAATTTAAAAAATTAGCAACATCAACAATAGACGTCGCTAAACTTCACTAATTGAAAAGTTTGCGATGTCGCTAAAAATAAAAAAAAGCAACGTCGGTAAATACGTCGCTAAATCAAAAAACTCAGCGACGTTTAGCGATATTTAAGAAGCTTATAGAGACTATTCTTTAAAAACCCGAAGTATAGTCGGTAAACGTAGCTATATGTCGCCAACAGCGACGTATAGCGACGTTTATTTTTGGAGTCGTTCAAGTCTTTAATATTATCGATGTTTTATTATGACGTCGCTAAAAATGTCGTTATTTTATCATATTTTGGTAGTGAACGATACCAATTATCATTACTGGAGGAGCAAGATGAAAGATCTATTATTTGTCAAGAAGCTTCATCTGCCGGTATTTGCTTCCGAGAAGCCTAGTGACAAATCCGAAGTGGACTAGAATTTTGAGCATATACAGGTGTGTGGGTACATTAGATAGTTTATTGACGAGAATGTGTACAACCAATTTTCCAATATTGAGCACGCGAGGACACTGTGGGATAAATTGGAATCTTTTTATGCGAAGAAGACCTGGGTAAATAAATTGTTCCTGATCCGGATGATGATCATGGGTCTGCGGTACAAAGATGGAACGTCTATTAAGGATCACTTGAGTGTGTTCCAGGGCATTTTTGACCATCTATCCTCAATGGGAGTCAAGTTCGACGACGAGGTTCAGGGACTATGGCTGCTATGTACATTGCCAGACTCGTGGGAGACCGTACGGAGTGTCTATAATCGCTTCTGCTCCGGAAGGCATGGTCAGTCTGGAGTATGCCAAGAGCGGGGTACTGAATGAAGAGATGCAAAGATGTTCTCCGGGCACTTTATCCATATCCCACTCAAAGGCGCTTGTTACAGAGAGCCGCGAAAGGGGTAAAAGCAGGGGTCCAGGCGGTGGCAGAGACAAAAGCAGGGGAAGATCCTAGGGTCAATACGAGGACTTGAAGTATTACCATTGTGGCAAGAAGGGTATAAACACCCTAATTTTTAGAATGTAATTTAAAATTTATATTAATTATTATTGTGATTAAGATAGAAAATTTTTATTATTTTTAGCTAATTATAATAAATATTCTTTCATGGATTTATATTTTTGTGAATTGAATTAATTATTAAAATAGTACAGAAATTATATTTTTGGGTGTATAATTAATAATAGAATATTATGTAATTTTTTTGAAATTAATTGGGATCCAAAACTATTTTTAGATAGCCATATATGCACATATATATATTGTTTTAATAAACCAATTCAAACCAACCCAAACCAAACTAAACGAACCCGGATCCCATACCCGAACCCGCAACCCGAAACCCACCAACCCAAACCCACCAATCCCCACTACAGTACTCCCCTAACCCCGACCCCATCTCTTCCCCTCCCAAAAAACCGACCGAACCCCCTCCCTTCCCATTCCAGTAACTCCCTTCACAACCCCAAATATAAACCCTAGTCTAGCCAACCACCATCACATTCAACTCCTCTTACAATCTCGATGAGCCCCGACCTCCTACGACCATCGGACCGCCGCCACAGGCCGCCGCAAGAAGACCCGCCGAAGTCAAGATCAGCACAGCAGAGTGAGGTACACTACTTTTAGACCCTGTATCTCCCTGCACATTAGACCAATTTATGATCCGTCGAATCCTATGTGAAGATCACATGACCCCCTTGAACCCTGTGTAATTAGTTCGGTGTATCGTGTCCTATGTCGATCGTAATTCGTGACGCAAAACGGGGAAAAAATGACCCAGTTTGTAGTTCAGAAACTGTTTCAACCACCCATGTTCATGTCTGATTTTCTTCCAACCTACTTAATATTTTTAAATTCTACTTGAATAGTAATTTAGAAAACATAACCGAGATTTAATCTTTTAATTAGTTTATTTTAATTCGTTGTATGCTGTGATTTATTCGCTGTTAAAATTGACCAAAAACTTGATTTTTTAAATCCAAATTATCTCGAAACGGGATACGTTTCACTAAATGAGGCAATTTTGTCTTATACGAATTATACCGAAAGGTGCGTATCATTAACGCGGACGTGTAGGATTTTGTAGAAGTTGATTTGGATGTGCATGCACACCGAAATCAATGTATATTCGTCAAAAAATCCTATATCGATCTGTTCTGACACTTGTCATAATTTCGTGTGTGTTTGTCGTTTCGCAGTAAAACTTATGCCATCGGATTCGCAGCGTTACGCTGGTCCTGTGACCCAAGTTTGGTTTGATTCTGAGAACGTTGACGAAATATCGTTTTGTGGGCCCTACTATTCCACTCGACGGGCGATTTCGTGATCGACTCATCGGAATCCAGTAAGGACATTCTGTTGGGTTCAAATCATCGTTCTGGACTCGTAGACACTAAGTTTGACAAATTTGGAGAACTTTATCTCTGACCCATTTTTCGGTGCAAAGTGGGCCACATGTGGACCCTGCTTTGACCATAAACTGTCAATTATGTCCCTGTGTCCAAATTGGACTTATGGGTAGTCAAACATAGCTATTTCATCTATTTTAAAAATAATGGTAATATTTGTTTCATCATCCGGAGGCGTACCTAGAGATTTCACTTATCTCTGAGCAACTGACGGAGCTCAGAACACAGGCAAGTGTACCTTGCCAACTTGCCGTAGTTCCTGTTATATTATTTTTTTGAGTTCTTTCTATATATATATATATACTCTTGAAATGTACCTATTCAACCTAGGACCATGAGTCATTGCTTAGAGTCCGAACAAGATTCGGGTGTCGACGCCGTACGCGGAGTCGTGTAACGTTACTTAGAGAATTGATACCACGATCCTATATATTTTTATGTGCTTATTTTATCAAGTACGTCATACCATAGGACACTTGACACTATTTATGTGACAAAATCTTTTATGAGTTATTCCTGGTGATTATGTATAGGCTTACAGGATTCGTGACATGAGACTTGCATATACATAGATATCATTATGACTCGTTGTACTAGCTAGAGGTCATGATCTTGCGTGTTATGGACATGAGACATCGTGGACATGAGATGTGTGATTACATTGGGTGGGGAGAGACACACAGGCTACAGGCTGATTATATACATATATACTTTATTATTGAGGTGCTTTAGTCTCTGTTCCAAAGCTTGGCCCATTACGTGATATTCTTGCTGCTATGGGCTCCCTGACATAGAGCTTGTAGTGGTTTCAGCCTGAGTACTAGTGATGCTCTCATTTTTATTTAACTTAGCTGGTTACAGAGCTTGCCTGAGGATCTATTTTCATATACTGTATTTTATTTGGCTTGAGTTATTCTTGTACCTTGCTATGTCCCATAAGGACCTGGATCCGGATTATGTCCCCAGGTACAGCAGAGGAGGAATACCCCGAGATATACTGGACAAGAGCTGACGGTGGAGCAGTACTGGCATCAAAAGACGAGGTTGTGCCAGAGGATTTCTCCTAAGTATTCTGTTACATACTCAGTTATTTATGCATACAGTTATTTCATATCTTGACTGATGGACTTATGTATTGACTTATTTTATCGGGTTATTCCCCGAGACACTAGACTTAATGATGGACTATTTTGTTTATCTATTATCTTGATTATTCTATCATATTTAGTTATGTTTCTTTCTGTGGATGAGATTAGAATTATTATGTGATAGATGGTGTAGAATGCAATTATATTTATTACAGCTTAAGTGCACTCTAACGGGTCTATTAAATTGAGTTTGCCCATTGGAGTTGTGTTGTTATCCATTGCCACATGGCTAGTTCCTCGGTATTTTGGGATTGTGGCGTGACAAAAGGCCACACCAAGCGGAACTGTTTCGCTTGGAAGAGAGAGAAGAAGGGTGACAAGGGAAAGCAAAGTGAAAGCACTACAGCGGCGGCCTCGACACATGGAGGTGACGTGATCATTGTAGGTAATAAGGTACATATGAACCTCGCCTTTGATGACAACTCTTGGCTGGTGGACTCATGTGCTTCAGCGCACGTATCTCACAACAGGACACTATTTGCTACTTACACAACATGAGACTGTGGAGTGTTGAAGATGGGCAATAGAGATGTGTCAAAGGCGGTTGACATTGGAGATGTGCATTTGCGGACAAAGATGGGTGCAGTTCTTGTTCTCAAAGATGTTTGTCATGTCTCTGATATCCGTTTTAAACTGGTATCAGTTGGAAGGTTGGATGAAGAGGGTTTATTTGGTCTCTTCGGGAATAGTCAGTAGAAGATTTCCAGAGGTTCGATGGTGATAGCCAGAGGAAGCAATAGGACCGGACTCTACTATATAAAAGGGAGCGCACAGGGGATACATGAGGTTATGGCAGCTATTGATGCATCTACTGAGTTGTGGCACAGACGACTCATCCATATCAGCGAGAAGGGGATGAGCTACTTGGTGAACATGAAAGTGATTCCAGGGCTAAAGTCTACAAAGTTGGAGAAGTGCACGCACTATTTGGCGGGAAAGCAAAATAGGATGTCTTTTCAAAGTCACACAAGTTCAAGGAAGCCGGCGTTGCTCGAGTTGATTCACTCGGATGTCTGTGGTCCTATGAAGGTAAAATCCATTGGTGGTGCTTCTTATTTTGTAACATTTATTGATGGCTGTTTCAAGAAGGTTTGGGTCTATACCATAAAGACCAAGGATCATGTGCTACCCACTTTCAAGGAGTTTCAGCCTATGTTGAAAGGGAAACGGGCAAGCAGCCGCTTTGTGTTCGATCGAACAATAGCGGCGAGTATATCGGTCCCTTTGATGCTTATTGCAGAGAGCAAGGGATACGACACTAGAAGACTCCACCAAAGATACTGCAGCTCAACTGTGTAGCAGAGCGGATGAACATGACGCTGATGGAGAGGGTGCGGTATTTGCTGTCAGAAGCAAACTTGTCGGACAACTATTGGGGTGATGAACTTTACACAACTACTTATTGTTTGTGGTATTAAACGAAAGAATGAAAGTGTATTTCAATGACAGGGTTTATACGAGACCCGTGCCCTTTGGTTTACAAACAAACTTGTACAATTCGATCCTATACGAGGATGCGGGAGTACAATTTATTTAATCTGGGTATAAATTGCTATAGGTGTCTGATCTGCGGTCGATCACTTTAGCCCTTGGACTACACGATGTTGAAGAAGTGCCGTGGAAGACAGGATGCAGCTTCGGAGGTTGCGAAGGAGGGTGGATGCGCGATGCTGAAGGTCGTCGCTCCCTATTCCTTGCCTGAGCTCTGTATTCTTCTCTCTCTCTCTGTCTTTCCCTCTTGATCTCCGGTTCGGTGACCTTGTTCGATCCTTCTTTCAAAGTTTTGAGCTTTGATCTGATATTGGTATTCTTGGCCAACTTCTCCGACCTGGTTCGATCTTCCAAATTGTCCACCTTGTTCCCCATTGATAGGGGTCTCTATTTATAGAGTTTTGGTGACAGTGACCACTCCATCGGTGTAACAACCGAGGAGTGGAAAGTACAGCACCCTTTTACACAACGGTTAAAGTAACCAATGCCTACGTATAGATGATCTTTTGAATGAGCGTGTGACGCGGGTCCAACTAAGGGGACACAACGCGTACAATTGCTACTAAGATCACGGCGTAAAAGCCACGTAGGTAGGTATCCATTGTGTAGAAGAGGTTGGCGTAGAAGCCAAATGTCTGTCACCTTGGCGTAGAAGCCAAATAGGCATAGAAGCCGAGTAGGCGTGGAAGCCGAGTAGTCGTAGAGACTGAGGGGACGTGGAAGCCGAGCAGGCATAGAAGCCGAGTAGGCGTGGAAGCCGAGCAGGCATAAAAGCCGAACAGGCATAGAAGCCGAGTAGGCGTGGAAGCCGAGCAGGCATAGAAGCCGAACAGGCATAGAAGCCGAGTAGGCGTGGAAGTCGAGCAGGCATAGAAGCCGAGTAGGCGTGGAAGCCGAGCAGGCATAGAAGCCGAACAGGCATAGAAGCCGAGTAGGCGTGGAAGCCGAGCAGGCATAGAAGCCGAACAGGCATAGAAGCCGAGTAGGCGTGGAAGCCGAGCAGTCGTAGAGACTGAGGGGGCGCGGAAGCCGTAGAAGCACAGATCCTGAATGGGCGTAGAAGCCGCTGCGTACCGTGCCAGGGTGCTGATGTGGACGTCTTTAGCCGGAATTACGGCTTCTGGAGATCAAATCTTTGGCAGAGATCTGCCATCATCCTGTGCATTAAATGCGGAGATGTGCCTTGAGGGAAAACTGTCACCGCTCTGTACGTTTTGACGGAGGGACGTGCCTTGAGGGGACATTGTCACCGCTCTGTGTGCTTTGGTGGAGAGACATGCCTCGAGCCCTGTACGAAGCGCAGCTTTTGACGTGGCAGGCGATTTGTCTTCTGCGGAGCGTAAAACAGCCCATGTTTGCCTGTGTAAAACAAGGCAGCGTGTTCTCTTTGCACGCGAAAGAGCGGTTTATGCCGTTGGTTTTTTTTAGTAAGCGCCGGTTTGATGATATTTTAACCAAATCCTCTGCATTAAATGCTGAGATCCGCCATCATACTATGGAGCGCGTCCTGAGGGGTCTGCCCCCGTTCCCAGTCGTCGTTTGGGTAGCTGTGCAGCACTTTTTGTCAGGAGTCAGAGGTCAGGTTTACTGCGTGACTGGACAGTTTCTTTTCGGGAATACGAAGCGTTCCTCGTACGCTTTAATGCTGCTTTGAGAGCGGCTGGGTTTTACGCCATGGAGGCGATGAAGAACCCTGTTTTTACGCTGGATGGCTCTGAAGGCCTCTGCCTATGCTGCTCTGTATCAAGACGCTGCGTAGATCTTCCAAGCATTTTTTTCATGCTTCTACAAGACCCCCTTCAAAGCTTTTAAATTCTTCGGAATTTGAAACGCTTTGAATGAAGCATGAACGGCCCCTCGTAACTCGAAACGTTTCTGAATGGAGCGTTGAAACGGTCGATGCTTACTTTATGGCGGATTTATTGGGGACCGCTGTGATCTCTTTTGCCTATAAAAGGCTGGGGGGGTGAACCTGTCTTCACCACATTCCCATTGTCATGCAGAGATGATCGCCGGAGTTCGTCGGATCGATCTGAGGAAGAAGGAGACCATGTTCTTCCAGCATGTAGGGAGCCGTAAAAGACGGCATCTTCGAGCAAGTGTCCACTGCAACGATGGATCATGGAAGGACATCTTAGCCTCCCTTGCTCGGGATAATCAGCAACTTTGTATGGCGTTGCCCCAGGAGAGAGGAAGGGTCGTATTGGACCACAGCGGCTGGCATGCTGTGTATCTTCCTCTGAGATCCCCGCGGACGAGATTAGACAAACTGTAATCTATCGTCCCCAATCGAGTTGGGCTTTAAGAAGCCTCAACTGGATTGGCCATGGCGAATGGAGGATCTTCTTGTTCATGACTGTGGTAGTCGATGAACAGCCCTCGAAGAAGAGGAAGACCTTCACCCATGTGAGAACCTGTCAGTACAGCTTCTAGGCGATCTTCGGACGATGATGGGGGGACTCCTTTATAGACGGAGTTTCCCTCAGATGTAATCATGAGAAATAGAGAAAAACCCTTGTAGATTGGATTTTCCTCATATGTAATCATGATTTTAATCTTTAATAAAGTCGTCTTCTTCTCCATATGATCGTCTTGCCATACGTTGCTTGTGAAGTCTGAATATGTGCAGCTTCGACACGTCTGAATCTTTATGCTGACTCTGATAGAAAGAGTATTAGGCCCTGTCCTTTATGCATAGCGGATAGTCCATAGAACGCTGCTGAGCACTTTGAACATGTAGAACTGTCCTATTGCTAGGACTGCGTAGGATTTCTGAACTGTTGCCTCTCTGATGAGAGGAATTTCGTTTTGTTCAGAATTCGTCTTCAAGATGATCTCTCGAAACTCCCTTGGAACAGGGTCGAGGTTTTTGGCTGTCAAACTGAGTTGCCGCTTTGATAGACGAGATGTTCAGACTGGAATCTGGATGAACCTCCAGTTTTCTGGACCCGAGAGGAGTAATTTCTCAATATTTGAACTCTGCATACTTCGGGTACTTGGGGATGCTTTGGGTCAAGAACGAGTATCTTCTGTGCGAACTCTTTACTCTTGACCGCCTTGGGGACTGTTTGGATATGCGGAAAGTCGTGGAGCGGGAAATCATGTCTGTAGCCTCTTGAGCGTAAAACACCATCGAGCGTGAAATCGTAGACTTGTGGTTCCTGAGCGTGAAGTCGTAGGTTTGTTGCCTCTCGAGCATAGAATACTACCGAGCACAAAGGCATCCGGGCAAGAAAAACCATAGACTTGTAGCTGTCGAACGTAAAGCCATTAGATTCGTAGCTGTCGAGCGTAGAAAAGCTCCTTTAGCGTAGGACTGTAGATCTGTAGCCTGTGAGCGTAGAACACCATCGAGCGTGAAATCGTAGACCTGTGGTTCCTGAGCGTGAAGTCGTAGGTTTGTTGCCTCTCGAGCATAGAATGCTACCGAGCACAAAGGCATCCGGGCAAGAAAAACCATAGACTTGTAGCTGTCGAACGTAAAGCCGTTAGATTCGTAGCTGTCGAGCGTAGAAAAGCTCCTTTAGCGTAGAACTATTTGATTTGTAGCTCCTGAAAAGAAAATTTCTTCGAGCGTGAGGTTTGCGGATCTGTTGCTGCTGAGCGTAAACTGAGCGCCACCGAGCGTGAGATCGTCGATTTGGTATCTGCTGAGCGTAAAGTCGTGGGTTTGTGTCCTCTCGAGCATAAAAGCTACCGAGCACAAAGGCATCCGGGCGTAAAACCATAGACTTGTAGCTTGCGAGCGTAAAATCGTAGATCCGTTGCTGTCGAGCGTAGAAAGCTCATTTAGCGTAGAACCCGCTGAACCGTCTTGCACGAAAAAACCTTTCAAATTCGCTGACTGTCCGTCTTCCAAGGGTAGTGGGCTGACGTAGCATCCAATCATGATCAACTATTAATTGCGAGATTTGGTTAGGGTCTCGAGGGGTTCGTCCGAGGATTCGAGGAGTCGACCCGGACTGTATATATATACCCAGCTTCTGGAAAGAAAAAACTTTTTATCTGTCTTCTGCGAGAGAGAGCTTTCGACTGTTCGAGTTTTTCTTCGTTCCTTCTCCGAGCACTTTGAGTCTTCAGAAATGGCGTCGAAACAAACCCCCTCTGCTAAGGGAAAGAGCATAGGTTCTTCTTCTCATTCTTCTGTCCCGGCGAGGGAATCTCCGGTCGGGCAAGGTGAACTTCCCTCTGAGGGGAGCATCCCGCCGACGACTAGCGCTCCCGACTTTAGAGGTAGAACTTTTTGGGATGACACAAACGACGAAAAATCCTTCGCACACGTTGAACGTGACTGCGCTAGGTCGTCTTCTATGCTGATAGCCTCTTTTGAGGAAGATGACGCACGGAGGCATTTTCATCTTTTACGCCTACATTTCTAATGTGTCAGCGTAACGACTCCGTATTTTCGTAGCTCTGGGCATAAATAGCTCAGGCCACCGAAAATCGGCGTATTTCGTAAAATTTGAATTTTACGTTTGTGGAGGAGACTTCCGACGTAAGGTGACCAAATTTGTACAATCTTGGCGTAAAGCACAGACTGTCGTTTCCTTGGTCCGTGTGTTTGTGCCAGACTTGTAATGACCTATCTTCTTTGCATTATCTTACAGTTGATCTGGGTGAGTCCCCATTGGCTGAGGTGATGGGCTCCGCTGCGGGGATGCTGCACTCGAACTATCTGGAGGATCTGTCCCACGTGGCATTTCCCATCTCTGGACCCCAGTATCCTGAGGGAAGGGAGCTCCTGATATCGGCCCAGGGTGAGCGAATGCTGTTGAGTATGATCAACGGCGAACTCTTGGTACGTGTAGATGGGGAGCGGTACATAAAGCCGGCTTTCCTCTTTGGGGACATGATTGATAAACAGTCCCAGACGAAGCCCAAGAGGGAGCCTTGGATTTTCCCTGCCGGGGATTTGGTCTTATACCTGCCGACGATGCCGAGGGATTATCCCATCTCGACCTTCTCCCATGCGACGCATCCCAGGAAGATGTCTTGGAAGCTGACTCCTGATCTTCACGGGAAGCCGGGGAAGATCTTTCATCTGAAAGGCGCTGACCAGGGGTCGTTTGTTAGTCGCCCTTCTGGCGTTGTGACACTGTTCCGAGGACTGTACCCGGGCAATGTTCCAAGTGAAGATAGCTCGGTGATCCAGCCGGTCCAATTGCCGACCTTCTGCAACGACTTCATGGGTCGAGGTGGGGTATATCCCAAGGAGAATCCTCGGTGCAATGGGTGGATTGTGTCACGACCCGCACCCGAAAATCGGGCATGAGCCGTGGGTACGTCCAGCCTATTCCGCAGAATCGGCGGTAGAACGCTGTAAAGGTCCGTTCTAGGTCAACTATATCTATCTATATCTCACTGAAAAATTCGGCATGACCTCTCCAAAAGGAGGGCAAAACCACGCAATATATATATAAAATCCTCTCCCAAAGGAGGCAACCACGCAATATATATATATATCAATGATCTCAATCACAAAATCTAGAGGAAGAATATAAGCACGATATGATATAAACAAGAAACAGAACCAAGAGAGCAAGGCAATCCAAAATAATACAGTCCAGGTCTAAAAGCTACAACATCTCACAGAAGCACAAAAGAATAAGTACAGTCATCCAAAATACAGACCACAAGGAAAACCCAGGAAACCCACCTAGCTAACTAGGGTGCTATCGGCGTCTCCTCGGCGCACTCCTCCTCGGGGTCACAACAGTCGTCAATACCAGGCCCGTAGAACGTAGGGCAATAGTCCTCAGGATCCTCTGGAAAAAATATGCCCAGTCAGGACTGGAGCGAAGTACATAACTCTGAAAGCAACTCCAAATACATGATAAGGTGTATATGACGAGCAATAGAAAAGTAATCAAGATGCACAGGAAATAAATATATGCTGGAGCACAATAAGTAGCTGTAATATAAACTGGAGAACAATACAAGTAGTGGAAAAGTAACTGCAGGTGAGAAACATGAATACTAGCTAAGTGCCTTGAGCACAAGTTCGTTATATGATCGGCTTAGGTTGCACATGAAAGTCACTACGATAACTCCGTTATGCGTGAGTTGCATAACCGACATACACATGAATACTGTTTGGCTTTGATCATATAACCAACTCACTACTCCCCTCCCCCACTAATACCATTGGATCCAACCATAACACGCTACGTACATGATAATAGCTCGCGCACATGAAGGCGAGAGCACAAGAAGCACATGATAGCACATGATAATCAATACCCGAAGCACATGATGAAATACACGTGATAGAGTACCCGCTGAACACGGTAAGGGGGATAGCACCTCATGACGGGATCCACTAGTACCAGCTCATGTAATAAAGTGTCAGAATCAAGTATTACAGTTCTAGAACAGGTGATATAAACGCTATCATGAAATGGAAACTATCAGAGGTAGGTACTCGCCTGATGTCCTGAGCAACTGATGAGGATCGAGGTCCGGACCGGTGACGCAAGGACCTAATACGAAAAGCAAGGATTAAACAGGGTTCTAAGCATTTAAACTGATATAAAATAATTAAAAACAGGCTTCTAGGGCTATTCTAGGTCGAACGGGTCAAACCGGTGGAATTCGGGTCAAAAAGTCAACCTGTGGTCCAAAAAGTCAACTCTAGGTCAAAACTAGGTCAAACGTTGACTTTTACGGTCAACGAGGACAAATTTGGTCAAAGCTAGGTCAAACTAGGGTGCCCCTGAAATTCTAGGTCAAACTGAGCTCATTAAGCCACTAAACTCACAAACTCGCCTAATCGAGATACCGGGATACCCTCGGTATCCGATACCTCGCCCTAGGCCACGCACCCCGCCTAAACCCGCTAAAACCTATGCTAGCACGCGTAATTATATATATATAAACATATAAAAATCACTCCCAAGCATTTCCTAGGCTAATGCTCAAATACCCCGCTCGAAACTCAATACCTTGAATATCTCAAGGTATCGAGATACCTCGGTATCTCAAGGTATTGAGGTTTCGCCCTAAGGCCCTCTAACTAGCTATCTAGCTATTAATTATGCACCTAGTTATTAATCTAGGCTAGGTAATATAGATATCTACTATCTATTAATACATCTAAGTAGGTATCTACCTATATACATATATATATCCACACACACACACCCAATACCCATTACCTTACCCAATCATAACATATATATATATATTACCTATCAAGATATCTATATATATATATATAAGTATAGGCATATAGATATCTATCTCCTAGATAGATATATCTAAGTATCTAGCTATCTACCTATCTAGTATCTATCTATCTAAATACCTAGCTATCTATCTATCAATATCTATCTCACTATCTATTTATCTTATCTACCTAACTATCTATCTATTGATATATCTATCTATCTAACTTATTATCTATCCACCTATCACATATATATACCAATCTCTCACTCTCCCTCACTAGCTCTCGCTACTAGCCGCTGCTACTGCTCCTTGCTTCGCATTTGCTGCTGCTACTGCTCTATGCTACTGCTGCTGCTGATCTATGCTGCTGCTGCTGCACTTGCTACTGCTGCTGCTGCTGGTTCTGCTGCTGCTGCAGCTGCTGGTTCCCCCCCTACCAACACACAAGCACACACACATACATCCATAAACATACATATATATATCACTCTATATATATATATACACACACACATAACTATATATATAACTACTAGATAGATATATATATATATACACACTCTAAACACTCTCTAACACACACACACCTACACTCTCACAAACACACTAATACACACACTCACACACTAATACACACACACATAAATATATATACATAGCTACATATATATATACACTTAATATATATATATATATCTATACACACTCTCAACTATATATATATACATACACCTATATATATATATACACATAGACATATACATATACAAGTATATAAATATAAATACACACATATATATATAAATATATATACATAAACACACATACATATATATAAATATATATATATATAGACACATATCAATACAAACACAACCACGCACACAACACTCAAACCACACGCCCTACTCACGTCCAACGACCCCGACACTCACCAATACCCTAAAATATATAAAATATAGCCCGAAAACTCTAGCACACACTCCTCGATACTAACCCAACGTGCGTACAAGCCCGAAACAAGGAAACCAAGTCGAAATGGCCGTTCGGTCATTTCGACGAACACGTGGTGCGCGGCTCGGAAAACCTCCTGAAACGCACACCAAACGAACTCGAAATCGGCCCAAAATTTACCCACGCGCTCTACACGATGTCTAGATCCTAGAAAATGTGCTCCCACGTCGATTCTAGGCCCGTGACGGAAACGCACACGCACTTAGAATCGGCGACGATGAAAAGCCCCAATTTCGCCCGAAACGCCCGTTTTTCTGCGACACGGCTTCCTGTGTCCGAACGGAGACACGCACTTACCCTATAGACACCCGACAACGTCTACTTAGGTCCATCTAACCTAGGGCATCATCCAAAATTGGGCCAAATTCGGATTCCATCCGAATTCGACACAAAACCTAATGTCAAAGTCTCTAAACTCACCCAAACTAGTTCCAACTTCCTCCTACGGGTAGGGTTAGGGTCTAGGAGGATTCTACAATACTAATTACACTACATAAAAATAATTAGGAAGGGGAAAGTTAGGTTTTATCTCTTGGGAGTTGGAATCCCAAGGCCAAAGTCTCACAATCCCTAGAATTCACCTCCCTCAAGCTCCAAGCCACCAATTTAGCTCCCACACTAGATCTAAGCTCCTCACACCTAGGTTAGAGAAAATACAAGGTGAGGGTTAGCTTAAAGAAGAAGAAATGGAAGAAAGAAAGAAGAAAGATGGAGAAAAGCTTACTTGGAGAAGGAAGGAAGAAGAAAGGAGAAGTGGAGAAGAAGAAGGAATGAAGAAGAAGAAGTAAATGAAGAGAGGGGGAGATGGGCTGCTGCTCACGGATGGGGGGGCTGTGGGAAGCTCACGGGTGGGGGTAGGTAGGGGTTTTACAAGTTTCAATTTCCCAAAACGCCCCTATTCACTCGGTTTTGGGTTTCGGGTTCCAAATGCGCTCAAACTAGTTCCAAATCTCTCCAACTAACCTCCTAAAAATAAAATAATAATTCTAAGCCCCAAAATAATTCTCACAAGGGTGTGGGCTGGGTCGGACATGGGTCCACTAGAGTCTGACATGGGTCCAGGCTAGCCAAAACTCTAAAACAATCATAATAAAAATAATAAAAATAATACAATCACTATTTAAATATAAATATAATTAATTAAATACAAACCACTATTTATTAAATAAAAAAAAATACCCTATTTTCTAGAATTGGGTAGTGACAAGTCTACCCTCCTTAAAATAATTTCGTCCTCGAAATTAAAAGACGAAACTAGGACAGAAATGCAAAGAAAGAACCATACCTCAGGGCTCGAAGAGATAGGGGTATCGCTCGCGCATTTCATCCTCCCTCTCCCAGGTCGACTCTCCTGGAGAGTGATGCCTCCACGCGACGCAAACCAAGGGAATAGTCTGGTTCCTCAACACCTTCTCCCGCCGATCAAGAATCTCCACCGGCTGCTCTGGATAGCTAAGGGTAGGGCCCACATCGATCTCCGAGTGATCCAATACGTGACTGGGATCCGCCACGTACCGTCTCAACTGCGATACGTGGAACACATCATGAACTCCCTCCAGCGTAGGCGGCAACTCAAGCCTATACGCCACGGCGCCGACCCTCTCAAGAACACGGAAGGGTCCGACGAAACGTGGGTTAAGCTTCCCGCCTCCACCGAAGCGAATAGTGCCCCGCGTCGGAGAAATCCTCAGGAACACCAGATCTCCAACCTAGCACAAACAAGGTCTCTGCACTTAGTCTAAAACAAGCAATCACAAGCAACACAAGAACAAAATCTAGATTCTAAGCTATACCTCGAACTCCAAAGGTCTCCGGTGGCTATCGGCCCAATGCCGCTGCCTGTCCTGCGCCACCCGAAGTCTATCTCTAATGAGCTTGACCTTCTCCGCTGCATCAACCACCATCTCCGGGCCAAGCAAAGCTCTCTCACCTACATCATTCCATGATAACGGAGTGCGACACCTCCGTCCATACAACGCCTCAAAATGTGACATCTTGATACTGGCTTGGTAGCTGTTGTTGTAAGCAAACACTACCAAGTGCAAGTGATCCTCCCAAGAGCCTCTGAAATCCAAAACACAGGTCCGAAGTATGTCCTCAAGTGTCTGAATGGTCCTCTCTGACTGACCATCTGTCTGTGGGTGATACGCACTACTAAACTTGAGCTGGGTGCCCAAGCTAGCCTGCAGACTCCTCCAGAAATGCGAAGTAAAGCGACTGTCCCGATCTGATACTATGCTCACTGGAACTCCATGCAGTCTGACTATCTGGCGCACATACATCTCTGCGAGTCTCTCTGTAGACGTACCCACTTTGAACGGTAGAAAGTGGGCCGATTTGGTCAACCTGTCCACGATGACCCAAATCGCATCCTTCCCGCCTGGAGAACGGGGAAGTCCAGAAACAAAATCCATGGTCACATGCTCCCATTTCCACTCCGGAATGGGTAACGGCTGGAGTAATCCTCCTGGCCTCTGCCTCTCCGCCTTCACCTGCTGGCACACTAAGCATCGGGATACGAAGCGTGCTACCCCTCGCTTCATCCCGTACCACCATACATGCTGTCTCAGATCTCTATACATCTTGTTGGCACCTGGATGCATAGAGTACTGGGATCGATGCGCCTCCTGGAGAACCTCCTCGCGCAACGACCCACTCGGCACACACAACCTGGTACCGTGCCGCAAAGAACCATCATCAGCAATGGTGAAGTCGTCTGCTAAACCCATCTGAACCTGCTCCCTGATGCTCCTCAGGGACTCATCCTCAAACTGTGTAGCCATGATCCGGTCTACCAACTCTGACTGAATCTGCAGTCCCCACATCTGCATCTCAACTCCAGGCACTATCACCTCAATGCCCAAGCTCTCTAGATCTGCCAGAAGATAACGATCTGTAGTCAGGCACATAGCTACCGGATACCTGCTCAATGCATCCGCAACTACGTTCGCCTTCCCTGGATGATACTGCAATGATATATCGAAGTCTTTCATCAACTCCAACCATCTCCTCTGCCTCATATTCAGCTCTTTTTGGGTAAACACATACTTCAAGCTCTTGTGGTCTGTGAAGATCTCCACACGCTCTCCGTATAAATAGTGTTTCCACAACTTCAGAGCAAAAATGACCGCTGCCAACTCCAAATCGTGGGTAGGGTAATTCTTCTCATGAGGACGTAATTACCTGGAAGCATAGGCAATCACCCTCCCATTCTGCTGTAACACACAACCCAGTCCCTTCCCCGATGCATCACTATAGATATTGAATCCTCCAGAACCTGATGGCAACGTCAACACTGGAGCTGTCGTCAACCTCCTCTTCAGCTCATCAAAGGCGATCTGGCACTCCTCTGACCAAACAAACTCCACGTCCTTCCGAGTCAGCCTGGACAACGGCTCTGCAATCCGGGAAAAATCCTGAACAAATCTCCTGTAGTAGCCTGCCAGTCCCAAGAAACTTCTGACCTCGGCTACTGAACTCGGAGCACTCCATGCCTCAACTGCCACGATCTTTCTCGGATCCACCGAGATACCCTCTCCAGTCACCACATGACCAAGGAATTCAACCTTGTCAAGGAAGAACTCACACTTCGAGAGCTTTCCATAAAGCTCCTCCTTCCTGAGAGTCTCCAGCACTATCCTCAGATGCTCCTCGTGCTCCTCTGGGGTCTTCGAATATACCAAGATATCATCTATAAACACCACCACAAACCTGTCCAGATGCTGATGGAACACCTTGTTCATCAGATTCATGAACAGTGCCGGGGCATTAGTCAACCCAAACGGCATCACCAAGAACTCATACTGTCCATATCTGGTCCGAAAAGCTGTCTTCGGAATATCCTCCTTCCTGACTTTCACTTGGTGGTAGCTTGTCCTCAGATCAATCCTGAAAAACACCCTCGCTCCGCTCAACTGGTCAAAAAGATCATCAATACGCGGCAGCGGATACTTGTTCTTGATTGTGAGGTTGTTCAGAGCCCTGTAGTCGATACACATCCGTATCGACCCATCCTTCTTCGGCACAAAAAGTACCGGAGCACCCCACGGAGAAGAACTAGATCTGATAAATCCCTTGTCCTGAAGCTTATCCACCTGCTTCTTCAACTCTATCAGCTCACTGTTGCTGACTCTATAGACGTGCTGGGATATCGGCTCCGCGCCTGGCACCAAGTCTATAGAGAACTCCACATCTCTGTCCGGAGGTAACCCTGGCAACTCCTCCGGAAAGACATCCATATACTCCTCTATCAGTGGATGTAGCGACCTCGGCTCTACCACCAGGGCTCCGCAGAAGACTCCCTCGGTCTGCTCCGCTGCTCCTCTGGCAAACTGAAACTCTGGCTCACCCGGCGGACTAAACAAAACTCTGCCTCCATGACAATCTATACTAGCACAATGCGTACTCAACCAATTCATCCCGAGTACAACATCGTAGCTCGGAAGTGGCATTACGAGTAGGCACACACTCAACTCCCGGCCTCCCAAGGTAACTCTCCGGTCTCTGCAGACATCACGGACTAGGATGATACCACCCCCGGTCGTGATCTTGCAGAGTCTAGCTAAAGGTTCAGCAACAAGATGGTGTCTAACAGCAAAAGATACAGACACAAAGCTATGGGAAGCACCGGAATCAAATAAAGCAAGTGCTGAAATGGAATCAAGAAGAACACAGATCAAAAGGAGTCAATACAGTGCAAGAAACGATAACATCAATGAAGGACAATAATATTGCAAAAGAAAACAATTTTAGAAAAATTAAAGATAGCAAAAGGAAGCAGGAAGGGTCCTAGTTGTGATTGAGCACACTCTCTCTCAGCCTATCTCCTATATCCTATTGCAGGTAACCCTAAAAAGCAGACCTGCATGGGCCACCACCAAAAATGTGTCACGACCCGCACCCGAAAATCGGGCATGAGCCGTGGGTAGCCTACGCCGCAGAATCGGCGGTAGAACGCTGTAAAGGTCCGTTCTAGGTCAACTATATCTATCTATATCTCACTGAAAAATCCAGCATGACCTCTCCAAAAGGAGGGCAAAACCACGCAATATATATATAAAATTCTCTCCCAAAGGAGGCAACCACGCAATATATATATATCAATGATCTCAATCACAAAATCTAGAGGAAGAATATAAGCACGATATGATATAAACAAGAAACAGAACCAAGAGAGCAAGGCAATCCAAAATAATACAGTCCAGGTCTAAAAGCTACAACATCTCACAGAAGCACAAAAGAATAAGTACAGTCATCCAAAATACAGACCACAAGGAAAACCCAGAAAACCCACCTAGCTAACTAGGGTGCTATCGGCGTCTCCTCGGCGCACTCCTCCTCGGGGTCACAACAGTCGTCAATACCAGGCCCGTAGAACGTAGGGCAATAGTCCTCAGGATCCTCTGGAAAAAATATGCCCAGTCAGGACTGGAGCGAAGTACATAACTCTGAAAGCAACTCCAAATACATGGTAAGGTGTATATGACGAGCAATAGAAAAGTAATCAAGATGCACAGGAAATAAATATATGCTGGAGCACAATAAGTAGCTGTAATATAAACTGGAGAACAATACAAGTAGTGGAAAAGTAACTGCAGGTGAGAAACATGAATACTAGCTAAGTGCCTTGAGCACAAGTTCGTTATATGATCGGCTTAGGTTGCACATAAAAGTCACTACGATAACTCCGTTATGCGTGAGTTGCATAACCGACATACACATGAATACTGTTTGGCTTTGATCATATAACCAACTCACTACTCCCCTCCCCCACTAATACCATTGGATCCAACCACAACACGCTACGTACATGATAATAGCTCGCGCACACGAAGGCGAGAGCACAAGAAGCACATGATAGCACATGATAATCAATACCCGAAGCACATGATGAAATACATGTGATAGAGTACCCGCTGAACACGGTAAGAGGGATAGCACCTCATGACGGGATCCACTAGTACCAGCTCATGTAATAAAGTGTCAGAATCAAGTATTACAGTTCTAGAACAGGTGATATAAACGCTATCATGAAATGAAAACTATCAGAGGTAGGTACTCGCCTGATGTCCTGAGCAACTGATGAGAATCGAGGTCCGGACCGGTGACGCAAGGACCTAATGCGAAAAGCAAGGATTAAACAGGGTTCTAAGCATTTAAACTGATATAAAATAATTAAAAACAGGCTTCTAGGGCTATTCTAGGTCGAACGGGTCAAACCGGTGGAATTCGGGTCAAAAAGTCAACCTGTGGTCCAAAAAGTCAACTCTAGGTCAAAACTAGGTCAAACGTTGACTTTTACGGTCAACGAGGACAAATTTGGTCAAAGCTAGGTCAAACTAAGGTGCCCCTGAAATTCTAGGTCAAACCGAGCTCATTAAGCCACTAAACTCACAAACTCGCCTAATCGAGATACCGGGATACCCTCGGTATCCGATACCTCGCCCTAGGCCACACACCCCGCCTAAACCCGCTAAAACCTATGCTAGCACGCGTAATTATATATATATAAACATATAAAAATCACTCCCAAGTATTTCCTAGGCTAATGCTCAAATACCCCGCTCGAAACTCAATACCTTGAATATCTCAAGGTATCGAGATACCTCGGTATCTCAAGGTATTGAGGTTTCGCCCTAAGGTCCTCTAACTAGCTATATAGCTATTAATTATGCACCTAGTTATTAATCTAGGCTAGGTAATATAGATATCTACTATCTATTAATACATCTAAGTAGGTATCTACCTATATACATATATATATCCACACACACACACCCAATACCCATTACCTTACCCAATCATAACATATATATATATATTACCTATCAAGATATCTATATATATATATATAAGTATAGGCATATAGATATTTATCTCCTAGATAGATATATCTAAGTATCTAGCTATCTACCTATCTAGTATCTATCTATCTAAATACCTAGCTATCTATCTATCAATATCTATCTCACTATCTATTTATCTTATCTACCTAACTATCTATCTATTGATATATCTATCTATCTAACTTATTATCTATCCATCTATCACATATATATACCAATCTCTCACTCTCCCTCACTAGCTCTCGCTACTAGCCGCTGCTACTGCTCTATGCTACTGCTGCTGCTGATCTATGCTGCTGCTGCTGATTCTGCTGCTGCTGCACTTGCTACTGCTGCTGCTGCTGGTTCTGCTGCTGCTGCAGCTGCTGGTTCCCCCCCTACCAACACACAAGCACACACACATACATCCATAAACATACATATATATATATCACTCTATATATATACACACACACACATAACTATATATATAACTACTAGATAGATATATATATACACACTCTAAACACTCTCTAACACACACACCTACACTCTCACAAACACACTAATACACACACTCACACACTAATACACACACACACATAAATATATATACATAGCTACATATATATATACACTTAATATATATATATATATCTACACACACTCTCAACTATATATATATACATACACCTATATATATATATACACATAGACATATACATATACAAGTACATAAATATAAATACACACATATATATATAAATATATATACATAAACACACATACATATATATAAATATATATATATATATAGACACATATCAATACAAACACAACCACGCACACAACACTCAAACCACACGTCCTACTCACGCCCAACGACCCCGACACTCACCAATACCCTAAAATATATAAAATATAGCCCAAAAACTCTAGCACACACTCCCCGATACTAACCCAATGCGGGTACAAGCCCGAAACGAGGAAACCAAGTCGAAATGGCCGTTCGGTCATTTCGACGAACACGTGGTGCGCGGCTCGGAAAACCTCCTGAAACGCACACCAAACGAACTCGGAATCGGCCCAAAATTTACCCACGTGATCTACACGATGTCTAGATCCTAGAAAATATGCTCCCACATCGATTCTAGGCCCATGGCGGAAACGCACATGCACTTAGAATCGGCGACGACGAAAAGCCCCAATTTCGCCCGAAACACCCCTTTCTCCGCGACACGGCTTCCCGTGTCCGAACGGAGACACGCACTTACCCTCTAGACACCCGACAACGTCTACTTAGGTCCATCTAACCTAGGGCATCACCCAAAATTGGGCTAAATTCGAATCCCATCCGAATTCGACACAAAACCTAATGTCAAAGTCTCTAAACTCACCCAAACTAGTTCCAACTTCCTCCTACGGGTAGGGTTAGGGTCTAGGAGGGTTCTACAACACTAATTACACTACATAAAAATAATTAGGAAGGAAAAAGTTAGGTTTTACCTCTTGGGAGTTGGAATTGCAAGGCCAAAGTCTCACAATCCCTAGAATTCACCTCCCTCAAGCTCCAAGCCACCAATTTAGCTCCCACACTAGATCTAAGCTCCTCACACCTAGGTTAGAGAAAATACAAGGTGAGGGTTAGCTTAAAGAAGAAGAAATGGAAGAAAGAAAGAAGAAAGATGGAGAAAAGCTTACTTGGAGAAGGAAGGAAGAAGAAAGGAGAAGTGGAGAAGAAGAAGGAATGAAGAAGAAGAAGAAGTAAATAAAGAGAGGGGGAGATGGGCTGCTGCTCACGGATGGGGGGGGGCTGTGGGAAGCTCACGGGTGGGGGTAGGTAGGGGTTTTACAAGTTTCAATTTCCCAAAACGCCCCTATTCACTCGGTTTTGGGTTTCGGGTTTCAAATGCGCTCAAACTAGTTCCAAATCTCTCCAACTAACCTCCTAAAAATAAAATAATAATTCTAAGCCCCAAAATAATTCTCACAATGGTGTGGGCTGGGTCGAACATGGGTCCACTAGGGTCTGACATGGGTCCAGGCTAGCCAAAACCCTAAAACAATCATAATAAAAATAATAAAAATAATGCAATCACTATTTAAATATAAATATAATTAATTAAATACAAACCAGTATTTATCAAATAAAAAAAATATACCCTATTTTCTAGAATTGGGTAGTGACAGATTGCCCCAACGAACTCCCGATGGAGATGCCTAGTTGACTGGGCCTTAAAGCACTTCCAGAGAGAGTTGGAGGGCATCGGACTATATGTCGCTGTGAGTGCGACGAGCGTCGGGCTGCCTCCGAACCCTAATTTGTTCCTGGCACTGATGGAGCGGTACATTTCGCTCACCAGGACCTTCGCCACTCCACTAGGGGAGTTGGGGTTGGCCCTTCATGAGATGGCAGTTGTCTCGAGACTGCCGATGGGGGATACCCCATATGAAGAGTACGTTCCCACCAACCTGGAGTTGGGGGATTTGGACCCTCGGGTGGCAAAAGTATATCAGGAGCTGATGTGCCAGTACTTCGCGTGCACCGCTTTTTATAACGAGCCTGATTTGGCTCACACCACCAAGTGGATGTCTTACCTCTTCTTCCACCGAGCCAGGGCCGCCAGGTCAGAGAAAGCCTCGGGTGGTAAGAAAGAGCCCGTGAACTGCTTGGGCGTCCTCAGTGCCCAGGTTGTGGAGACTCTTATGGAGGAGGCTGAAGCTCCGGATCAGATTCTTGTAGAGGGGGTAGGAAAGTACCCGGAAGGCACTAAGGCCTGTAGTTACTTGAGGCGTTGCCGCAGGCCTTTGTCTAAGGAGGCCCAGCTGGCTGGTTTCCTCTCCATATGGCTGCGTTAAGTAGTGGTGCCGGGCACCGCGTCCGCGGACCGCATTCACCGTAACATCCTGTGGCCGGCAGTGCGCCTGGTGTTTGGGGCAAGACTGGGCTTGCTTCCTGCCATGGTGTGACGTATACAGGCTGGCCTGAGGGCCATGACAGATGGGTTGCTCGTTGATGAAGCTCGGCGGGAGAGCTTCCCTAGGGTGGAATTACCATACTTGTACTTGATGGGATGGTTAATTCTCCACAATTCCCGGGTTATGTCACCCGGTTCCGGTAGCAGCTCAGGGGGTATATTCCTATTGAATTACAGGGATTCCTCCTGGAATGTGAATACAGTTTTAGACTGTCGGCTGGTTTTGAACCTCAGCCATGGCTGGAAGATCCTTTGTACTCCCCCTCCTGTGCATCGCAACCAGTCAGGGCTGTGGCTCGAGGATTCAGGACGAGGGAAGACCGTTCTTTCTTCGGAGGCGTTTAATTGGTTGGTCTGTATTAGACCTTCCCATCTGCTGTATAGGAGCGAAGACCATTGCTCCTTCGAGCCCTACCTGCCTAGTCGGTTTGCCAGGTAGTTCGGGTACGACCAGTTGCATGTGGGCAACGCCGTCACCAGCTTCAGGTCCAGGGGTGGACTCATCGATGGAGCTAGAGGGTGGCGATATTTTATCATGGGTTGTACGGGGGCAATTTTTATCGTGCCGGTTGTTACAACCTCCACGGAGCTGCGCATCCTTCACTTCTACGCCCAGTTTTATGTGGCGGTTAACACTTTCCACCTCGATTTTGACAGGCGTGGGAGCTTCAGGGTGCCTTCTGCCAAGCCTGGGGGAAGGGTCGAAGTCCCCTCGGTTTCTTCTGATGAGGGGGAGGAATCTGGTACTCCGGATGAGCCTCTGGTGTCGTTGCCGAGGTGTGTAGTGCCTCTGCCGGCGAGGGCCCTGGTAGTCTCTTCCGGGAAGCGACGGGCTTCTGCTCCGAAGGAAGCTTTCCTTCGTAAGAGGAGGAGGGAGATGGTTGCTCGTCCTCTCCGTTTTCCTGGTGTCGAGGTTCCCGGGAATGAGCCTGCATCTCCCTGTATCAGGGATGATTCTTTGGCCGGAGGTTCCTCGCCTTTCAGAGGGGGACCTTCTATAATTCTGGTCGGCGGCGCCAGAGAGTCCTTGCTAGAGGCTGCTGTTGCTGCGGCTGCTCCAAGCAGCGGAGCGGGATTGCCTGCGTGGCCCCAACAGATGGGAGAATCTTCCCTGAGGTCAGTAGCGGGCGGAGTTACTCCTGCGTTAGCGAACGCGCCTAGCGAGACTCCGGCTGATGAACCTCGACCGCGTCTCGGGGAAGGCTTGACCGAACTCTTGGCGATGTCGGTCGGCCCACCTCCTTCTCCAGGTATGACAGTTCGTATCGCGTCATTAAGGCGTGGCTTAGCTACATCTGCTGCAGATGCGTCGTATATGCCATTGGTTCCGGGTAAATGTCGTTTCGATGTCTCCTCCTAGGAGGATTACCACTGTGTTTGATATTTTGCTTTCTTGTCCTTTTTTTTTTAGGGGATGACGTCCACGGGGAGCATGGCGTTGAAGCGCCTTCCAATTTTGTTCTGGCTCCTGGCGGTGACGTGGAGGCACCGGATTTTGAGGCAGGAGTGTCTTCGGGGGCTAGCTCGCCCGGGGAGGTTTTGTCGTCTCAAGAGGAGGACGAACCTGTCATCGTGACCTCGCCTGTTGCAAGTATGCCGATGACTTCAATTGTCGCCATCGCACCTTCTTCGGGCGTGCCACCTGTCGAGGCGGCGGTGGCTATCTCGTCTGCAATTGTGGCTACTCCGGGCGCTCAGTCGGGTTTAGTCGCGTTGATCGAGCAACATTCCAGCCTTGTCTACATTGGCTTAAAAACGATGATACCGATGGTGTTGGCAAAGAACCTTGACTTCGAGCTCCTGAAGAAGACTTCTCAGCTTTCGATCGAGGTTGTCAGGGGGCTTGGCAATCCTGGAGTGGCTGACGCTCTGGAGGCGGTGGTTAATGGTTTAGAGCAACCCATTAACGAATACTTGCAGCGGACTGAGGGCAGCCTTGATGCTGATGTCCAGGCTCGGTACGACCTCATGTCTGAGTGGTTCACTACGAAGCTTGAAACCCTAGACAACTCTATCCAGACGCATAAGCTGGAGATGGATAGGAGAAGAGCTGTTGTGGAAGAAGCCCTTGCCGTTGAGATGCAGTGTCGATCCGAGCATGAAGGGAATGCGGCGAGGGTCTCCAAGCTGCGGGAAAAACTTGCTCGGGCAGAGGAGTGGGCTTCCCAGTCGTTGGCAGGTTTGGAGGTAGCGACTGGTCGACTGAGCGAAGCGCGACGGGACCTGGATCGTGCGGAAGCTGCCCGTACGGGCTGTCTTCGGGCAAGGGCTAATCTGACCCTTACGCATACTCCGGAGGCACGGCTGGAGCAGGCTCGCGCCGATGCTTTGGCCCTTAGGAATGAGAGGATAGCTGCACTGGAGCGGCAGATTCATGGCCTGATTACTCCGCCATCTTGATGTACCCCTTCCTATGTAATTCTGCCTTCTTCGGAAATGAATAATAGCGACTCTTTTCTGACTGTTGTGGACCCATCATTTCGGAATATAAATGACAGGTTAGGTGAGAGTGATATCAGAGGTAGTATGGACGTGATAAACTCTCGATAAACTTCTTAGCGGGACATATCTATTCAGAGGTCATGCGGACATGATAGAGTGTAACCCAACTAATTATGTTTTTTGGAAGTAGTTTTGTCAAAATCGAGGTCTTTGCTATTTTCCTCTTTGAGCAGGAGAGATTAGACATAGTACCTTTTCAGGAATTTGCCGTTGATAGGAGCCATTAACAGATCTTCGTTGGGCTGGGCTATCCTGTAGGCGCCGTTTGAGAACGTTGTCTCGATCACATAAGGGCCTTCCTATTTGGGCTGAAATTTGCCTTTACTTCTGTGAGTTAGAATCATCGGCCTTCTCACGGCTAGAACTAGCTCGCCGACTTTGAACACTCTTTTCTTTACTTTATGATTGAAAGCTTTGGAAATGCGTGCTTGGTAGAGCGCGATGCGCTGCTGAGCTTGGAGACGTTTCTCGTCTAATCCTTCCAGCTCTTGGAGCCTCAACAGGTCATTCTTTTCTCGAGTCAGCTCACTAGTCACGGCTATTCGGAGCGACGGGATCTGGATTTCGATAGGAAGGACCGCCTCGCTTCCGTAGACTAGTGAAAAGGGGGTACAACCTGTTGGTGTCCGTACCGTTGTGCGGTATGCCCTGAGACATTCGCCCAGCTTCTCGTTCCAGTCTCTTTTGTTTAAAAAAATGAACTTCTTCAGGAGCTTGATAATGGTTTTGTTGAAGGCTTCCGCCAAACTATTAGCAGCTGGATAATATGCCGTAGAGGCAATATTGTGTATCCGGTTATTATCGCAAAACCGATGAAACGCTTGGCTGATGAACTGAGGTCCATTGTCGTGGATTATCCTTCGGGGAATCCCAAAGTGATAAATGACATGGTGCTTGATGAAGCTGATTACGTCAGACGCCTTTACTTCAGCCAGAGGGATTGCTTCGGCCCATTTGGAAAAGTAATCTGTGATGGCCAGTATGAACCGGTGGCCTCTGGAGGAAGACGGGTGAATGGGCCCAACGATATCCATACCCCAGGCTTCGAAGGGCCAGGATGCAATCGTAGGATGTAGATATTTAGACGGTTGATGTATGAAGTCTGCATGGACCTGGCAGGCCCTGCATCGTTTTGCATAGCTGATCGCGTCTGTGATCATAGTGGGCCAGTAATAGCCCATTCTTCTGATGCGGTCCTGCAGCTTAGGACCGGGCTGATGCGCTCCGCATACGCCGTCGTGAGCTTCGCGGATAATCTGCTGTGCCTCGGCGCCAGCGAGACATCTTAACAGCAGTCCGTCGTAGGTCCGGCGATACAGGTATTGTGAAGATGCATCGAATTAGAAGCGTAACGATCGTCTCTTGACGGATACTGCTTCTTTGGGGTCCTCTGGCAAGATTCCATATGCCACAAAATCTATGAAGGGACTCGTCCAATCTCTTGTAGGAGGATCGGTGTTTACAGCGTAGCTGCGTTCTTGGTGACAGCTGTTCTTCACACAGAATAAATCTCTGTTAAGAAGGATTACCGAATCCTGCCTTCTTATAGGGGTGGCTAAGTCCGCAGCTAGGCTGGCCAGGGCATCAGCTTCCAAATTCTGAGATCGAGGTACATGCTCTAGGAAGAACCCTTTGAATGTCATGGCTATCTCAACCGTTGCTTGGTGATAGGGGATGAGGTCTGGATTCCGGACTTCGTATATCCCCCTGACTTGGTTGACGATGAGCAGAGAATCGCCGAAAGCTTCCAGGGATTCCAACCCCGGCTCTTTAGCGACTTGGAGCCCGATTAGCAGGGCGTTGTATTCTGCCACATTGTTGGAGCAGGGCTCGCTAAGAGAATATGCTCGGTAGATGACGAGCTGATCTGGAGTAACTAGGACGACTCCTACTCCTGAAACGACATTTCCCTTAGGACCGACTCTGGAGGCGCCATCGAAGAATAGTTGCCATACGTCACTTTCTCTTGCAAAATTATATTCCGCAACTTCATCGGGGATGTCTTCGTATAGTTTGGAGGTCTTCGGGATTGGATGAGCTGCTAGAAAGTCGGCCAGTGCTTGGCCTTTGATGGACTTCTGTGGGACGTAGACCATGTCATATGGCGTCAGTAGCATTGCCCAAGTTGCGAGTCGGGAGTTAAGGGCACTTGGCTTGCTCATCAGCACCCGGAGAGGGTTGATCCTGGAGATGATATGAATAGTTTGGCCGGCGATGTAGTGTCGCGTCTTCTGGACAGCGAACATCAGAGCCAAGCATTCCTTCTCCACTGGGTTGTACCGGTGTTCGGCCCCGACCATCATCCTGCTGAGGTAGTAGATAGCCTGTTCATGACCCGCATCGTTCTTCTGTGCAAGGAGAGCTCCTAGCGAATGATCCATTGCCCGAACGTATAGCAAGAAGGGTTTTCCCATGACAGGAGGCACTAGAACTGGTGGACTGGTTAGGTAGCGCTTGATATCCCCAAACACTTGCTGGCAGGTTTCGTCCCATATGAAGGACACACCTTTCTTCATGAGGTGAGAGAAGGGCTGACATCTCCCCGAGAGGTTGGATATGAATCGCCGGATGTAAGCCAGACGTCCTTGGAACCCCCTGAGTTCCCTCAGATTACGGGGTGGTCGCATTGCTATGATCGCCTGGACTTTGTCAGGGTCTACTTCGATGCCTCTGGCGGTAATGACAAATCCCAGGAATTTACCGCTGGATACCCCCAGAAAGAACTTTGTAGGGTTCATCTTGAGTTGATGCTGGCACATTAACTCGAATACCGCCCTCAGGTCTCGAACGTGATCACCTTTGAGGCAGCTTTTGACAGCTATGTCATCCACGTAACATTCCACTGTCTTGCGTAACTGCTCACGGAATATGTTACTCATAGCTCGTTGGTATGTAGCCCCGGCGTTCTTTAATCCGAAGGGCATGACCGTATAGCAATATACCCCCAGTGGTGTCCGGACGGCAGTGTGCTTTTCGTCTTCCGGATGCATCTTGATCTGATTGTATCCCGAGAACCCGTCCATAAAAGACATACGCTTGAAGCCGCAGGTGTTGTCGATCATGATGTCCGTGATGGGAAGGGAGAATTCATCTTTGGGGCAGGCCGCATTCAGGTCTCGGTCGATGCAGATACGTATCTTTCCATTTTTCTTCATGACTGGGACAACGTTGGCGACCCAGTCGGGATGTTGTTCTTCCCGGATGAAATCGCAGGTTATCAACTTCTTGACTTCGTCCTCGATGGCGTCCATCATATCCGGGCGAAACCGACGTTGGTGTTGTTTCACTGGCTTCGAATCGGTCGAAATATTGAACTTATGAGTAGCTACCCTCGGGTCTAGGCCTGGCATGTCCTCATAACCCCATGCAAAGACGTCGACATATTCCTTTATCAGCTGTATGATCCCTTCCTTTTCGACTGGGGGAAGATTGTTACTGACAAATATTGGCTTTGGTGAGAGCTCACCCCCAACATTGACTTGGATAACTTCGTCCTTGGTGGGAGGTTCTCTCTGCTTGAAGCAGAATTCCCACTGTGTATCCATTTGTTGAGCCCAGGGGTCATTCTCGAACGTCTCCAACTTTGGGGTTGTGACTCCATCGGGGATGGAGGTACACATCTGCTCAGAGGTAATATGGACATGGCAGTTTTTGTGGACTTAACATCACTGGCGTGCTTAGAATTTAAGTACGGATGTTAAGTGTAGATGACAATCAATATCAGAGGTAATGTGGACATGATGATTGACGGCCGAAAGTTTTATTCAGAGGTAATATGAACATGACAAACTTTTGTGATTGTGACTCCATCGGGGATGGAGGTACACATCTGCTCAGAGGTGATATGGACATGGCAGTTTTTTGTGGACTTAACATCACTGGCGTGCTTAGAATTTAAGTACGGATGTTAAGTGTAGATGACAATCAATATCAGAGGTAATGTGGACATGATGATTGACGGCCGAAAGTTTTATTCAGAGGTAATATGAACATGACAAACTTTTGTGATTGTGACTCCATCGGGGATGGAGGTACACATCTGCTCAGAGGTGATATGGACATGGCAGTTTTTGTGGACTTAACATCACTGGCGTGCTTAGAATTTAAGTACGGATGTTAAGTGTATATGACAATCAATATCAGAGGTAATGTGGACATGATGATTGACGGCCGAAAGTTTTATTCAGAGGTAATATGAACATGACAAACTTTTGTGATTGTGACTCCATCGGGGATGGAGGTACACATCTGCTATCCCGCTGAAGTGATCGTTCCCTTGTTTTTTATAAACGCAGAGTGATGACCTTAGCATCGATTAATTCCTGAATTCTCCTTTTTAGCACATAGCAGGTCCTTATAGGGTGATGAGTGTACCGATGGAAGAGGCAATAATCTGGGTCATCGACTCTGTCGGCCCTCTCAGGGTATCTGATGTCGGGTAGCTGAAGCTTATGTTCCCCCCTCAATATATTAAAGATTTCAACTATGTCATCTTCTTTGAAGGAGAAAGTTCCTTTTGGTCGCAGGGCTCCGGATGCCTGAGTTTCACGGTCTTCCGGGAAGATTGTCGTTGTTGTATCATCTTCGACTCTCGAGGACCTTCCGCCCCTAGCCTTGGACGCTGCTTTGTTTTGTTGGGTGAGTTACTCCCGGACACGCTGTGGCCTCTGGTCAAAGAAACTGATTCAGCAGGAGTTGCCTCGGGTGGTACAGGATTAGATTTTGAAGTTTTGGGTTTTGCAGCATATCCCAACCCGAAACGAGTTTGTTGATGGTGAGAAGTACCCTGCAACGGTGTTCGTCGGCCTTTTCCATAGTTGAGGCCTTGCTTTGATTTTAAATCATAACCCATGTTCTGTATAATCTTCAAAGCTTGTGGGCTATACCTGTGGATTTGCATTTTCCCACTCTCAGACTCGCGGAATTCTTCCTGTTCAACCGGACCGCTCCGCTTGTGTTTGAAGACTATCGGATGCTGATCGTCGCGGGTAGGAGGGACAATAAAGGCTTCATTTTCATATGGTTCATACATCATGATGACATTAGATGTTGTTGCATCTTCCCATACGATCGCTCCCCGTTTGACAGTTAGGGGTTCTAAAACTTGTTTACGACTCCTGTCTTTGTCTTTCTGGATCAAATAGGTATGCAGGTCAGGAGGTTTTGCAGAAGAAGAAGACGAAGGCTTGTTTCTTCTGTTCCCATCAGCGGGTATGCGGAGGATGGGCACCATGGTTTCCCATATGCCACCTGTATACAACAGGTTGGCCATCTGGGCGACGGATAATCCCCTGGGAGGGAGTCTTTCCGCGATCTGAGCTTGTTTTACGTCGAGGGACTGTTCCTGGCGTAACTTGGAGATTCGCTCAGTCTGGCGTAAAGCTGGAGAGGCCCTCAGTTGGCCACTAGCTTCTCGTGTAATCCGGAGAATAGGCGGATCATTCTTTTGCTGGCGTAAAGGCCGAGTAGTTGAGTATTCGCCCGCTTGCTTCCCCTTGCGGAGATCGCAGCGCTCATCTGGTTCACCGTAGAGGTCAGATGTCGTCCTGCGCGTGGAGCGTGATCTGTTCTTCCGATTTGGCGTTGGGGCACCGTCGGAAGTTTTGTCTGTACCGCGCGTAGCGGAAGACAGGTTCCTACGCGTGGAGCGCAGGGGATACTTCTGGGTCAGCGCGAGGCTTTCTCCGAAGTTTTGTCTGTACCGCGCGTAGCGGGAGACTGATTTCTACGCGTATAGCGCAGTGGATACTCCTGGGTTAGCGCTGAGGCTTTACCAGAAGTTTTGTCTGTACCGCGCGTAGCGGGAGACTGATTTCTACGCGTATAGCGCAGTGGATACTCCTGGGTTAGCGCTGAGGCTTTACCAGAAGTTTTGTTTGTACCGCGCGTAGCGGGAGACTGAATTTTACGTGCGGGGCAAGGAGGAAGCGATGCTACCACCTCATTGGTCGGAGAGATCGGAGAGATCGGAGAGTCCACAGGAACGGCGGAGGATGTCTTGGGCATCCACACTTTGCGTAGCTTCCTGTTGTCTTGGACGGAGAGAGAGTGAGAGCTACCCCCAGCCCGAAGCATGTCCTCGTAGGCAGACTGGTCGAAATGAACGACCAGTGTCTTCTTCACGGTTCCTACAGATACCGCATCGTGTTGAGCAATTACTTCCTAGTCAGAAGAGAAAGACGTCCCCAGCAGAGTCGCCATCTTGTTTATGGTATTAAACGAAAGAATGAAAGTGTATTTCAATGACAGGGTTTATACGAGACCCGTGCCCTTTGGTTTACAAATAAACTTGTACAATTCGATCCTATACGAGGATGCGGGAGTATAATTTATTTAATCTGGGTATAAATTGCTATAGGTGTCTGATCTGCGGTCGATCACTTTAGCCCTTGGACTACACGATGTTGAAGAAGTGCCGTGGAAGACAGGATGCAGCTTCGGAGGTTGCGAAGGAGGGTGGATGCGCGATGCTGAAGGTCGTCGCTCCCTATTCCTTGCCTGAGCTCTGTATTCTTCTCTCTCTCTCTGTCTCTCCCTCTTGATCTCCGGTTCGGTGACCTTGTTCGATCCTTCTTTCAAAGTTTCGAGCTTTGATCTGATATTGGTATTCTTGGCCAACTTCTCCGACCTGGTTCGATCTTCCAAATTGTCCACCTTGTTCTCCATTGATAGGGGTCTCTATTTATAGAGTTTTGGTGACAGTGACCACTCCATCGGTGTAACAACCGAGGAGTGGAAAGTACAGCACCCTTTTACACAACGGTTAAAGTAACCAATGCCTACGTATAGATGATCTTTTGAATGAGCGTGTGACGCGGGTCCAACTAAGGGGACACAACGCGTACAATTGCTACTAAGATCACGGCATAAAAGCCACGTAGGTAGGTATCCATTGTGTAGAAGAGGTTGGCGTAGAAGCCAAATGTCTGTCACCTTGGCGTAGAAGCCAAATAGGCATAGAAGCCGAGTAGGCGTGGAAGCCGAGTAGTCGTAGAGACTGAGGAGGCATGGAAGCCGAGCAGGCATAGAAGCCGAGTAGGCGTGGAAGCCGAGCAGGCATAGAAGCCGAACAGGCATAGAAGCCGAGTAGGCGTGGAAGTCGAGCAGGCATATAAGCCGAACAGGCATAGAAGCCGAGTAGGCGTGGAAGCCGAGCAGGCATAGAAGCCGAGCAGGCATAGAAGCCGAACAGGCATAGAAGCCGAGTAGGCGTGGAAGCCGAGCAGGCATAGAAGCCAAACAGGCATAGAAGCCGAGTAGGCGTGGAAGCCGAGCAGTCGTAGAGACTGAGGGGGCGCGGAAGCCGTAGAAGCACAGATCTTGAATGGGCGTAGAAGCCGCTGCGTACCGTGCCAGGGTGCTGATGTGGACGTCTTTAGCCGGAATTACGGCTTCTGGAGATCAAATCTTTAGCAGAGATCTGCCATCATCCTGTGCATTAAATGTGGAGACGTGCCTTGAGGGGAAACTGTCACCGCTCTGTGCGTTTTGACGGAGGGACGTGCCTTGAGGGGACACTGTCACCGCTCTGTGTGCTTTGGCGGAGAGACGTGCCTCGAGCCCTGTACGAAGCGCAGCTTTTGACGTGGCAGGCGGTTTGTCTTCTGCGGAGCGTAAAACAGCCCATGTTTGCCTGTGTAAAACAAGGCAGCGTGTTCTCTTTGCACGCGAAAGAGCGGTTTATGCCGGTGGGTTTTTTTTTAGTAAGCGCCAGTTTGGTGATATTTTAACCAAATCCTCTGCATTAAATGCTGAGATCCGCCATCATACTATGGAGCGCGTCCTGAGGGGTCTGCCCCCGTTCCCAGTCGTCGTTTGGGTAGCTGTGCAGCACTTTTTGTCAGGAGTTAGAGGTCAGGTTTACTGCGTGACTGGACAGTTTCTTTTCGGGAATACGAAGCGTTCCTCGTACGCTTTAACGCTGCTTTGAGAGCGGCTGGGTTTTACGCCATGGAGGCGATGAAGAACCCTGTTTTTACGCTGGATGGCTCTGAAGGCCTCTGCCTATGCTGCTCTGTATCAAGACGCTGCGTAGATCTTCCAAGCATTTTTTCATGCTTCTACACTTATGTTATTAATTTATCTCCTAGTGCTACTTTGCAGGGTGATGTGCCTAATAAAGTATGGTACGACAAAGAGCCGTCATACAATCACCTGCGAGTGTTTGGTTGTAAGGTCTTCGTGCATGTACCAAAGGACGAGAGATCCAAACTTGAGCCAAAGACGAGGCTGTGCGTCTTTGTCGGCTATGGTTGGGATGAGTTTGGCTATAGACTCTACGATCCAGTGGGAAGAAAGCTCTGCAGAAGCAGGGACGTGGTATTCGTCGAGGATCAGACCATGACCAACACTCAAGATTTTGAGATGCCTTCTGAGGTTGAGAAATTACCTGAGTTAGAGTCATTTTGCTTCGAGCAGTTTCCAGAGGACTTCGCAGATGATCCAATTAATTATGGGGGAGCCAGTACATTGAGTTGCTCCCAACCTTGACCATCAGCCTGTTGATGGTGGTCAGGGTGACCCTCAGGAGGATGAGCATGCCGAGAAGACAATTCCTGAAGGGAAGGGGGCTGTATATATACACCCAGCACCAGTGGTTCCGTTGAGGAGGAGCAATAGACAGCGTCGACCATCTACGAGATACCCACCGGGTGAGTATGTGCTACTGACTCATGGGGGAGAATCCGAAAGTTTCGCAGAGGCTATGGAAGACGAACACAGGCAGGAGTAGATTGAGGCCATGCAGGATGAGATGAGTTCCTTGGAGGTCAACTCTACTTATGATTTGGTGCGGTTGCCAAAGGGAAAGAAGGCTTTGAAGAATCGATGGATGTTTAGAGTAAAGCAGACAGATGATGCTACTCGCCCTCGATACAAAGTGAGGCTGGTATTTAAAGGCTACAGTCAGCAAAAATTCATAGATTATGATGAGATCTTTTCGCCAGTCGTCAAGCAGTCGTCTATACTGGTGGTGCTAGCATTGGCAGCCAGTTTTGACTTGGAGGTCGAGCAGATGGACATGAAGACGGCATTCCTCCATGGTGATCTTGAGGAGGAGTTGTACATGGAGCAACCAGAGGAATTCTGTGATAGGGACAAGTCATATTTGGTCTGCCGATTGAGGAAGAGCTTGTATAGTCTGAAACAGGCTCCGAGACAATGGTACAAAAAGTTTGAGTCGTTTATGGGGGAGCATGACTATGCACGGACGACGTCGGATCATTGTGTTTTTATGAGGTACTTCGCTAAGGATGATTTTATTATTTTGTTGCTTTATGTTGATAACATGTTGTTGGTGGGTTGGAATGCCACCAGGATAGCAGAGTTGAAGCGCCAACTGGGCGCGACCTTCTCTTTGAAGGATTTTGGTGCAGCGAAGACTATTCTTGGGATGGAGATCAGCCGAGAGAGAGTCTAAGCTGCTACACTTATTCCAAAAGAAGTACATTCACCAGGTACTTCAGCGTTTCTGGATGGACGGGTCGAAGAAAGTGAGTAACCCCCTTGCGGCTCACTTTAATTTCACAGAGGAGCAGTGTCCATCTACCGAGGATAAGAAGGAAGATATGGAGCGGGTTCCATATGCCTCAGCCGTGGTAAGTCTTATGTATGTTATGGTATGTACGAGGCTAGATATTGCTCACGTAGTCGACACAGTTAGCAGATACACTTCCAATCCTGGAAGGGTACATTGGAGTAGGGTCAAGTGGATTCTACGATATCTTCAGGGCACTTCCGATTGGAGACTTTCATTTGTTGGTGACGAACCGAAGCTGGTTGGGTATACCGACGCTGATATGGCTGGAGATGTAGACACGAGACGATCGACTTCGGGCTATGTGATGATGTTCGCTGGTGGAGTAGTATCCTGACAGTCGTATTTTCAGAAGTGTGTTGTCTTGTCGACGACGGAGGCAGAGTACATTGCGGTGACGGAGGCTTGCAAGAAGTTTCTGTGGATGAAGAAGCTGTTACAGGAAATTGGACTAAAGCAGGAGAATTATCCTTTGCTTTGGGATAGTCAGAGTGCTA
Organism: Iris macrosiphon; assembly: GCA_036927795.1. Classification (NCBI taxonomy): domain Eukaryota; kingdom Viridiplantae; phylum Streptophyta; class Magnoliopsida; order Asparagales; family Iridaceae; genus Iris; species Iris macrosiphon. The sequence continues at coordinate 6,411,553 of JAYESA010000019.1, read as the reverse complement.
TTCACCTTGTGAAGAACCAAACATTTCATAGCCAATCCAAGCACATTGAGACCCGATATCATTGGATACAGGATGCTGTTGAGAAGAAGGAAGCGACACTTGAGAAGTTTTATACAAACGACAACAGAGCAGATATGTTCACAAAGATTCTTCCAAAGAAAAAGTTTGAGTACTGCAGGCAGATCGTCGGAATGTCGATCTCCTCTACATAGTTATGAAGGGAAAGATTTGTTGGAGTGGATGGGATTTTCAACCTATGTGGAGAACACTTCGGAGTGCGACGAGCGCCGTCTGTGGTCAGAGAATCTCGGGGAGGCGACGAGAGCCATTCGAGAGGTCGAAGAAACTCGGGAGGAAGGAGGAGCAGTCTGGTGTACAGGGGGAGACAGAGTTTGGGCCAAACTCGGTCCGAGTTCGGTGTGGTGTTCTAGAACCTCAAAATCGAAGTCGGGCCGAACTCGGTGTGGTGTTCCAAAATCTCAAAATCGAAGTCTGTCCGAGTTTGGTCGGCGAGCTGAACGAAATTTCAAAGGTGTTTTATACACGGTTGGATCGTATCCTACGGTCCAGGATTAGCTGCGGAATTAGGAGATATATATTAGGTTTTTCTAACCCTAATTTCTAACATAACACATAACATATCATCTTAAAGAAGAGGAGAAAATGAGACAAGAGTGCCATTGCAACTTTAGGAAGAAGAAACAAAGATTGGAGACCGTTTCGGAGGAGCAGATCATTTTGGATAATTTTTCATGGTCTTCTATCTTTGTGGTGTAATATGTTTTCTATTCCTAAGTGTTGTGGTAATCCGTGTTGGATCGGGAGGCACTTGTAGAGGATGTATTCTCTTTATTCCATTAGTGAGGGTTCTTTAAGGTTGGACTCCGATCGTTCCGTGTTTTTTTTCCATAAATATTTTCTACCTCAAAATTCTCTGTGTCAGCATGGATTATTTTTCTGTAGTTTGATGTTTGATTTGTACGTTGTATTGCTCGGTTCTCTTACAGGTACTTTCTGGTCAAGGAAAATGTTTACACGCTTCTTTTCCAACAATTTGTTCATGAAATAAGTGTAGTAATAATAAGAAGAAGAATAAGTGGCGTAAAAAAAAAAAAAAAAAATCCTCATTGATGCTTTTGAAATTTTCAACATTCTCATTCTCATTCTCGCTCTCTTATCTCCTTAATTGTTCCGAAGCTCCCAGTGATCCGTTTGTTGACCCAAGGTGAGCCACGAGTGAGTCTCCTCGGGGTTAGATGTAGCTACTACCATCTTCTTCTTCTTCGTCGGAGGAGGAGAGCCGTGAATTTGATAAGGTGCAGTACTGGCAATGATGCGTTCCTTTCTTTTGTTGAGGAATCCGTGGAGTGACGCTCTTCTTGTCTGTGCCAATAAATCCGTGCTATTATTGTTGTTGCGCTTGGGCATAACTACAGTAGTAGTAGTAGTAGTAATAGTGCTGCAGGCAGCAGTTTGCATCATTAAATCATTTGCCTTCTGCTCCGGAATGTCACCGAATACAAACATCTTCCCGTCGTAGAAGATTGTCAGTTGAGGAGGAGGAGGCCGAGGCTTCGCCGACGTCTCCGTCTCCGTCGCGGATTGGTCTTCGTCGGCCGATGATGCATCGATTCCGGACAGCAAGTCCATGGTGATTGGTGGTGGTACTGGCCTGCACTGCATCTCACCACCAACGCCTATTCTTCTTCCCTGCTGCTTATCCTTGACCATCTTGCTCAGGAGGCTGCAGGCCAGGGAGAAGTAGGTCTTCTTCTCCGTCGTCGTCATTGCTCTTAATTGCTTCTCAATCTCCTCTTATTTCTTGTTTCTTCTCCCTCTCTGTCTGCCTGTGCTTCTTATTTTTATTCTTCTTCTCCGAGACTGATTTTATACTCCAAAGAATTGCAGATGACCGACTCCAAATAAAACACGTGCTGTTTATTTATTTCTTCTTTAGGGGTGGGGGTGGGCGTGGGGGGTGGGGGTTATTATTCTACAGTTAAGTTTCCGCTGGAATATATATACAGGCACATGCTGTTTCTAAATAGAAGAACGTGTTGCTTGCTTTAGAAAGGAAGCAGGTGCTGTTAGTAGGAGAAGGTACAGGAAGGAGGAAGCACACAGCTTTTGAATATTTTATTGGAAGAAACCGTGCGTTTGCAAGTTGGGGGTGGTGAGGTCGGCTACATCATACATATGACATCTTGCGCTCGAGATGATGATATCGAATCCGCTTCGGAAATTTTGTTCGGTCAAAGTCTTACAAATATGGCTTCTACCCATTACAAAATTATAGAATGTTGCTCATTTTAACTATTTGTGTAGGGGCAGGAAAAAATAATAATTTTCTAATCTGAAAATAAAAACCGACATTCTAGGATTTTTTTTTTTTTTTTTTTTTCGCAAGAACATTCTAGGATATTACATCCATAATTTTCCTTCTCTGTGTAATCGTTTCCCATTTTTTATATTTATTTTTCATTTTTTAGCCTCGGAATTTTGTTTATGTGGGTTTCTGAGGCTGGACAAAATTTAAAATGGAAGAGAACCTTGGTGTTAATAGTAATTAATGGCACTAGTCTTATATCTATAAAAAAAAGTTAGAAGCTTCACTGTAAGATTTTTTTTAAAAATCCTTATCTATATTTATTAATTATAATTATTCATTAAATTTAACATATATAGTTGGGTAAGTAATTAAGGATGTGTTGTTTGTTCTTTTTAAGTATTATAAAATAAGTACAAGACATGAGCAAAAATTTGTTAATTTTTTTAATTAAAAATTATTATAGATACTGTTAGATTATAATAATTAGTTAAAGATAGAATTTAATTATTTTTAAAAAAAATTTAATTAAGTAAACATATACATATGGTTAGACGCAAGTGCAGATCCACGTTGGGGCATGGGGGTCAGATGATCCTACTGACTTTATTTTTTTATTTTTTTACTGTAGTAGTGTGGTGAAAGGTGAACTGACGCACACTGTTAACTGTCTGCTGCATTATTATACACTTTGCCCATAACAGCTCCACATGTGACAGGACTAACCAGTCCCCAATCACGCTCCTCCTTGCAGTGTAGCAGTGGGCTCCACCCTCCCATTGACTCATGTACTGCAGTCCAAACCCGCTTCTCCGCGATTGGAATCTCCGGCGACTGCACACTACGCCGCATGCTCATCGCAGAGCGAGGGCGAGCAACGCCAACGATGAGGAGAACGGCACGGCCAGGAAGAAGCTCAGGCTATCCAAGGAACAGTAACTCTGCTTTTCTTGAAGAAAGCTTCAAAGAACACCACTCTTAACCCAGTACATATTATTTCCAACCTGTAATAATTAATGATGAGATTATTATTTTGTTGATGGAGTGCTATATTGAAGTTTTTCTTGGGGTGAATGTTTGTTCTGTACGTTTTTCTACAGAAGCAGAAGGTGGCACTTGCTAAGCAGTTGAACCTGAGGCCAAGACATGTGGAGGTTTGGTTTGAGAAAAGGAAGAGCAAGTTTTTTTTTTTTTTTTTTTTTTCTGCAGACACGCCTGTAGTTCGGATTAAGAATGTATACTAATATTTTAGGATGTGATTTTATTTTTGGACCTATTTTTTAGTATTTTTTTTTTATTTTTTTTTTGGACTTTTGTTATATTTAAGCTTGATCCTTCTCTCTTAAATTTCTACATCCGCTTTTAATTAGACAGTCCATTTTGACCCTTTTAAATCATCTTTGTAAAAAGTAGAGGTGTGTTATTTTTTTATTGGAATAATTTGGATGTACACTTTCAAAATAGGTGATATTTGAACATTGACACCCTTGAGATAAAATCCCAGACTATCTTGTTTGCACAAAAAGAAAGAATTTGAAAAAGTTATCACAATTTTTGAGTAAAGTGCAAATTTTCTTTTTTTCATAATTTGTCTCGTTAGCTAACTAAGACTATGTAGATTTTTTGATTAATTCAACCCTCCAACAAAATAGCAAAAGATCAAAATATCGCCTCCCGTCTATTTTTTCGTTGGAGTTGACCATCAGTGGCTGGTTAAAAATAAATAAATATGCAATACCTAAAATACCTCTCATTTCCCTACCCTCACCTCCCCCGGGCTCCTCCTCCCCCACCAGCTACTCCTCCTCACCCCCTCCTCCCCGAGCCCCCCTCCTCTTCGCGCTCACCCTCCTCTTCTCCGGCCACCACCTCCTCCCCCATGCATCACCCCCTCCTTCCCGCTCCTCCCTCCTCTCCGCACCTTACCCCCTCCTTCCCGTGCTTCACCCGCAGCCGTCCTGCGCTCCCCCTCCTCCCCCGTTAATGCTGCTGCTTGTGCCGCCGGCCACCGCTGAAGAAGGAGGGAGGACGGCTGGATGGAGAGTGTTAGTGTGAGGTGCGGGGAGGGCCACGGGGAGGAGGGGGCCAAGTGGGGGGAGAAGGGGGGTCGAGTGGAGGGAGGTCTGTAGCGGGTGTAGGGGGAGGGGAGAGAGTGTTAGTGTTAGGATTATGGTTAGGATTGGAATAAGGAACAGGATTATGGATAGATATTTTAGGGATGAAACCAAATTGAGTGCAAAATGCACCAAATATAAAATGCGAATTTTTTTTTAAAACTAGTAATCTTTAATTACAAAAATGCAAATTTAAAGATGAATTTTGTACTTTATCTTCCAATTTTTTTCGAGTTTATTAAAATCTTTGACAAACTTTCTTGAACCAAACAAATAGATCCTCCTCGTATCCCAACATTTCTAATTTACATAAGTAAATCTAAAGGGTCTTTTTGTTTTTTAATTTTTTTGAGATGCAAGGTTCATTTTGTTGTCGATTTCTACGGTTCTACCTTGTATTTATATTTCTACTACATTTGCTATCTTTTTAATAATAATAATAATAATAAGGACTAATTAGTGTTTAGACTCTGTATTTTATACCAGCTTAGAATTTAAGTTTTTACATGTCAAATTAAAAAGTTTAGCCTCTAAAATTTATGTTTTGTATTTTTTATTTTATTTTGCCCTCAACATAGCTATAAATGCAAAAACTAATCTATATTGAAAAGGAGGATATAATTGAAAAAATAAAATCAAAAATAAAAATAATAGTTATAAATTTTTCAATTGAATATATTAGGATTTAAACTATAAACTGTTATAAAATTCAGGGTCAAAAGTCTAATCAACCCAAGAAGAATAAGAGTGGTGATTGTAACAAATAAAAAATAAACGGAAATTTTCATTCACAGCAACAAAATTAAAACAAATTCCACTGAGAGTATAGAAAAATTTAAATTTTCACAGAAAGAATCATAACGCTTATCCGAATGACGTTTTACGATTTTCCAAAAAAAATCGTCTGGCTGCCGTTCATTCCGTCGGAAAAATAAAAAATTATATAAAGAAAAACGTCCTTTGGAATGACGTTTTTCCTAGGATTTTTTATATAAATATTTTTTTACGGAAATCTCTAAAAAAAAAAATTATATAAAGAAAAACGCATTTTGGAATGACGTTTTTTCTAGGAAAAACACCATTCCAAAAGACGTTTTTCTTTATATAATATTTTTTTCTTCCGGAAATCTCTCTCACTCACTCTCTTTCTAACACTCTCTTTCTGCTCTCGCTTTCACTCACTCTCTGCTCTTTCTCTCTCACCCTCTCTCTATCTCTCTGCGCTTCCCGCTCCCTCTCTCACTCAATTCCTGCTCTCTTACTCTCGCTCTCTCTCTCTCTCACCCTCGCTCTCTCTCTACTTTCTGTGCTCTCTCTCTCTCTCACTCTATCGTTCCCGTTCTCTCTCTCACTCACTCTCTGCTCTCTCTCTCTCTCTCTCTCTCATTCACTCTCTGAAGCAATGAGAGTGAGAGTAAAAAAAAAAAATATAACTCTGAAGCAATTGATCCCACTTTTTGGCGGAATCGTTGCGGGGAGAGGGAACAAGGGTGAGAGAGGGAGAGAGAGAGAGAGAGAGAGAGAGAGAGAGCAAGGGTGAGAGAGAGAGAGAGAGTGAGAGAGCGAAACGTGAGAGAGAGTGTTAGGGAGTGAGAGAGAGAGAATGTAAGGGAGTGAGAGTGAGAGAGAGAGAGAGCTAACGTGAGAGAGAGAGAGAGAGAGAGAGAGAGAGAGAGTTAGGGAGTGAGAGAGTGAGCGCCACAAAAAAAAAAATTTGTGAGCGAGAGAGATCGCCACTTTGGAATGAGAGAGAGAGAGAGTGAAACGAGAAAGAGAGAGAGTTAGGGAGTGAGAGAGAGAGCGAACGTAAGAGAGAGAGAGAGAGTGAGAGAGTGTCAGTGAGAGAGAGAGCCGTTAAAAAAAAATATTATATATAGAAAAACGTCCTTTGGAAGGACGTAGGACGTTTTCTGTATAATATATATATATATATATATATATATATATATATATATATATATATATATATATTAACGGAATGAACGGCAGTCAGACGAAAAATTTTGAAAAATCGTAAAACGTCATTCGGATAGACGTTATGTTGCTTTCTGTAAAAATTTAAAAAAATTTATGCTTTCAGTAAAATTTGTTTTTATTTTTTTGATCTGAATAAAATTTTCCGAAAAATAAAAGTTGCTAATCCTTGTACTCATTGAGAACTTATTCTGACTTTCTATCTACTTGCGTGAGAGCTCGCACTAGTCGTCTGCTGACTCCACTATTTCTTGGCCCAAGGCGAGCCACGATCGACTCTTCTTCTTCATTAGAGAGCCGTGTGGCGTTCATATACCTTTCTCTCTCTTGTGTTAGAGGAATTTGTGGAGCAAAGACTGTTGTGGAGTCATCTTTTGTTCAACCAAAATGAGAATGTATGTTCTCATTTCTACTCAAATATTATCATGTCAAAATTATTTTGAATGTTTACAAATCACTTCCAAATTAGCTTTAAGTTGCATAAAAATAACAAGTGATAATATTAGAGTAAAAAGAATAATATATATTTTAGTTTTGATAGATGAACAAAAATAAACTCGCAGCAGTGCCAACAACAAATCCTTGCTATGGTTGAGAAGAATTATAGTAATTTGGTGGGAGACAGGGACGCTTGAAAGGGAATGGAAAGAAGGCAGTGAAGTAATCGGTACAGGTCTAAGAAGTGATATTTAAAACGTGTTTTATAAAATACGTATTGATCACTTCACATATACGTATCTAGACATTCCAAAATAGAAATACGACAATGAACTAATGAGTGCAACGTCTAAGAAGCACTGTTATTTTAAGCAAATGTTATGGACATTATTGAATTTACTCGGGGCCACGCAAATATTAATTTTTTTTCAATGTTCAAAATATTTTTGAAAAATTCTTAGAAGATAACACAAATTAAAGTATAAAATATTAAAAAAAAAATGAGTTTCCTCTTTCTTTTCAAAGTTCTATATTTTACTGCATTTCTTTTATAGTTTCTTACTAGATAGTTTTAATTGAGACTATATTTAAAATTTTGAACTTCATTAATGGAGTTTCGAAGTTTCGAAATCGAAATAGTTCCGTTTGAGATGACAAAGAAGTGTCAAATTTTTGACAATTTTTTATTTGTATCTAAATACAGAGAGATATATTTTCATGGTTGCCAAATTTTTTGCAGTCCTATGAAGACAAATAAGTATAAAATTTTGGCAGTCGTGCAATAGATTAGGAATGTCAAAATTTATTTTGGCATTCCTAAGAAATATACTTCTTTTTTAGGACTGTTAAAATGTTGACAGTTTTCACAGTAACCAGGACTGTCAAAATTTTGACATTCATGTATCGTCCCCAACGAGTATGTGCAGAAATCTGAAGCTCGAAATCCCTAAAATTGGATTCGAAACTTTATTTAAACACCTGTCGGCGAATCATAAACATAAAATTAGAATTAAAAAACAAAGATGATGTGGGAAGAAAGAGGAACAATCAAATTTTGATGTGTTCTATCAAATTTTTGACAAACTCAAATAAAGAATGACTTAAGTGCGTTATTCTCTATCATGTGTCGTCTTCTAGTAAATTCTGTAGTGCTCTTAATATTTGACTATTTTTTAAAAAAAATTGACTTATAAATCAGTCACTCCACAATATCGTATTCCAACATTTCAAAATGTGATGGGTACTGTATCTTCTTCTTCTTCTTTTTCTTTTACTTTTCGACATAACGTACGGGGTCCGACGTAACGTTCGGAACTTTTGTGCATACTGCATTGCATGTCTTTGGACCCACTATTCTTCAACTTTCACCATTTATACATGGAAGAAATAATATGCCCCCGTGGCTCGATTCACTGACCTTATGCCACCCAGTCGAGATTTTATATCTTTTATCGGCAACCACAAGAGTCATTCGAGTTCGGTTGATGGGTACTATATCTTTGTCGTTGTATTTTTACCATGTCATATAGTATCTTACCAACATAGGTGTTCGTGGACCTACTTTTAGCTACAGGCTACATCCGGTTATAATTGGTTCAATAAGGCCCATGTGGTACAATATATAGGAAGTCAGGCTTTCGATTTAGCCCAAGTAAACTTTCCTCTTTACAATCTAATGACAATTTAATCAAATCTATAGATAAATAAATAATGCAAGTATCAGATGTCTTTTTTTTTTTTTTTGGCTATACAAATATGATTGAGCTCTATATCCTGATTGTTGATGTTCTTGTGGGTGGGAAGATATTAACCAGGTCCTTAATATAACTTAAAATAAAATCAAGAAAATATACATTTTAATTTATTGTTTAATATGTCAATGTCTCTATTTTATTATGCAACCTAAGCGTAAGAGGGTCGTAGGTGTTGTAGATTCTTTTTATTATTATTATTATTATTTTTTAAATCTCATACAAGGCTACGAAAGATTGAACCACAAAGTAGAATAACAAGAAGTATAATTTGCTAATAAATTTGCTGATATAGATTACAACGGAGCTGCCAGCAAAATAATTCGTGGAAGAGAAAGTACTAAAAATTGTTGTAAAATAAATGAATTGCCAATGTCGCATGATAAGGTGATCAAAATCATTATTACCCAAAGTAAGATTTGACCGTCTACATCATGTTTTTCTTCTTATGTAGCCATCCAGTTCTGAAGAACTTATGAAATGCTCTTTGTCATCATTCACGTCCTAGTACTAGAATACTAGAAAGCTGGAACGGACAAAGTCATCTACGTATATCTGAGTAGACAGGTAACCCGAGATACGGTCACGACTGTCTAAAAGACAAGTGGTAGGAATCTATCATGCATATGACATCAGTCCTATGGCCGACAAATCCTAATATCTCAATCCAACAACAATAAGTAACAATAATATATCATACATGAAAGCAAAGAGACTTCCCAAAATACATATCATATATGATAATGATGCTAGTAAATAAAAAGTGTTGCACTAGTAAAGTACAAATATACATGATCAATATAGTAGCCATGGTCTAATATACACATCATGTTGACCGAAGTAAGAGAGAAAGTCGCAAAATAAAAGGGCTAACACGGCCCTGGGTAAACACCACCAAAATAAAATAAACAACGAGTGGTAAGAAAAGAAAACCTACTCAAGTGCCTGGACCGCAGAACTATAAAGACGCGCCATCCAGAGGAAGGTAAGGAAGATCCTTCGGCTCCTCAGGTAGATCTGACCAAACAAAACCAACAGGGACAAAACCCCAAGCAACAACTTTCACAAAGGAAGCCATAGGGTGAACAACAAACAACACAACAATGAATAGAGACATGAGTAAATAAATATTAGTTGAGACTCGTATAGTTACCAATGCACATATCTCGATAATAGAAAAGATAATAAGCAAATCAGTATGCGACATAATGTAAACAAGCTGTAACATAAAGTAAACGGAAAAGAAGTAAAATAAACGTGGACATGTGAAGATGTAAGATACAAGAGCAATGACGAAGAATATGTACAGGATCAAGAACATAGCATAAATAGTAAACATGTACATGAACAAATATACCACAAAGGAGGCCCAAGGTGAAGAACAAAAATGCAAAGCGAAGACCCGTGAATGGACGATGGGACTGATTTTCTACCCTTTCATTAAATAATGACAAAAGTAGGAACCGACCATGTTACCGTTCACGTGTCCAAGTCAACAAACATCGACCACACAACAATGAGAGTAATAACTGAATATAATAGCTATAAAGAAGGATAAGCCGGCGAGCGACAAGGGAGCTTAGTGTTTTCAATTAGTGTAAGTTTGGAAAACTTTTGTTCAACAACAAACAAAAAATTAAAAAAAAATCCTAAACAAAAAATCTAAGTACAATATTTTTGATCTGGGAATGTGACGATGGAGATCGAGTAATGCAGCGACTCCTTTACTCCGTTGATGGTCCGACGAGAGAATGATGATGCACTTTATCTTTTCTCTCTCTTGAGCTTGTGTGCACGTACGTAGCTCGCCTGGGGGTATGGTCTCTGAAAAGAGGATCCTGAAAAAGTCCAAGTTTCTCCTATTTATAGCCATTATACTGATGGGCTATAGGTGTCGCATATGCCTCTGGTTGGTGGCTGCATATGGCTCCTTCAACTGAATACAGTTGCAACTGTAGCCGCATACCACGGGCATGTTGTCATGTGGCCGCGGTTGGGATATACTGTTGATAAGATCTCGAGAATATTTTCAACTCCGTTGTGTGCGTGACTCGGTTAGGTGAACATGTAATCAACACTAACTATTCCTTTCGGTTGTAACGAAAAGATATTGCAAGCTGAGAGCCACATGGTGTCATGGACGCATAGAGTCATGGCCGCATACGTGCTCTCCTTTGACCTTGATCTTATGGACACTTCGGCCGCATGGCATTGTGGCCGCATGCGATCTCTCGTCTGTCCTTGGTCGAATGGACACTTTGGCCGCATGATGACGAGGCCGCATAGGACCGTAGCCGCATATGAGGGAACACGTGGCATGGCACATCTGACAAAGTTATTAATGTACTGATGTGACTTTTTGTCTTTTTATGAGCCGTCGCCTCACCCACGATTCTTGAAGCCATCTGGGTGATGGGTGGTGTGTCAGAACTTCTGACAGGCATTGAATGCCGTGTCAGGGGATCTCTTGAGGCTCCTTACTTCGTGGTTGTTCAGGCCGCATGGATTCTTCTTATGCGCCTTCTAACTTCTTGGTTGTTCGGGCCATATGGGCTCTATGTGGCTCTTCTGCGACCTGTTTTCATTTTGAAGGGACATTAGCTCTATGCGGTCTGCATGATTTTTATGCTTCTACTAGATCTTCTTCAAATTTTCTAAACTTTATAAGTTTTTTAAGTTCAAAATATTTTGAACAGAAGCATAGAGGAAATAACAACATGAACTGCAATGGCACATCTGTGAAGTGTCATTCGCTTGGCGCATGGGGATGCTTGAGGGAGTAATGGTGCATGGCACTGCTGGCGCATGCGGATACTAGTTACTTAGTGGCGCATGCACTGCTGGCACATGGAAACACTAGTTACTTAGTGGCGAATGGCACTATTGGCACATGGGAACACTAGTTATGAAATGGTCGGCGCATGACACTGGATCATTATGGTGCAGGGGGCTTGATCACTGCGGCGCATAACCTTTGATTACTATTGGCGCATAGTACTACAAAATCCCTTTCAAAGTTTATGAACTTTAAACTTTGTAAGTTTTTTTAAGTTCAGAATACTTTGAACAGAAGCATGTAGGAGAGAACAGCAGGAACTGCAATAACATATCTGTGAAGTATCCTTCCGCTTGGAGAATCTGTTCACTTGGCGTATCGGGTTGTGTTGGCACATCAGATGTGGCCACTTAACTTAGCGCAGCTGACTATTTATTGCAACGGACTTGGTCTCTTTGTTCGTGCTCTGAGCTGTCGGAATGAGCGTATTTTATCAAGGGACTTTCTCGGATTGCTCGAGTCCCGATGGATCATGGAAGGATATCACAATTTATGTTGTTCATGACGAACAAGCACAATACCCGGAGGATTGTTCGCGATCTTCCAACCTATCTTACTGTAGCTTCTCTCCGTATGCAGCCATGATGTGTGGAAGTGGCGGGGCTAGTCATCCCACCCGGGATTTCCTGTTTAGAACTCTTCTTGTTGTGGTGGATATCTTGGCTATGAGTATTTATACCAGAGATAATATGGACGTAGTACAACATCATAACGAGGATAACGCTAAGCCCTATTAGAGGTAGTATAATAGGTAAAAATAGTTCCATTAAGGAGGTTTGGAGGAGATATTATCAGTGATGGTAGGGATACTGTGCTGTATAACCAATAGTCGAACAGATTTGCTAGGTACGATCATGGTAGGATATTTTATGGAAGAAAAAGAAAATAAGCCAGAGGTAATATAGACATGGCTGGTTTTTTTGGATGGGGAACATGGGCAACTCATAGTTCAGAGATAATATGGACGTGAACTGTTTACTTTTGTTGAAGATATCCCACTAGAGGGATCGTTGGTAGACATATTACTTCTTGCGCACTGGAGTGCAAGTAATAAGTTCAAAATGAAACCCTATTAGAGGTGATATGGACGTGATAATTTTTTTGCCTCATTACTTCTTGTGCGTCTAAGTGCAAGTAATAAGATCAAAATAAAACCCTATCAGAAGTGATATGGACGTGATAGGTTTTGTGGATTTAACACCGCTTGGCGCACTTTAAAGTAAGTGTGGGTAATAAGTTTGAGATGATGACCGATATCAGAGGTATTATGGACGTGACGATCGATAGTCATATAAAGAGGTTTGTTCAGAGATAATATGAACATGGCAAAGCCAGCTGGGGAGAATTATTAGGAAAATAGTTCAGAGGTGATATGGACATGAACTAATATCCAAGAGAACTGATTATGAGTGGTCTACCCAAAAGTGTGGATAGACCTGAGAATTGCTCCACTGGGAAGCTTTTGAGGATCCATTATCTATTGCATATTTCGGACTCCTAGAATACAAATAATGGCTTTTACAGTGATTCGTGAAGAAGACGTACATGTTGTGCTTATACACTTGATGGGGATGGACAACAAAAAATATACACTGTACATCTTGGTTATCGAGCTGATAATAAAGGAAGTACAAGTCTAGCTTAGACATAGTACTTTTTGAGGAACTTGCCGTTGATAGACATTATGAGCAAGTCAACATTGGATTTTGCGAGACGGTAGGCGCCGTTGGATAACACAGATTCCACGATGAACGGGCCCTCCCATTTAGGTTAGAATTTACCAGCCGTCTTATGGGTCATAACCATCAGTTTTCTTACTATCAAGACGAGGTCACCCACTTGGTAAGTTCTCTTTTTGACCCGTTTGTTGAAGGCTCTTGAGAGGCACACTTGGTACAGCTCTAAACCCCCTAATATTTTAATTTTTAAAATTTTATTACTTTTAATTTATTTTTTAATAAAGAAATTTTAGTTACTTAGAAAATATAATTATTCGTTCTATTCAACCTAAATAAATATTTGGTGATAATTAGTAATTAAAAGTATTTGACAAAAACTATTTTTGGTATAAAATTTAATGTTATAAAGAATTAGGTATTTTCCAAAAAAATATTTGAGTACAAATCTGTTTATTCAAAATTTATCATGTATCTAAGTAAATATCTAAGTACATATATAACTATATAAATATTATGTATATAAAGAAAAGAAAATAAAAACCCATTAACAAAATAACCTAAACCCAAACCCTATCTCTACCCGACCTTAGGCCAGACCCGCTCACTCTATCCCTCTTTATACATATATAATAAAACTCTAACCCTAGCCGAAGTCTCTACACCACACCGCCGCCACCCTGCGGACCGCGTCCGGCCCTGACCTCCCCAGCCTAGTCGGTCTCGCATTCGGCGACCCTGCGGCCGCGCGTCCCTTCGCTGGTAGCGCAACAACAGTCGCGCGGCTCCCGTCAATGCCTCCTCGACGCCCACCGCGTCGACCAACCGTCGCCGGCCTGCAACGCCACCCGTAGTCGCCGTACAGACCTGCGTGAGCACAGCAATCGCGGTATCAGCAACGTGCGACCCACGCGCTTGACAGTAGCCACCCCGACCCTCCATTTTTGTAGTATGATATCTCCTTCATATCTTTTTTTTCTGATTCGATTTTTCCGTTACGATCACACCATGAATCCCTCTCAACACCTTCAAGTATTTTTTTTAACTGTTTATATTAAGAGAAAATCAATCGAAAGTTGGTCAAAAAATCTATTTTTTGACAGTTCCAAAACTGTCCCAACTATCCATGTTGATGTGTTATTTTTTTCAACCTAGTTGATATTTTAAAAATCTACTCAATATTTTAGACAACTTATACAAGTTTAAAACTCTTTTTTTAGTTTATTTTTATTTGCCTTCAATTTCTGTAAAATCGAGACCCAAAACCAAGAAAAACTTATTTTCCAAAATCTAAAATTTTTTGATACGGGTGTGTCCCGCTAAACGAGATAACTTGGTTGTGTGTGGATTACACCGAAAGGCACGTATCATAAATACGAACATGTGAGATTTTACGAAACTTGATTTGGACGTGCGTGCACGCCGGAATCAAAGCGTATCCGCCGAAAAATCCCATATCGACCTTTTTTGGATTTGTATAATTATTTCGTGTGTGATTATCGTTTCACAATGAAACTTGAGCCATCGAATTTGCAATATTACATTGGTCTTGTGACCCAAGTTTGGTTCGATTCTGAGAACGTTGACGAAATGTCATTTCGCGGGCCCTACGGTTCCACTTGACGGACGATTTCGTGACCGGCTTACCGAAATCCAATTCTGGATATTCCGTTAGATTTGTATCATCATTCTGGACTCGTAGACACTAGGTTTTTTGAATTTGGAGAACTATACCTCCGACATTTTTTTGGGTTCGAAGTGGGCCACACGTGGACCCTACTTTAACCCGAAACTGCCATTTTAGCTCATGTGTCCAAATTGGACTTATGGGTAGTCAATTATAGTTATTTCTTATATTCTGAAAATGTTGGTGATATTTTTTTTTAGCATCAGTGTCACGCCCCGGTCCCGCCCGGGCCGCCGCTCCGCCCTGCCCCGCCCCGTGCGGCCGGGATTTAACGAACCAGGCACGAATCACCGTGCCTCGGCGCGCCGGACGCGAATCACCGCGTCCATCCCGCGGGCGCGAGGGAGGAAGGGGAGCTAATCGAATGGCCCGAGTCGAGCTTTCGGGGGACGTGATGCCGCACGGGCCTGGGGTTGCGCCCGTGCAAGGCCAATCGTTTAAGTTGATAGTTGGCTATCATCGCATCAATCGAGTTAGCAGCGGAAAGGGACTTGTTGCAATGCAATACATTTAGCCAACTGAGCGTTCGGGACAATCGAGGCAACTTGGGTTTCCTTTAGCAAAGGCACACGTTCGTTCCATACATTATGCCCCCTTATACGATAGCATTCTCGGGGCAACAATCGAAACCAGGATTTCCGGGTCTTGGGGACTGTGGCACGCCTATCGCTCCCTCGGACGATCCAGTACCTGCAAGCAAGTAAACTGTTGGTGGGTCAGCACTTTATACAAGTACTGGTGAGATAAAACAACTGAACAGAAACAAGCATTCACTCAAACAGGCACTAAGTAATCATGTTATAAAACATTACATTACTAGTGATCTTTCTAGTTTTACCTAGGTTCGTTTCATGCAGTTCTAGCAGAGTCATATTACATTGCTTTGGAAACATGTTTGGAAACAGAGTTTCATATTGAATATGCAAGCAAGCAAGCCGTTCATGTTTCAGGGTGTGCGCAGTGTGTCTCGTGCGACTCGAGGGTCTGATGCAAGGCTAGACACACGATGCACATTCTTAGGGGCAGTCACTATCCAAGCCAACACAATGACTTAGCTATATGCAGGGCGGTCCCCGAGTATCTCAGGATCGGTAGCGGTTAGTCCAGCATACCAATGACTCATTTCTCTGATGCTAATGGCAGCTGTGACCCATGGTGGCTTGAACGCATGCAGTTCAGCTTTCCACCAAAAGCCATTGTCCGACCGCGTGCGAATGCATGGAACACTATCAAATAAACTCTAGTATGCAGACGAGACGAACCATCAGAACAGTTATCGTTGTTGCGGGACAATCCGACTTATCACTTGAACACGTTCAGGCACAGTATGGTTCTCTCGAAGCATAGACGATAGTGAACATGTTCATGCACTCTAAGCAGGCGATTCAGGATTCTCGTTAAGCAGACATTGATTCAAAGACAAGCTAGGTGAGTTCGTTCATTAACATGCAAGGCAGGTTCTATCATTCTCTTAAGAAAACATTGCAAGCAAAAACTCAGGTTATTATTAAGGCGTGCAAGAATCAGAGAACGAAGTTCTGCCCACTCACCTTGATATATAACGCCGGCGCGGAGCGGGGCGTTACATACTTACCAACCAACAAAAGTTTCATCCTCGAAACTTCAAGGATAAAGTTCTCGATATCCCGAGTAGCGATAGTGTCGTCCCTCGCCGTACTCAATTGAAACAATCAAGCAATTCAAGTTCAGGAAACATTTTGCACTTTGAGAATATCTATGGACTTATTGTATGGAACGCTCTTTGCAAAACTATATCGATAATATCTCAGAGTCATAGCAACGGATTGGGCCAGAAGATCGATTCCGCTCTGATACCATTCTGTCACGCCCCGGTCCCGCCCGGGCCGCCGCTCCGCCCTGCCCCGCCCCGTGCGGCCGGGATTTAACGAACCGGGCACGAATCACCGTGCCTCGGCGCGCCGGACGCGAATCACCGCGCCCGTCCCGCGGGCACGAGGGAGGAAGGGGAGCTAATCGAATGGCCCGAGTCGAGCTTTCGGGGGACGTGATGCCGCACGGGCCTGGGGTTGCGCCCGTGCAAGGCCAATCATTTAAGTTGATAGTTGGCTATCATCGCATCAATCGAGTTAGCAGCGGAAAGGGACTTGTTGCAATGCAATGCATTTAGCCAACTGAGCGTTCGGGACAATCGAGGCAACTTGGGTTTCCTTTAGCAAAGGCACACGTTCGTTCCATACATTATGCCCCCTTATACGATAGCATTCTCGGGACAACAATCGAAACCAGGATTTCCGGGTCTTGGGGACTGTGGCACGCCTATCGCTCCCTCGGACGATCCAGTACCTGCAAGCAAGTAAACTGTTGGTGGGTCAGCACTTTATACAAGTACTGGTGAGATAAAACAACTGAACAGAAACAAGCATTCACTCAAACAGGCACTAAGTAATCATGTTATAAAACATTACATTACTAGTGATCTTTCTAGTTTTACCTAGGTTCGTTTCATGCAGTTCTAGCAGGGTCATATTACATTGCTTTGAAAACATGTTTGGAAACAGAGTTTCATATTGAATATGCAAGCAAGCAAGCCGTTCATGTTTCAGGGTGTGCGCAGTGTGTCTCGTGCGACTCGAGGGTCTGATGCAAGGCTAGACACACGATGCACATTCTTAGGGGCAGTCACTATCCAAGCCAACACAATGACTTAGCTATATGCAGGACGATCCCCGAGTATCTCAGGATCGGTAGCGGTTAGTCTAGCATACCAATGACTCATTTCTCTGATGCTAATGGCAGCTGTGACCCATGGTGGCTTGAACGCATGCAGTTCAGCTTTCCACCAAAAGCCATTGTCCGACCGCGTGCGAATGTATGGAACACTATCAAATAAACTCTAGTATGCAGACGAGACGAACCATCAGAACAGTTATCGTTGTTGCGGGGCAATCCGACTTATCACTTGAACACGTTCAGGCACAGTATGGTTCTCTCGAAGCATAGACGATAGTGAACATGTTCATGCACTCTAAGCAGGCGATTCAGGATTCTCGTTAAACATACATTGATTCAAAGACAAGCTAGGTGAGTTCGTTCATTAACATGCAAGGCAGGTTCTATCATTCTCTTAAGAAAACATTGCAAGCAAAAACTCAGGTTATTATTAAGGCGTGCAAGAATCATAGAACGAAGTTCTGCCCACTCACCTTGATATATAACGCCGGCGCGGAGCGGGGCATTACAATCAGGAGAAGTTCGTACGTATTCTACCTCCTTGGGAGCAGTTGACGTATAGAGTTCACCACCTAGACTTTGCCATACCATCATCCTGAATCTAGGCAAGTATACCTTGCCATAATGATTGTTTATTTATATTTTGTACAGTATGTTACATTTATATTACTTATTTATTTAGTTATATTCTATAAAACTGCACGTCCAAGAAAGACTTGGGTGCAACGGCGGATTGAGCCGTCTTTATTTTATTTATTATGCACATTGACCTAGAGTTATGTGACCATCATATAATTGTGAGGTATTCTCATATCTTCATGACATTGACATATAATTTGTACATACACGAATGTGTGATACGTGTGACGGCACGGATCCTCGTATTCGGGTCTCTCCCGATGCTAAGGGACGTGTGTCGGCTTAGTCATATTTATTGTTTTAGGATGCATTTATTGGACTTAGTGGTGAGGAACTGGACGTGTCGTGTCAGGGATACAATTTGGACAGTCGTTTGGGTGGAGAGGATATATACGGGTCGTTTGGGCTACTTTACACTTTTCCTATATAGGTCGTACGCTCCGCTGGAGACGCGAGTCATGACGACCCTATATTTACTTGGCGGCCTCTGACATCCGTGGCGTTATGTACGTGGCCCCTGGATCTCCAAGAGAACTATGTCCATCCCATTTTTATTTAGCCAGACAGCCCATTCGTGCTACGGTTATTCTTAATTATATTCACATAGCTTGGTTAGTTTACCCAGTACATATGTTTATATTCAGTCTATGATTGGAATGATTCTATATATCTTATTACGTCCCTCTGAGGACCTGTTCCCTGCCAGTTTTGCAGCATCGACCATTTTGAAGCATGCTTGAGTTGCTGATGTGTGTTGCTTTATCATTCGGGCATTGGACTTAGGTATTGTTAGTATTTCTATCGGCGTTATGTTTATCATATTTCTTTTCTGTTGTTATAGCCTAGTTTTATAGACTCATATTTCTTTCTCGAGTCTATTCGAGCTTGTGTGTTACTGTGCGACAAACTTTAGCACATGTAGCTCATCTGTCATGTCCCAGTCCTAAAATACATGGGACCGGGCAACGTGGTAATGGCCAGCTGGTATGACTCCGTAGGGCTTTCCAATTTAATAGATCCAACGAAGTTCACTTACGTTGTCCACGGTTAAGTGATCCAGTTAATAATCTAATTCTAACATGCAACAACTAAACTAAATCTCAATCCATGGTAAATAAATCTCAAGAAGGAACGATACACATCATCAGTCTGCAGCCCAATAATACATCTGTTCGAATAGGCCAAAAGAACAATATAGGCCTATAAACACTAGGCTATAAAAGCAGAATCAAAAATAGAAAGTAGTATATGACTGTAGTAGCTAAAAAATATAAAGATACCTACAACGATGTCCACACTCCACTAGATCAAGCATCATGTAAATTGTACAAATAACCTAGAAGGAAACCAGGTCCTCAGAGGATGTAACAAGATACAAAAAGTATATGCCATAATATAAATACTGAGTAAAGTAAATCAGGGTGAACTATCCTCCTAAGTGAATGCAATTTGAGGACAACTTAGTGCGTATGGGAAGTATAGGCTAGACATATGCTGACGTAATTCACCAATCGTCGTGACTGGCTAGTATATGCCATATATGCCCCCCATCTTTGGGCAATCTGTATATATAATAACGTCCAACGTTCCGAACAGAGTGGTATCTGCATAAGTAACAACGTCCAACGTTCTCTACATAGTAGTATCTGCAGAATGTTCAACGCTCCGAAAAGCGTGGTATCTGCACAAGTAACGTCCAACACTCCAAAGAATGCGGTATCTGCATAAATATATATGTCTGTATCGCTCTGAAGAATGCGATATCTGTATAAAGAAGGTGGGTGTCCCATACACCTACTAGTCGTCCTCCCCGCCCGATGCCAATGTACAAGTCTCAAGTGCGACGTGGACATCTAATAACTATAATGCAACTCACCTAAAATAATACACCTATGCTAAGTACCAATACACGAGCTACTCGCACCGATGGCCAGTCGTGTGTCACGGCCAATGAACCTAATGATGCTCCATAATAATGGGGTGGTCTCATAAAGTATGTCCAAAATATACATAAATAAAATATGATACGACGACATCGTCGTTGCACCCAAGTTTTCTTGGACGCACAATTTATATAGTAATAAATGAACTAAATAAGCAGAAATAAATTATGCAGGCATCATATGGAATGTAAATATTAGTACGATGGCAAGGTATACTTGCCGGGCAAGAAATCCGTATAGTGCAAGCGTCCAAATGTAAAGGACACAGGATCTGGAACTAAGGCCTCCTAACAAATATTTCCAGATACGATGAAGACGGTGTTGAGTTTGGTGGAAGAATTGTAGTTAGGGTTTAGAGTGTATTGCATGGGATATATATAGGGAAAGAGGTCGGTTGGTGTAGTTTAGTGATTTCAAAAACCACTGTTGCCGCTGTTTCTTTCTTTCTTTCTTTCTTTCTTTTGTTTTGGTTTTGGTTTTTGGGAGAGTTTCGTAATAATAGAGATAAAGAGGTGGTGGAATGAATCGGCTTATACGCGCGGAGAAGGAAAAAAAAAAGTTGGTTTTTGCTGTTGCTGTTAATATTTTTCTTCCCCTAATGGGTCCGGGTAGGGGCTAAACGGGTAGTGGGTTTGGGTTTCGGGGTGAGATCCAATAAGAATTTCTTTTCTAATTAATTATATATATATATGTATTATACATATATATATATATATATATATATATATATATATATATATATATATATATATATATATATATATATATATATATATATATATATATATATTTACATAGAAAATTCTAAAAATAATATATGTGCATACGATTAAGCTAGCAACAGTCCAAAGGGTCTCTTACATGGAATAAATTAAAAAAAATTATAATGGCTCCATAAATTTCCTAAATCCACAAACATCTCAAATAAAAATTAAATAAAATCTATTTCCTCTATTTAGGGGTTTTCAGAATTAGGAATTTAACATTCTACCCAACTAATAAAAATTTCGTCCTCGGAATTAAAACTAAGCCATGGTAGAAAGTCAAGGATGGTATAAGATATAAATTAACAAAGTAAACTCATACCTTGGTCTGCGAATAAGTTCGAAAAATGTTTGCGTATGTCGTCCTCGTGCTCCCAAGTTGATTCTCCTGGTCTATTCATCTGCTGAGCTAGCTTCGGTGTTGGAAGTGCTAGCTCATGTACTGGCGGTGAAAGTGTCACAGTCTGCTGCATTGGACAGTCTCTTACCATATGCTGTTCGGAATCACACCTTATACATTATCCTAAGCGGTTTCGACAATCTCTCAAAGTGTGCCCGCGTCTCCCACAATAATTACATTGGGGCTTCTCCAAAATTTGGCACGGTCCGGCTCTGTGTTGATACTGTTATTGTTGTTCCAAAGGACGTCTGATAGGTCCTCCTTGCTGTGTCCTTATTGGTCCCTGATGTATCCTTGCTAGTCCTTGTTGTATCCCCAGCTGACCTCTTTTCCTTGGCTGATGGTTTCCTGTAATCTGGCTTCTGTCAGTAATTCGGCATAAGAGATCCGGGACTGTGAGCTTGTGTAATGTTGGAGCTCCTGGGTCAGTCCGCGGTAAAATCTCTTAGCCTTGGCCAAGTCATCTGGTATCAAGGCAGCACAATATTTACTGAGGCGACTAAACTAGGCATAATATTCGTCAACTGTTCGGTTTCCCTGCTCCAAGTGAAGGAACTGGTCGTACAATGCATCTCTGACAGTATCCTGGAAGTACTTTCTCTCAAAGTACTCCAAGAATTGTTTCCAAGTCTGGTATATACCCAACTGGCGCTCCATGGATTCCCACCAGTGATGAGCATTACCATCTAAAAGCGTCCTTACACCCGTCATCCACAGCTCTGCAGGTAGCTGCGATGCCTCTAATAACTTTCGAGTGTGAGTGATACAGTTGGTAGTTTTCTCTGGGCTCTCAATGCCTTTGTACGGCTTCGGACCAATCTGTATAAAGTCCTTTATTGAACCAACTCTAGCTCGAGGTACTAGATCTAGTGCTTGAGCTGGTACAATAGTCTTTGCAGCCATCCTTTCAAGTGCTGCTAGGAACTCTTATCTCTGTTCTGCTGCTTGCTGTCTCTGCTCTGCAGCTAGTGTGGCGGCCTGTTGTCGTTGTGCCTGGCCATATGAAAGAATTGGAATAGTTGTGCCTGGCCATCCTGCGATGTCGATGAGACTGGAAGGTTCCCATTAGGTGAAGCAGGAAGATCATATGGAACTGGATTGTGAATATGTCCATCTGGTCCCAGAAGTCTAGGAATTGTTGAGGTCCCTCCTTGAGTCTGACCATTGACTCCAGAAGTTGTGTCGCCATCGGCGACAGTACATCCATTCTGCATATCCATCTCTCTGCAGGTGATGTACGCAACGATTAGAAGAAGTACAGGAATCAAACAGGATGCAAGCATTAAAGAGAATGTAGAAGCATGAAATATGCTGGAGAATTATTCGCGTATTTTACAGTCAAAAATCCCCAACATAAATGAAGTCCCTCCCTGCGTAAAATAGGGCTTCAAGGTTGTTTGGCGTAAAGTAGGGCTTCAGAACTGTCCGTGTAAAACAAAGATTCAAGGTAGTTTAGCGTAAAGTAAGACTTCAGAGTTGTCCGCGTAAAGCAGAGATTCAAAATTGTCGGCGTAAAACATGGCTTCAGAGCTGTTCGTGTAAAAGGTTGCTATAATTCCTGCGTAAAGTCTGCGTAAAAGTCTACGCATAAAAGATTGGTATACTTCCTGCGTAAAGTCTGCGTAAAAAGTCTGCTATACTTCCTGCGTAAAGTCTACGTAAAAAGTCTGCGCATAAAAGATTGCTATACTTCCTGCGTAAAGTCTGCGTAAAAGTTTTCTGCGTAAAGTCTGCGTAAAAAGTTTCCTGCGTAAAGTTTCCTACGTAAAAGGTTTCCTGCGTAAAGTCTGCATAACAGTCTGCGTAAAAGTCTGCCTGCGTAAAGTTTGCGTAAAAGTCTGCGTAAAAGTCTGGAATACGTTGTGTTTAATACAGCGTAAAATTGTACGAGAAACTCTTCGTATTCCTCGGATAAATTTGTCAAACAAATCAGTGAACCTGACATCTGACAAAAGTACTGCACGATAATCAAGAGGACGACTGTGATGATGATTTTGCACAGAGATCGAGGTTGTCATTTAGTGACATATTTTATATAAGTTGTTTTTACGCATTCAAAAGAAAGAAAATGGAGTCTTCTGAATACGCTGCCTACAGAAATGAGTTTTTACACTCAAGACAAGACAAAATCAGCCGCCACGTCAAAAGCTGTTTCTTGTACAGGGCTCGAGGCATATCTCTGTATTTAATGCACGAGATTTGTTCTAATTGGTCATGACTGGAAAAGCTAAGACTGTGACTAATACGCTCACCTTACCGTCCTTGCATTTTACGCCAATCAGGCTATTTTATACTGGTTATCTATTATTCATGAATCATCAAGTTTATGTAGGGGCAGTTACCTACGTGGCTTGCATACCATAATTTTATAAAGGGATACGTGTCATACACAGATTGAACGTGGGTAGTAGTTGTCATAACCGCAGCGTAAATGAGGCAATCTTCTTCATAGTTTGGCCTTTTACGCCAACAAGAGTCATTTGGCTTTTACGCCAACCAGGCAGTCATTTGGCTTTTACGCCAATAACAGTCATTTGGCTTTTACGCCAACAACAGTCATTTGATTGATCTCAATAAATAGAGACCCCTGGTCACAGCGTAAAGGGTTTTTTTTTGGCGTAAAACTTTGTTTATCCAAACATAGGATAGTCAAAAGGAAGAATGAGGTTTTAGTCAAGCGTGGATGAGATCCTTATACTCTATTCCTAACGCAGGCTTGTTCGGTACAGTTACGTAACCGAGACAATATATTCTTGACCTGCATGGGCCACCACCAAAAATATATCACACCCCAGTCCCAAAATACGTAGGACTAGGAATACGTAGCACGCCCAGTCGTATGTATACGAACTCCAATATATGGAAACCATATACACACGTACACTGTACATGAATATTCAATCCACCAGTGGTAATATACTGTCACACACACAATCTATATCTCATCTACAGCACAAATAATAAGTAGGAATAAAGAGCTGAATAATAACTGAATATCAAAGATGAGTATCAAGTCTGATAGTCGGATGAAAACAAATCCACTACAAAACGACTATACTGAAGTAGCAATAAGGATCTCTAAACAGCGGTAATAAAATCACAGGTAATCCGAAGGTAAGACCTCCTCAGTCTGGTAAGTAGCGTCAGGTCCAGGTCCGTACTCCTGCGGATACTCCTGCTCGTCCATATCTGAAAAGGGACCAGGTCCTCAGAGGGACGTAACAAGATACATAATAATATGCCAATAAGTACTGAAAAATAAACATCCAATAGGTCGCCTAACCGTCTAAGTGAATGCAGTTTGAGAATAACTTTCCACCAAGTGGGCTATCTGGCCATAAAGTGGGATTGGCATGATTCTCTCGGAGAATCAGGGGCCTACAAAGCATGTCATCTTTTGAACGGCAGAGGTCGCCAAGTAGTATAGGGGTCATCACGACCGCGTATCTCCGGTGGAGCGTACGTATTACATAAAAGGAAAGTGCAAAGGAGCCCAAACGCCTTACTTGTTGTTCTTCCTACCACATGCTCTAAGCATGTCATATCCATGATACTATAAAACCTCTAAATAACTGCCAGGTCTACTAGCATACAAAGTTTCTATCAACAGTCATTGTCATGACCCGCACCCAGAAAATCAGGCATGAGTCGTGGGTACGTCCAGCCTACGCCGCAGTATCGGTGGTAGAACGCTGTCTAGGTCTACTAACAATCTCACACAATCAATATATATACCTATCAAGATCTCAACTCCAAACAGAGGAGCAATATCATAATGATAATCACAAGTACTCAATCACGAATCTAAGCACGATAAGATAACACAGAAGTCTAACAACTACAAAGTCTAAACAACTGCTACTAAAACAACCACAACATCAATAATAATAATATATCATCCAAAATCATATACAATACAATGTCTCAATCCAAAATCGGAGACAAATCCGGTACCAAAGGCTAATAAAACAACAACAGGTCCTAGTGATCCCGGCTACCAACCCGAAAATCACTCCTAAACTAGAGGGTCCCTGTCTGCACCATCGACAGGCTGAGGTCCATAAAACGTCGGACACCAATCCTCCGGATACTCTGGAAAAAATATATCCAGTCAGGACTGGAGCAAGTACACCTCTAACAGCAGTTCCAGTTAAATAATAAAAATTATAAAGCAGTTGTAGCAAGTAGCAAGGTGAAGGAAATAAAATATGAACAAGAAATATACATATCACTGGTGCATAAAGGTAAAGATGCATGAATATCAGAAGCAAGATAGTAATAACTGTAAGATGCAAGAAATCTAAACTAAGATCAAGTATGTGCACAAGAACGTGTAGTGAGTCCAGCATGAATACATGTAATGAGTCAAATCCAGAAACTATAAGTTAGACCAGCAAGAAATGCAAGAGATTCCAGACTATAAAGAATGAACTCGTGTCTTTGAAATACCTGTTTTGACATATAAACGGCTAGGGGTAAGTACGGCTCACCGCGCACTGGGTGCGCGACTGCTATCATTCTAAATTAGACCAGAGGGGGTGATTCCAGATAATTTCAGTTGAGAATATTTACATGTCTACTCGAGTATTTTCCCGCCCCGACTAATACAAGTAAATCCAAGACCCGACACATAAATCAAGTATGAGTCCAGCCAGAAACATGAGTGATGCCTGTAGTGATGCATGTAGGTGATGCCAGTAGGTGATTCCAGAATAGAGGCCAGAAACATAAAAAATACGTGTCGCAAGTAAATGAATCCAGAAATACCAGTACGTGTCATGCCAGAAAATCAGATGATACTATACTAGAAGCTGAATCATAATAATCATCAGATAATGAAAACTATCAGAGAATGTACTCGCCTGACGTCCTGAGCAACTAGCGATCCGAACTGGTATCGCAAGGACCTATTACGAAAAGCAAGGTTAAACAGGTTTCTAATGAGTTAAACAGATATAAAATAACTAAAATAGGCTTCTAGGGTCGTTCTAGGTCAAACCGATAAAATCTGGGTCAAAAAATCAACTATTGGTCCAAAAAGTCAACTCTAGGTCAAAACTAGGTCAATAGTTGACTTTGGCGGTCAACCGGGCCAACTACGATCAACTCTAGGTCAAACTAGGGTGCCCCTAAAATTCTAGGTTAAAACTAGGTCATTAAGCTAATAAACCCTCAAACTCGCCTCCTTGATATATCGGGATACCCTCGGTATCCGATACCTCGACCTAAGTTATACGCCCCGTCTATACCCCATATAATATATACTAGCACGCATAAATATATATAACTATATATATAAAAGTAACTCTAACCTTAATCCTTGTCACTACCCAATTCTAGAAAATAGGATTTTTTTTTTAATTGTGTATTGTATTTAATTAATTATATTTATATTTAAATAGTGCTTGTATTATTTTTTAATGATTGTTTTAGGGTTTTGGCTAGCCTAGACCCATGTCAGACCCTAGTGGACCCATGTCCGACCCGACCAACACCCTTGTGAGGATTATTTTGGGGCTGAGAAATATTTATTATATTTTTAGTGGGTTAGTTGGAGAGATTTGGAGTTAGTTTGAGTGCTTTTGGAACCCGGAACCCAAACCCAAGTGTGTGGAGGGCATTTTGGACTTTTGGACTTGTGGAACCCCTATATTTCACTTGGCCGGCCTTTCCCACAGCCCCTACCCGCACACCACAGCAGCCTCAGCCCCCTTTCCTTCATATTCTTCTTCTTCTTCTTCTTCACTTCTTCTTCTTCTCAACTTCTTCTTTCTTCTTCCTTCCTTCTTCCAAAGTAAGTGTTCTCCATTTTTCTTCCTTCTTTCTTCCATTCCTTCTTCTTTATGTAAACCCTAACCTTGTATTTTCCCTAACCTAGGTGTGGGGAGCCTAGATTTAGTGTGGAGGCTAGATTTGGTGGCTTGGAGCTTGAGGGAGGTAATTTCAAGTAGATCGGAGACTTTGGCCTTGGAATTTCAACTCCCAAGAGGTAAACCCTAACTTTTCCCTTGCTAATTACTTTTATGTAGTGTAATCAGTGTTTTAGAACCTTCCTAGACCCTAAGCCTACCCGTGGGAGGAAGTTGGAACGAGTTTGGGTGAGTTTAGAGACTTTGACATTAGATTTTGTGTCAATTTTGGATGAAATCCGAATTTGGCCCAATTTTGGGTGATGCCCTAGGTTAGACGGACCTAGGTAGACGTTATCGGGTGTCTTGACTGTGAGTGTGTGTCTCCGTTCGGACACGGGAAGTCGTGTCGCGGAGAAATGGACGTTTCGGGCGAATTTGGGGTTTTCGTCGTCGTCGATTCTAAGTGCGTGTGCATTTTCGTCACGGGCCTAGAATCGACACGGTAGAATTTTTTTTAGGATCTAGGCATCGTTTAGAACTCGTGGGTAAATTTTGGGCCGATTTTGAGTTGGTTTGGTGTGCGTTTCAGGAGGTTTTCCGAACCGCACACCGCGTGTTAGTCGAAATGACCGAACGGCCATTTCGACTTGGTTTCCTAGTTTCGGGATTGTGCGCGCGTTGGATTAGCTTCGTGGAGTGTGTGCTAGAATTCTCGGGTTATATTTTATATATTTATAGGTGTTTGTGCGTGTCGGGGTCGTTGGGCGCGTGTTGGTGGGCGTTGTGTGCATTGTTGTGTGTAGTGTTGTGTAGGTGTATAAGTGTCTATATATATATATGTATGTGTGTCTATATATGTATATATATTTATATATATGTGTGTGTATTTATATATATGTGCTTGTGTATGTATATGTCTATGTGTATATATATATATATATGTATATGTATAAGTGTGCGTGTGTATGTATATGTACATATATATATGTATAAATGTGTATGTGTATATATATATATATATATCCTTGAGTGTGTGTGTATATGTATATATATATATATCTCTGTGTGTGTGCATATATATATAAATAGGTGTTTATATATATATATATATATATATATATATATATATATATATATATATATATATATGTGTGTGTGTGTGTGTGTGTGTGTGTGTGTGTGTGTGTGTATATAATTATATGTGTGTTGATGTGTGTTTAAGTGTGTGTGTGTATAAGTGTTTGTGAGTGTGTTAGTGTGTGTGTTAGATTATATATATAAGTGTGTGTATATATATATATATCTAGTTGTATATATATATATATATATATATATATATATATATATATATATATATATATATATATATATATATATATATGTGTGTGTGTGTGTGTGTGTATATACGTGTGTGTGTGTGTGTGTCTGTGTGTGATTGTGAGAAGGGGGGAGGAGCCTGCACAGCAAGCAGCAGCTGCTGCTGCACTGCAGCAGGCAGCACAACAGCAGAAGCTAGCAGCAGCAGCAGCAATATGCAGCAGCCAGCAGCAGCATAAGCAGGCATAGCAGCAGCAGCAGCAAGCACAGGCAGCAGCAGCAAGCTCCAGCAGCTAGCAGCGAGCGCTGCGTGGCTCTAGTGGCTAGGTAGCTTGGTGTGAGAGTGATATAGATAGATAGATTGGTTGATATATATATATATCTATATAGATAGATTGATAGATTAGATAGGTAATAGTTAGATAGTTAGATTGATAGCTAGTTAGATAAATATATATCTATAGATAGATTGGTTGATATATATATATATCTATATAGATAGATTGATAGATTAGATAGGTAATAGTTAGATAGTTAGATTGATAGCTAGTTAGATAAATAGGTAGCTAGATAGGTACGTAGATAACTAGATAGGTAATAGATAGGTAAATAGATAGTTATATCTATCTAAGATATATATATATATATATATATATATATATATATATATATATATATATATATATATATATATATATATATATATATATATATATAGATATCTAGATAGTTATATACATATATATTTATGAGTTGGGTAAGGTATATATGGGTATATGTGTATATGTGTGTGGATATCTATATATATATGTACATAGGTACTTAGATATGTATATATATGATAGATATATATATTTTCTAGCCTAGATTAATAACTAGGTATATATTTATAAGCCTAATAACTAGTTAGAGGGGTTTGAGAGTGGTATCTCAATACCTTGAGATATCCAAGGTATTGAGTTTCGAGCGGGGTATTTGAGCAATAGCCTAGGAATAGTATTGGAGTGATTTTTATATGCTTATGTGTATATATTTACGCGTTCTAGCATAGGTTTTAGCGGGTTTAGGCGGGGTGCATGGCCTAGGGCGAGGTATCGGATACCGAGGGTATTCCGGTATCTCGATTAGGCGAGTTTGAGAGTTTTCTAGCTTAATGAGCTCGGTTTGACCTAGAATTTCAGGGGCACCCTAGTTTGACCTAGCTTTGACCATAATTGTCCTCGTTGACCATAAAAGTCAATGTTTGACCTAATTTTGACATAGAGTTGACTTTTTGTGTCACGCCCCAAACTCCCGCAAGCCCAATAATCCCCGCTGAACGTGAAATCACCACGTTGCAGCTCTCCCGCGGGACAATCGTTCTATTCGGGATGTGATGCCGTACGAGCCTGGAGTTGCGCTCGTACAAGGCAATGTTGTTAAACACGAAAGTTATCATCGAAACAACCACGTTACAGCGGAAGCCAATTGTGTACCAAGCACACATCAGAGTATACGCAGCGAAGCTCACGATAGGGTCCAAATGAGATGCCCCGAGTCAATGCCACAAAGGCGATGCCACGGAGACGATAAAATAACTCTTGCTCTTTCTCTAGCCCACAAAGGTACTTACAGTTCATACATCTTGTCCCGTATATCCAAGCAGCGCCACTACGCCTGTGTACCTGAAATATTGCCCACAAACGTGGGTCAGTACACAACCGTACTGGTGAGCGGGGTAACCCACTCGTCTAAGCCGACACTAAGTAAAATAGTGAATGCACACAGTTAAATGGTGATCTTTCTAGTTGAATCCTAGATTCATTTCATGGCATAGGGATGACATGTTAAGGAAAGCAGTAAAGCAGTTTAAGCATGCTAGCATTCATTCTCAAACCAAACGACAAGCAGTTTATATATAGCCGACCCGTCTAACTCAATGCCATCGTTTGCACGATAACATATCGAACCATCAGACTCGCCTCAATATCCATCCTCAACCGAAGTTATATATTCCCATCTCGAATGCACACTCTTGCCGAAGCAAGGTGGCCGCGCCTACACGAAAGCCAAACCAACAAAAGAAAAGCAAGCCAACTCTTATCTATATGAAGTCACTGGCCAAGCCATAAAGGACATATTCCAAGCATTACGGCGCGCCCTATCAGCCCGGGTAGCAAGCCCCGCTGGAGGTCCCGCAATGCACCGCGCCAAAACACGAATCGATATTTCCCTCCGGATTGAAACGGCTCCAGTGCCCCGGATAAAAACCGTTTCAAGGAAATCAACACCCTGTGCACCCAGGTTGTCCGTGACATGCAAAAGGTAGGTGAGGCGAGAGGATCGAACATTCTCGCCCCACCAAGCGATCCTAAACTCGTTCCATCGATAAACCCAACCGAAGCATCCATAACCATTCTTCCAACATATCCTCCCAAAGGAGTCCAAATCTCGGCCTCAGGATTTAATCCCAAGGCACCAAAATCCACAGTGTTTCACATTGCCGCTTTACAGTAATGTATTCCGAAATGGTGCAACACCCATGCTCAAAGCCAACCCATGGCACAATGCCGTTTCAGTGGCACAATGCCCCATTCGTGGCACAATGCCCCATCAAGCGGCACCATACCTCGCTGATGCAGTTGTTCGGTTTCGAACCACAACTGCTCGCTTTGCAAGACAAAGCGACCAAATGATACTCGCGCACGGATGCACGTTCGCTCGCCCAAATCCCCGATATTCCCATTGCCTCAAGGGTCATTCCATCTCGTATATTTCCAACCGTTCCAGCCAAATCCTAAGTACCCAACCGATCGCCTCAAATGTATAATCCGACTATCGCATCCAACTATCCAAGCATAATCCCAAGTAATCCAACTGACTGCCTCAAATGTATAATCCAACTATCCGACGCGTAAACCAGTTCAAGCCACAATCCTACCAAGCCAACGACGCACACTCTATGCACGCCTCAGTGTAGTATTTCCTAATGTTTCAGCCCAAGTGTTCAAACCTTTTACGTGTTTCCATATTATTAGGCATGAAGGAGTAGAGGAGAAGGGAAAGAGCCCACTCACAATGATTGAATCCGTTAGGCATCCTGTCCTGTCGATACGGCCAATCCCTTGAACCCGTGGTCCGATGCAAGCGCGATCTACTCAACTGGTATGACCGTGCGAGCAGGCCGTGCTCTCCAAATCATCCGACCGATCGGACTAAGGAAGACGGCATTATCGTTTCCATCCAGCTATTCAGTAGTGTTCGGAATGAACACCTGATTTCCATCGAACCCGCTAGCCATCTGCACATTAAAACCAACTCGATTAATCCTTTTTCCCAAAATCCGATATTTCAAATGTAACCAGCATTTGATTTATTTGATCCGACTCAGCGTAACGCTCCGAGCGGTTGCGGGGCGTTACATAATATACCACTTAGAATCAGGTTCGTCCACGAACCGTGCTGGTACTCATTCCTTACTAGCATGCCATAATCCAATTCCATAGATCTGCTCTAAGCAACTCACATATTCACGATTCTGACTCCGCATCTCGTTCTGCTGAACGCTCGAATAAATTTCACGAATTCCCACATCCTCCTTGCAGCTCAACCCGAATTTCTCATATCGCTTAGTTTTGGATCGTACATATATTTAAGGCGTCCCTAAAATATATGCATTTCAGCCGAGCTTTGCGATAGCAAATTTGAACAAGTTACAAGGGTATCTTTATGTTCGAGGCGTCCATTTGCTTTGCTCCCAATTGGACCAAATCACGATTTCCATTCCAACACATTCGCTCGAGAAATATTCTCAATTATGCAGATTTTCCACCGACTCCATGAGTTCGCATTCCAGCTCAATCCATCCCACTATTTCTGAAATCAGTACTAGCAACATCTCCAAATATTATCTCGTGCACCGAACGATTCTCACAACTGATCTACCCCAGCTATGCGACTTACCCAAATATCAACTTGCTTAGATCAGCTCAGTCCAACACATTTCCTGCCATCTCAATATCTCACAGGGTGAACATCTATATTGAGGTTCGTGTGATCCACGAAGATCTCGCCGCCACGCCAAAGGGATTTGTGTCGCCACGATTTCAACGGGGACACACTCGCCACAATTCTTAGGTTGCGCATGAAATAGTTCTTCGCACTGCTTCCACTGCCTCGAAGCATAGAATAACACCTTTGCCTTCCGAATGAGCACGCTTCCCAGACTAAGTTCCGAGACATCTTGTAAATCTGAGGCAAATCTGTCCCTTCCAGTATTCGCAAGAATTTGATCTGAACGAGCCGCTGCTTTAACTTCACGAGCT
The DNA here is from genome assembly GCA_036927795.1 of Iris macrosiphon. NCBI lineage: Eukaryota > Viridiplantae > Streptophyta > Magnoliopsida > Asparagales > Iridaceae > Iris > Iris macrosiphon. Next base: position 6,378,820 of record JAYESA010000019.1, on the reverse strand, counting down.
AGTTTCACAGTCGTCAATTCATATGAATGCTATTCCCTTCCAGGGCACGATGAGTCAGAGGCGATGCCATCGATAAAAATCTGCGACTCTGAATCTCATCAGTTGACTTAGGCCAATCCCACAATCGCTTCGGTCTTCCGGCTGTATCTTCAGCTGAAGGCTATCCCAAGGATCTCTCAAATCCAACTCTCAGTCAATAAGCCAAATCTCATTGCCTCACATCTGCCCTCGACGCATTCCCAAATACGCCGCCTCAAGGGTCGTTCTATGGGTCTACCATATTCATATCCGATTCAGCGGGCAAGGTCGCTTAGGGTCAGCTGTCCCGAAGCTACACTCGATAATTATAATCATCACGATGGACAGTTACTATAAACCATGCTATATCTCATCTGCAAATCCGAATAAAATCCAATCATTCACCCGAGCGAAGTTTCTGAATCCGAGAACCGCGCTCGTTGAAACCTTATTGCATCAATCCGCCGTTCTGTCCTGAATCCATCAAATTTTCGAATTGCATATTCGATTCTCACACCATCGATTTCAACGATTCTCGAAACTCGAGACTTGCTCAAATTCACATCCGGTTGCCACGTCCCACCTTGCACTTCCAACTTACTCGAGCAGCACAGTGATTCGTTCCAACGTTGCTCCCACATTTAGCTATCTTCAGAAATCAATCCGCTAAAATCTTTGCCTTCCGTTGTTGCCACAATCCGTCTACGTCTTTCCGAAGAATCCGTCTATCATCGTTGCACCATCTTGCCCAAAATTTTATTTCCGCTAAACCTGATTCAACTTCTCGAGCAACGATATCCAAAATCCTTCAAGTTTGTGTGAATCAATCGCATTGTCCCTCCAAGCCAAGATCGTGTTTCATTGCTCAACCAACAGCTCAAATGCGTTGCCCAAAATCGTAATTCGTGCTCGCTATCCTTCCGATAATCCCATCGCTTTGCTCAAGCATAACCCAAATGTTCGTTCCGATTTTGTCCATCTTTCAAGCCCAATGATACTTCCATTTGCACGACTCCGTCCTTGAGTTCTCAAGTCTAATGTATCGAAGGATACCCGAGTCAAATTCCATTGCACCACATACCACTTGGAAATATAGTTGCCCTCGTGCAAAATCTGCGTCAACCAGCGTCTATCCCAAACCGACTATTCCGAGGTGATTCTGCCGAATCATAACTCAATATTCGCTTGCTCCATTTTTTTTTACTCTTTCCAACTCAATCGATTTGCACTAACCGACTTGTATTCGTTATCCGAGTCCGTTCAGGCAATTCCAATAGATGTCCAACCAAAATATTTCCAATGCCTTGCTTAACACATTTGATCCCATATACCACTTCGAATCAATTCGCTACTCACATTACGTTTCCTTTCACGAATCCGAGATCCGTTCGAACCATCCCTTAGGTGTGATCATGCCATTCCCATCTTAAGTCTGACACAAAAAACTTAGCCGATTCTTTAACCATCAATCTCGTTAGGCAGCTCGTGCTATGTTCCATTCTCGATGCTTCCAACATTTCCCAAACCGTCTGATACTTTCACAGCACGGGCAATCGTGCAACGATTATATTCCAAGTAGTCCAACCCAATACCCAACGGTTCCACACCTTTATTGTACGAGCAACTCATGCCAACTTATCTGATATTTCTCAAGCCAACTCAAATCTGCCCAACCGATGCGCCACAGCCGAAATTCTAACTTATATCCAACACAATCACTTGACGAGCAACTCGTGCAAGGATCCATTCCCATCGAAAGTTTCTACTCAAAACATGCCGCATAACCAAATCTCGATAGCCAACCAACTGATCCACTGAGGCAATCAGAAACTCCAGAACGATAAGCCAAACCAACCCAACGAAAGCCCACACTTGTTGCACAAATGCAACAACGCCAACCAACTTGCTGCACGAATGCAACAACGCCTAACGAGGCTAAGCGATCCTACGAAAACCAACCAAGGCAACCCAACACAGAATAACATGCAGCCAAAACCAGCAATAAATAGACTTATTGCATGAAACATCCAATGCGGCACTGAGTAGAGTCAAGAGCTAAACGACACGCGGAAGCTATTTAGAGTTTGTGATGAAGCGAAGGACCAAGTCCGAAGAAATGAACCGGGCGCTCTGATACCAATCTGTCACGCCCCAAACTCCCGTAAGCCCAATAATCCCCGCTGAACGTGAAATCACCACGTTGCAGCTCTCCCGCGGGACAATCGTTCTATTCGGGACGTGATGCCGTACGAGCCTGGAGTTACGCTCGTACAAGGCAATGTTGTTAAACACGAAAGTTATCATCGAAACAACCAAGTTACAGCGGAAGCCAATTGTGTACCAAGCACACATCAGAGTATACGCAGCGAAGCTCACGATAGGGTCCAAATGAGATGCCCCGAGTCAATGCCACAAAGGCGATGCCACGGAGACGATAAAATAACTCTTGCTCTTTCTCTAGCCCACAAAGGTACTTACAGTTCATACATCTTGTCCCGTATATCCAAGCAGCGCCACTACGCCTGTGTACCTGAAATATTGCCCACAAACGTGGGTCAGTACACAACCGTACTGGTGAGCGGGGTAACCCACTCGTCTAAGCCGACACTAAGTAAAATAGTGAATGCACACAGTTAAATGGTGATCTTTCTAGTTGAATCCTAGATTCATTTCATGGCATAGGGATGACATGTTAAGGAAAGCAGTAAAGCAGTTTAAGCATGCTAGCATTCATTCTCAAACCAAACGACAAGCAGTTTATATATAGCCGACCCGTCTAACTCAATGCCATCGTTTGCACGATAACATATCGAACCATCAGACTCGCCTCAATATCCATCCTCAACCGAAGTTATATATTCCCATCTCGAATGCACACTCTTGCCGAAGCAAGGTGGCCGCGCCTACACGAAAGCCAAACCAACAAAAGAAAAGCAAGCCAACTCTTATCTATATGAAGTCACTGGCCAAGCCATAAAGGACATATTCCAAGCATTACGGCGCGCCCTATCAGCCCGGGTAGCAAGCCCCGCTGGAGGTCCCGCAATGCACCGCGCCAAAGCACGAATCGATATTTCCCTCCGGATTGAAACGGCTCCAGTGCCCCGGATAAAAACCGTTTCAAGGAAATCAACACCCTGTGCACCCAGGTTATCCGTGACATGCAAAAGGTAGGTGAGGCGAGAGGATCGAACATTCTCGCCCCACCAAGCGATCCTAAACTCGTTCCATCGATAAACCCAACCGAAGCATCCATAACCATTCTTCCAACATATCCTCCCAAAGGAGTCCAAATCTCGGCCTCAGGATTTAATCCCAAGGCACCAAAATCCACAGTGTTTCATATTGCCGCTTTACAGTAATGTATTCCGAAATGGTGCAACACCCATGCTCAAAGCCAACCCATGGCACAATG